>OY284479.1:11924845-12173026 GCA_958336345.1 Dorcus parallelipipedus
AAAAAAAAAAATTGGACAAAAAAGTTAAAGATTTATGGTATGAATGTTATTGATCATAATTTCTAGCTGGTAGAAGAGCAAAAAAACAAATTCCAGAGCACATTAATATCACACCTGAAGAAACGTCCATCTTTGCACTTTCAAAGTTCTACGATACACACGTTGATACGGGAAAAATTGAAAAATAAGGAAAATTTCTTTTTTCACCGTAGGCTGCTATAATTTCATATTTGAGATCTCATAACATATCTGAATAACTTTTCCAAATAATATTTTCGCGTATTTTGAAAAATAAAGGTACTTTACTCTTATGTCGATTTCTAATATTTTGATCTCCTCGGTATATGACAATAGGTATTCAAATTTTGATAAGTGTATGTTGAATTTGGGAAGATGCAGGGACTTTCATAAAGAGTAAATTTTTCTGAGAAATCAATAATAAAAAAATTTCCCATATGGCCCGACTTATCTGGCGATCACTGTATATACGCACGTAAATATGCAACGGAGACAAAAAATTCCTCCCTACAGACACGTTACCAGTACCTACAGACACGTTACCAGTACAAACACGCTTCTGCGCATTGTTATTAATTTACAATATTCTAACAAAGTGATTGAAAACCAGAGCCTGAAAAATTTCTAATTGTTAGGACTCCTCACGTGTATATGTATTTTGTATTTTTTTTTTTAATTTGCTTATCATTAAGTTAGTTAATTAAATCAAAAGTAGAATATTCTGGTAGGTAAAATTACATGATTTTCACCTTGCATTATGTTCTTCTAATTGTTGAAATAACATTAAATTTAAAATATCTCCAGAGTCCATGCTGAATTTTTTTTTTCATTAAAACTTAGTTACTTAAAATACGAATCAAGATTTTCAACGTACGGTTGCCGCCTAAAAAACTGGTAAAACAAATTTGTAATGTAAATTATTTTCTTTAGTTTTGGGAAGATGCAGGGACTTTCATAAAGAATAAATTTTTCTGAGAAATCAATAATAAAAAAAAATCCCATATGGCCCGACTTATCTGGTGATCACTGTATATCTCTCTTTTAAACCTGCCTAGATACTTTCTTCCTTTTTAACGTGAAATTTGAACAGAGATCGTAACAGCTGGACTTACAGCATACCGAATAACGTACAACACGTTATGAGGTATGTTATTTTTTTCATGTTATGTTAACGTGCCAGTTTAACGTGAGATGATACAGCATAGGGTTGAAAAACCGGTTGCAGTGTTGCAAATAGCCGAATAAAAAAATGCTGTAAATTATATTGCCAACACAAACAGTTATTCTTGACTACTTTGTAGAAAATTAAAACTCAAAAAAATGACTAATAAGTATGCAGCGGACGGCCGTTGGGCAGGCGAGATTGGGCTCGTATCGAACGAGCGAAAAATACATCGCCTCTACTAGTTTATGTATTTTTCGCCCGATCGACACATTCCCCACTCTCGCCTGCCCAACGGCCGTCCGCTGTTTATTAATAAGTGTAATGGTAAGTAAGACTCACAAAAACAAATCACAATCGCAACATCTACGAAAGAGAAAAAAACGTAAAAAATTGAAAATAAATTTTTGATTATGAATTTAATTTCTGAAACGTGGTAAACAATTAAAAATGAAGAAAACTAAGAACTTTTTTTGACAATTGAGAAATCTATTCAAAATAAAAAAAGAATTCAAAAAAAAGTAAGAAAAACAAAATGACGGTCGTAATATTCGCGAAAGGACAAGAAACTCAGAAAATTTGTGATCATATAATTTCAGATAACATAGATAAGCAACACAAACAAAAAAGAAAAACATTTTTGATTATTGCAAAAATGTTATCGACATAGAAAAGAAAGAAAACGATAACTTCAAAAGAAAAACAGGTGACGACCATAAATTTCCGAATGAAAAAGACAGAAAAACAAATGATAAACAACTTTCATTTTTCATTTGTTTTATTTTCTATTTAATTTTGTTTGCTTTTTTCTTCATTTCATTTTTTGTTTCTCTTTTGTGTCTTTTTTTTCAATTTTTTCCATTTTCGTTTGTCTTTGGGCTTTCATTTTGCTTTTGGTTTTTCATTTCATTCTTTGTTTCTGTTTTTCATTTTTTCTTTCAAATTTTTTCTTTCTTTTTCCTTCTTGTTCTTTTAATTTAAAATGTAACCGTCGCTAACATTCGACCCTTCCTGACATCAGAACGTCCCCGTTCTGCAGCTTGATGCTATCTCGTAATCCGTTAACTTTACTGGCATTTTTCTTTCTCGTTTTGGTCTCTCTGTCTTTTCTTGTTCAGGTTTCTCATCAATTTTGTCCTTTTCCTCTTTTTCGCTCGTTGTTTCAGTATCATTGGATTCTAGACTATCTTCGGCTTCTACTTCTGATTCTGAATCTTATTCATCCAAGTCGTTGTACTTCTGACAATATGGTTTAAGTTGGCTTACATGTGCGGTAGAAGAATATATCTTTCCACCAGCTTGCTCATCCAGTTGGGTCACTCTGTATGTATCTCCAGGTAATACTTCCGTCACGACTAGTGGTCCTCGATATTTGGGTAATGTTTTTGTAGGTTCTCCCGCAGCTATGTTCATTTTTTTCATGAAAACTAATTCTTCCACTGTGTATTTTACATTTTTATTTCTCTTTCTATCGTACCGTGTCTTATAATTCACTTGTTCCTCAGTTATATTTTTACGAACTTCCTGCACTTCTTTCGGGTTTCTTCTTGTCTTATGTTCTGCTAATTGCCTTAAGAGGAATCGTACAAAGTTACCCCTCAGAAGTTCGCATTTTACTATCCCTACTTTGCTACGTTAAGGGGAAATATTTGTGATGTTATGATTGGTTGGTTGGCAGTCGCCTTCCGATCATGCGGCTATTGAAAAACCACCAACATTAGTTGCTTAGAGCTATCTCTGTTCAACACATATTGAGAAAGAACGATAATAACTCTCGCGTGTCGGTAGTTCCGTCATCATGAGCAACTTACTAGGCTGCGTTCGGTCATAATGTTGGTACATTCAACGGGTTCAGAAATACACATATATGTACATAATTATATTCAAATACCTAACACATTTTTTACGGTAAATTGTAATAAGACGCAATTATAGTTCAAAGTAGACTTTATTTTTAATTGCACATATGCGTCGTATAATAGAAAAGGGACAAGCAGTTACCTATATTTGTAAAAATATTGAAGAGGATTGAAGCTGCAACACCAAAAATTTTACTTATAATGCTATTTTATGCCCATGCGCAATTTTAATATTACCTGCAGCTCAACACTGTAATGAAATTCATTATTTTATTTATTTAAATTGTAAACATGGGTAAATTAAACTCCATTAACAAGAAGGTCACATATAGGAAAAGAAAAATCGGCGGTAAATATGTTTCTTTGTAAATATGTATCTACATACATATATTTCTTCGAAAATTGTTAAAAAATGTTGATAATTAAGTACATGACAAACATCATGACGCGAAGTGACTGTTCTTGGTGTCATCGAAACGCCAGTGTCGTTTATAACGTACTATAAGGTAAACGAAATAAATTTTTAAAAAAATTTACGAAGGTATAAACATAGATATAAATCTGCAAGGTTTGGATATTTCAAAATAAATGGTTGAGTATGTAGTAGTCGAAAAAATATTATATACACCACGGCAGCAAAGTGTCTCTATCGACCTCGTTCGCTTGCTCACCGCGGCTTCGCCTTGGCTCGCAATTTGCAAACTCGTTTGATAAAGTGCCACTTTGCCACCTTGGTACATAAATAACTAGAAATCCAGAATGTAAAAGTATTTCGCATCTTGCAATTTTTGATTGAAGAAAAGGCCACAGTTTAAGAAAATATCATAAAAGTTTATTTCTTTTGAAACCGATATGAAGTTAGCAATAACTTTCAGCAATTAAAAAAATTCTAAAATAATACCAAAACAGTTTCAGTATTTATGTATTAGTATAAAAATCTACTAATTAAGTAATATTCAATAACTTAAAATGAATATTTTTAGACACTGATTCGAAATTGACCTATCGAGTAATGTTGCGCGAGGCGTACTCAACTTTTTCAAAAATGACAGCGTTGTCCTATTTTTAAATCAAATATTTTTAGACGAAAATAATTTATCAATAAGGGGCTTTTGATAGTGTAAAAACAAAAAGGGTTGTATTTTTTGTTCGGCCACAATTAAATCTTAAACTTTAGTTCCCCAGGACGCACGTTTCGTTTTTCTCAAAAATGATATTGTTGTCTTATTTTTTAATTAAATAAATCAATAAGAGGCGTTTAGTACTGTAAAAAAAGCATTGTATATGTTTTTATTTTCAATTACATACTTATTTTGAACAAGTTTTCAAATCACCTTAGGTCCTGGAGTATGCGGAACGAAAGTTTAAGATTTTATTGTGGCCGAACAGAAAATATGTCCCTTTTTGTTTTTAAACTATCGGAAGCCTATCTATTAATAATAATAGATTATTTTCATCTAAAAACATTTGATTTAAAAATAAGACAACGCTGTCATTTTTGAGAAAAACGAAGCGAGAGTCCTACTGTACGCGGAGCTAAAGTTTAAGATTTAATTGTGGCCAAACAAAAAATATGTCCCTTTTTGTTTTTACACTATCGAAAGCCCGTTATTAATAGATTATATTGGTCTAAAAATATTTGATTTAAAAATAAGACAACGCTATCATTTTTGAAGAAGTTGAGTACGCCTAACGCAAAATTACTTGATAGGTCAATTTCGAATCAATTTCTAAAAATATTCAATTTAAGTTACTGAACATTACTTAATTAGTAGATTTCTATACTAATATATAAATACTGAAACTGTTTTGGTATAGTTTTAGAATTTTTTTTATTGCTGAAAGTTATTGCTAACTTCATTTGAACTTTATTTGAACTCTATTTAAATGTACATTTTTATATTTTTACTATTTCGCTTCTAATACACATAAGTTGAGTCAAACACAAATTTACAAAAATAAAGAAAAAAATGTAAGTGTTCCACTTCAAATTTTAAGGAGTGCATTTAAATTAATAACGAGAAAAAGGAGTTCATGCAAAAGTTAGTTACACAAAATAATGTTTTCGAAGTGAAATGCGTCTCAAAATTTTTCTTTTAGGTTTAATCAACGAAGAATGCCAGGACGCGAAAGTTCAGTTCACACAAAAAAGTTGTACGTCAGAATAGGCAAAACGATAATTCTATAAAAAATGTAATTTTCCTAGTGATGTAATTTAGCCGGCTAACCGTGGAAAAAGCCGTACCTTTGAATACTATTTAGAGATAGTGAAGTTGATCTTTTCTTGACTAACAAGAAATGTACTTGTTGCTAGACCTCAGTGCATGTATAAATAAACATTAAAAACCAAAAACGTACTGGAAAAAGCAGTGCACAAACTTAAATATGTTTAAATTACCCGCCTTAATCCTATCTAAGATCATGCGCAATAATCCCTAAAAAATCGGAATGCAAAATATAAGGTGTGTTTGTTATCCTGCACTAGTGCAAACCAGTGTACACTTTTTTCTTAATACCTGTTTGGTATTATTCATTGCAGTTACACTACCTTGTTTGTTATGTTAGTGTAGTGTATTTCGTGTTACACAAACTACACCAGCACGGGAGAAAGAGTAACGAGTGCAGATAGGGTAGACATGCGCAATAGATTATTAAACGTCATTTGTGTGATCGATTGCACGTGGATATGTTTTGCTAAATCTCACAAGGAAATGCAAAATGATTTATTCAAAACGTAAAATACTCGTTTACAAAGGTTTTATTTTCGCCAGATGCGTTTACAACTAAAATAGACTGCCATGTATGCATTTTAATTCTATTTTGAAATAACATGTAAGATTTTAGGTTATAGTTGATGTTTACAAAGTTCAACGATTATAACACGTGGTAAAATAAACCGCAAAAACTACACTCAAGCAGTTTGGTAGCACCAACTTCACCGCTGTACACTTCCTACACTCGCGTTACTGCACTCGTTACACGAATGCTATCCCGTGTAATGTTACCAAACAGACCTATAATCTCAGGCCATGAAAAAAGATCACGTGATTGTCTATTTTGTTACCGCCCCCAGCTCTTAAGGTGGGGAGAATATATTCACGCCTTACAGAAATAATTCACTAAAAACATACAAATCGGGCGACTTCATAACTTAATTATGGTTACATATTTTTAAAAGCTGTTTTCACTGATTTGTTAACAAAACTTCAATCTACAAAGTGACCAACGCGTTTTTCAAAATTCCATCTGGAAGTATTTTTACTATCGCTGTAAAGTTCAACTACAATTTTTCAATGTTAATTATTTTTTTCTTAATTACCAGATGATGATAGAGAAATTTCCTATGGTCACTTTGTAGTGCTAGTTGTCAGGTATATAGGAAAAAAAATGAATTAATTATATTCAGAAATAAAGTCTCTATGAATTCGCCCGTTTTAATGGTTTTCGTATATGGAGTTATTTCGTAAGATTGCTCTTAAGACACTATCGTTGTAACTTCCACTACATCCAAATAATGGTGTTTTCCCTGTTGTTTTATTAATGTTATTGTTGAGGTCTCTCTCAACGGTATGTAGTTTCGCATCCCAGTCTCGACCTTCTTTATCTAACTCCATATAAGTAACGATTACTGGTACAATGGTTCGGTTGACTCGTTCAACTTGTCCATTACCTTGCGGATGTTGTGGTGAATTAAGAATATGTTTTATTCCTTTATTCTTACAATATTCTTCAAAGGATTTTGCTGTAAAGCATGTTTCTCTGTCACTAATTATTATCTCCGGTAATCCATAATCCAATATTAAGGAGTCGAGGGCTTTTAAGACATATTTTGTTTTAGTGGATGCCATAGGATATAAACGCACAAACTTCGTCAGTCCATCAACTACAACTAATAGGTGCGAATTATTCTTCATACGCACCCTCTTAACTTCTCATTCCTCTTATTAATCGCATTAGGAAAGATTTAAAAAAAAACCTCGATATGAAACATTAACATCAACACGTAGTAGATTCACTTATAAATATCTGTCTGTCCGCCCAAAGCCTTTCACAGAATTAACGGCACTCGATAAATTCGCCTACCTCGCAAGGCTAAAATAATCGACCTGTTCCACGCACGCATACAAAGTTAAAACGTTGGGATCCCAATCAGGCAAGGGATTAAACGAGGAAGTGTTGCACGAAACCCTCGGTTTCGTTAAAACCTTCCCGACCCTGCCCGTACGCCCGATAAATACCTTCCACTTGTTAAGACGTCCACAGTAAACATACAAGGCATGTCAACCTCAACCGTACTTTGAAGGTATGAACAAAGACTTCAGAGCTTCGACGCAGGTGTAACGGATCGCCTCATTTAAGTAATTATAATTGAACTTGATTAAATTAAATTTCAATATTTCAAATTATAATCTTGAATAAATTCATTAAGTAATAAGATCCTACTTTAATTTTAAATGGTAGTTTAGGAACGCCTATAAATATACAGTACGTTTACACATAAATAAAAAAAATTCGATATTGTTAAAGTGCAAACCGTGTATTTTATTTTTTAATTATTTTATTTCACAGTTTTATATTCGCTATAACAGTTCGATTGAAATCTGAAAATAAATTCCGTTTTCAAATTCCGCGCTCGTTATAGTCGGATCAGTTCGTTCCCGAACGTACAGGAGCAGACGAAGAACTAACGAGAACAGCGCGAAGTTTGCTGAAATGTGGCGACACTTATCAACAGGTAATCTTTGGTTTGTAAATTTCTTTGTTTACTGACATGTTAAAACTTGAAAGTTTTAATTAACCAGAAAAGCAGTAACTAATCAATTTCCAAAATGCAAGAACTAAATATAGAACGAATTCTGAAATTACCGACGCTGACGTTTCGTTGCACGTTGATAATATTGACGCATACTTCAATTTTTTTTTAATTCGAAATGATATTGTCAATCTCATACAACTACATAATGACCAATATTTCAAAGTCTGTGTCGGTATATTTGATATGCCTGTCAAACGACCCTATATTTGGTTTACTTAGTACCTTCTAGGAACTCCACGGGAACTGTTTGTATTGTACAAAAAGCTACGTGAATCTGTCGTTATCGCGTTAAGTAATTCGCGCAACTTCAGAAAAAATAACGTTCAATTACGATATGCCAGTACCAAGCGCGTATCTCTCGACGGAGTTCGTGTTTCGACGATAAAATCGCGGAGTTGCAGATAAACTGGGTCGTATATTGTTACGGATTTTTGTCTTTTATCGGGAGAGGTATATGGAAGACATAACTTCTCGGCGCGCCAGATTATTTATAACTCGCAATTATTTGAGGAAAGAAAATGATTGGATGATTGAGAGTTGGGAAATGCTACAAGAGTGCCATGTCGCCCAGTAAAAATTTTCCAGCAGAACACTAAGATATTGCGCGTGACTTCGTAAGATTATCTTTAATATGTCAATGATCCGCTGTAATTTATACAATTTCTATTTTGTATTTTCAGTCAGTCACTGTGACCAAGAAGTGGAGATATTGAAAAATCTGTCTACAAAATAAAATGTAAAAAATTGTTGTCAAGCTAATTTCATTTAATCTCGAGCTATTGAAGAAAATAATTTTTTTTGTAGGAAACTTTAACCATGGTAATATCATTTAATGTTTTTCGTATTTCTACGTCTCACCTACGTCACGTTATTCTAAGAATAATGCTTATCCGACGATTGTAAAATGGGGCCTAAGTAGGACAGAATATAAGAAAGACGTTAGGATAATAATCCATAATAAGAAAAATAGAAAAGAGTCAATGGTACGGACATATACAGAGGATGTACCAGGAAAGAGCTTGCAAGAAAGTCAAATTAAGAATGGGACTTCCTAGCAAATCATGGGTGGAACAAATGGTAGAACAAGAAAGAAATAGGGAAAACATCACATGAAATGAAAACAATAGTTCATGATAGAAAGGGGTAGAAGCGATGGATAATTCAAGTCCTAGATCCGCCACCGAAAGGCACTTACAAAAGGGTCCTACATGATCTATATGTATCCTTTGGAATGGTCTGTCGGCTGGAGGTATTGGATGTAACTCTCCAGTTTTCTTTCCACCTGGAATCTTCAACAATATACACTCTGCACAACCCCGAATGTGTTGGCGTACATATCGTCGCATACCAGCAAACCAATATTTTTCGAGTATCGACGCGACAGTTCTGTCCAATGCAAAGTGTCCTTGCAGATCATGAAACTTCACAACTAAGCCCTTTCTCATTGTTTTCGGTATGACATACAATTTCCTTTCTTCTCCTCTGGCGCTTACTTTCTTCATGAGTCTCGATGCTTCTAATTCATAATCTTCAATTCTTCTTTTATCCGCTGCACTTCTATTTTCCTCAGGTTCCTTCAATATATTGATTAAGTCTCGTAATTCTGGGTCATTCATTTGTATCATCAATATCCTGTCGTTTTCATCCATTATTTGAAACACTTCTAGTTTTTCGTACAACTCTTCTAACTCGTTATTGTCATTTTCTACAATGTCACAAATGATTTCCCGTTCTTGTCTTGTTCCTTTGTAAAGCTTACGACGTACTGGAATTCCCGTATCTACTATTTCCATTTCTATTACATCCGTAGTACCTAATTCATCCAGACACAATGCAAAGCAATCTCGGTATTTTTGCAATAAGCTTAATACATTTTTGGCTTCGCTCCTCGTAACACTTGGATCTATCTTCAACATATCCATTTTGATGTCTGTTTCGATTCGTTTAATACGTTCCTGGGGTTTCTCATGACGCATTTCGCCAATTGTTTCGCCTTTTTCCAGAGTAATATTCTACGTTACCTGAATTGGAATTTCGGTTTCGTAATTATTGGCACATACTTTTATGAAGTTGACACGATTAGCTTCAACTTCTTTTGACTCCGCTACTGTAATTTTTGTTTTTCGAGGTTCTTCAAACAATATTAAATTTTTAAACGGTTCTTCGTTCGCATATCCAAACTTTAGGATACTGTGACGATTCCGGTGCCAGCCCGTCTGATGCGTCACCGCCGACGCGTCTTAGACGAGAAGCTTCGGACGCTTCGACATCACGTCAGCGGTGGAATCAATCTGAGGCTCTCTGTCGCCTACTCGAATGTTCGCGAAAAACAACCCCGGCTTATAAAGCACGCGACCGGGGATGAGAAGGGAATTCAGCATTGGACAGTTCGGCGTTAAAGTTCGTGTTCCATTTTAGCTCGGCTGTTAAAATAAATTACGTATAAGTTTGTAAATAAATTATTGTTCAAGTTAGTGTTAATTCGTTTGCTTTTAAATAAATTAGTTATTAACTATTTCGTGTTTTGTTTAAAAATAAAAATTAATAGAAACTTTAAAATCGTTACAATACCATTCACTCTGACGTAAGCAATTTCTGGTCTTTCTGTGAAGGTTCGACCGATTAACATGTCGACGTGTTGAGAATTGTCCAAAACTAATAGAATCTCCACTTCATTTACTTTAACATCGTCCAATGTTAATCTGCATTGTAAATAAGCCTTGCTTATTACTGAAGCACTCGTTATTTTACCGAAACCGTACAAACTTTGGGTGCGCACAACTGCTCTAAGTCCGAATTCAGCTGCCACTGTTTCTTTTAATGTACACACCGCACTGCCAGTATCTATCATTCCCTTACATTTAAATTGATCATTTATTGTTACAATTCGTTCAAATTTCGTAATGTCCGCGCACATGTCAAAATTGTTTTCTGCAATCATAACTCGATTTTTCGAAATGCCTTTGTTTTGCGAACAATTCCGTCGTATATGTCCCGATTTTTTGCACAAATAGCATAAGTCCTTCTTTGATTCACTACACTGACGTGCCATATGTCCCAAAGATCCGCAATTGTAACATTTCAGCACTTTCGTGTCCTTCACGTTCTCGAAATTTTCCGTTACCTTGGGTTTCTCACCTCCATTTGCAAACGTCGCGTTCGGCCGTTGTTTTTCCTCGGTAGTTTCACGATGAACTCGAGACAGCATAATTATGTCATGCAGATCTTCGCAACAATCATGTCGCTTGAGCATTAAGCCATTTATAAGATTTTTGGAACTCAACCCTACAACAATTTGTTTCTTAATGTCATCAAACGGCAGGTTTAATTCCAGACATAATTTGTACTTTGCATGGAAATAATCATTTAAATCCTCTCCTTTCCTCTGTTTCCTCTCTCTCATTCGATCTAATTTTTCCGTTAAGCTGTATTTAACATCATAAGTTTTCTTGAAGAATTTTTCAAAATCATCCCAACATTTAATGTCATTACGCCTGGCCTGATACCAATCTGCAGCTCCTCCTTTCAAATTCATACGCGCCGTCTTCAACTGAAACGCTTGTGGCCAACTGTGCAATAACGCGCAGCTTTTTAAACGATCTAGCCATTCAATTGCTTTTCCGTCACTAGTATCGCCATTAAATTTGTCAATCGTTTTTGATAAATCAGGCATGATGTGATATTCACGTTGTTCAACCCCTGTAGCATTTGTGCTCGTTTGTTGTGTTTGTCGACTTAGAAGTTCAGTTAAAATAGCATCAGTACGCCTCTGATATTGTGCGTGATTACTTTCCCTAAGTCTGATAAGATCAATTATTCCATTGTTTACTGCTACAGCTTCTCTCTCATTTTCGTAACTACTTGGGCTACTACCATGCACTACATTAGCTACTTTTCTATCGGTACCTGCGTTTCCAGATATGTCACCTCGTGTCTGGTTGCACTGCAACATAATCTTGTCCAAAGACGGTGAACTTGCGTTAAATTCCTACATTTCAACAAATTCGTCTCCACTTGAATTACACAAGCTTTTCTTTGTTCTCCAAATTACACCGCTCACCGGTTCAACGCGTCAATTTTTAAGAGTGTTATAACTCGCGCCAAAAATGACAAATTCACAAATCTCATTTCTGAAATATTAACTTTCCTCCGTTGTCAGGTTAATTAACAATACACCACAAGAGTTAATTGTATATTTAATAAGTAACGCCAATGTTTACAATAATAAATACGCCTTTTACGCCTTTTACCTTAAAGTCCACCCGTTACGCTCACCGACATAACTTGACTACTACTGCCCGTATTCATACACCGATCTCTTCTTCTTCTTTTAATTTAAAATGTAACCGTCGCTAACATTTCCATTTGCATTTCATTTTTGATTTTGTTTTTCATTTGTTTTTTGTTCCTAATTTTTGTGTTCGTCTTAAAATACATAGGAAATTTACTTTTTTTTTTGGAAAAGACTACACTATGAAAAATCAAAATTGACTTCATAGATAAGTAAAAATAAAGATCCGAGAGCATATGTAGTAACTTTTCTAATATTAAGGTTGGAAGTCGACATGATCAAACTTCCCTCTTCTCGTTTACACTTGTTTGAATATGTACAGTCCCGACAAAAAAAATGGACACTTGGCTGCGACAAATTGTTTAATTTAGATCACAAATGCTTTCTGGTATTCAGTATAAAAGTTTGGAGATTTTTGGTATAACGCTGTCTCAGTTTGGTGATTTCTGGTGATTTTTAAACTAGGAAATTAAGATTTTTCATTTTAATCTGTTGGCAACACTGAATGCAAGATTTCAACTTTGACATTCTTTATCATAAAGGTTCGGAAATTCGGAAATCTCTCACGTTGATTTTTTAAGAAGAAACTCGATTGAAACTGTCAACCAATTGAAGCTGGTCCTATAAACTTTAAAGGGTATGTACCGTAAGTATAGGGTGATCATTTTTTCTGCGGTGCAATCCGGGACATTGAACTCGCTAGGGGGGGGGGGGGGGTTAAAAAAATTGTCATGGAAATCATGTAAACACTAAACTTCTTAAAACTGATGAGCGAGACGCAAGATATATGAAAAATTGTGAGTGAGAAAGATGCGATTACACACTCAGGGTGCACTCGAAGGTATAGTTTATGAACACAATCCTGTTGTGTTGCAAACTTCATTACGAACAAGTGCGCACGCGAATTTATTCATTACGTGCCCAATGCCAAGGCTCCGAAAATAATGTTACGACTTCGGGTTCACAAATTTAAACGTTATTTATTTATTTTAAAACACTTTAATGTCTACGATCATTACACACAATACAAGTACAATAATATCGAGCTGTACACTTATCTGACAAAATAACACTTAAACGTTATTAAATTCGCTTGCTACACATCGCTTCCTAAATAAGACTGATTTAAAAACCGCGCTCCGGCTCCTCTTTATAGCAGTCAGCCCTCTTCGAGAACAACTTCGAAAGACTTGCTAGATTTTTCCAGTAAATTCGGTGCGTGTCTAGAATAGATTAGAATCCTGTCTGCGGCATAGGTGGCGCTACCAGTATATAAAAATATAGTCTGCTTCTAATAATGTAACACTGCCCCCTCCTTAATTCTGTTCGTCCCGAGCAGAATATGGAGCCAAACGGTCTATGTGGATCACTTTCATCTTCCCACGGGGTAGCTTCCGTATTCTGTATACCACGTCATTAATTCTCTTGATTACTTCGTAAGGTCCGTCCCAAGGCGCCTGTAGTTTAGGGCATAGTCCACGAGTCCTTTTGGGGTTGTACAGCCAGACCTGGTTCCCTGGTTGGAATCCCATTTGATTGGCTCGTCTATCATACCGGGTCTTCATTTTGTCGGTGACCAGATTGATGTTTCGTCGCACATATTGATGAGTGCTCGCCAATCGATTCTCGAAGTCCTGCAGATATTCGTGCAATTCAGACCTTCTAGCTTCTGGAAGTCCAAACTTCAGGTCACATGGCAAACGCATTTCTCCTCCAAACAAAACTCGATACGGCGATTGCTTAGTAGTGTCATGTATTGCGGAACGATATGCCATTAGAAAAATGGGCAAATGTTGATCCCAGTCGCGTTGGTTTGTGGAGACCACTTTTGCTAAATGTCTCTCTAGGGTTCTGTTGAATCGCTCTACCATGCCGTCTGATTGCGGATGTAATGGGGTAGTGTGCGTTTTAAAAATGCCAAGCATCCGGCTCAATTCTTGAAAGACGCTTCCTTCGAAATTTCTACCTTGGTCGGAATGAAGCTCCATTGGCACCCCAAATCTTGTTATCCAATTCTCTATGAGGGCAGTGGCGACAGTTGTTGCTTCCTGATTAGGCAACGCGTAACCTTCTGGCCATTTAGTGAAGTAATCGGTTACCACCATGATGTACTTATTTCCGCGATCGGTTTCTGGAAACGGGCCGGCTATGTCAATGGCAATCCTCTCGAAGGGTGCACCGACGTTATACAGATGTAGTCTTCCTCGAGTCTTTTTCGCAGGTCCAGACACTGCCTTGCAGGTAATACACCTGGCACACCAATTCTCTACATCGGTTCTACATTTCACCCAATAAAACCTTTCTCGGACTTTTGCTAATGTTTTATTGATGCCCAAATGTCCACCTGACGTACCACCATGTATTTCTTCCAAAACTTCGGCAATTCTTACTTTTGGAAGGACTAGCTGCTCTTTAATTTCGCTGCCATCAGGTGACTCCCATTCTCTTTTCAGAATTCCATTCTCTAACTTTAGAGAGTCCCATTGTGCCCAGTAGCTTTTGAAAATCGGGCTTTTGTTGGACGTTGTCCTTTTTCCTTCCAAGAGATTATATCCCTTATGTCTTCCTCTTGGCGTTGCTCTTGGCTTATAACTTCTGGTTGCCACTGGTTGTTTGTGACACGTGTTCTTTTGATAGGAATTATTCCTTCTTTGTCCTCCAATTTCAAGCAGTGCCGACAAACTTCAGGACACGGTCTTCTGGATAGTGCATCTGCATTATTATGGATACGACCTGGGCGATGTTCGATTGTAAAATCATACTCCTGCAGTCTTTCTATCCGTCTGGCAAGCTGGCCTTCTATATTTTTGAACTGGAGCAACCACTTCAATGCTGCATGGTCTGATCGAAGATGAAACTGTCGACCATAAAGGTATTTGTGAAAATGTTCCAATGTTTTCACCACAGCAAAAAGCTCCTTCCTGGTTACACAATAATTTCTTTCAGCTTTGGATAAAACTTTACTGAAATAACCTATGACACGTTCTTCCCCGTCCTGCACTTGTGATAACACGCCCCCAATTCCGTGATTGCTCGCATCTGCGTCAATGATGAACTGGCCCTCTAGTCGTGGATAGGACAGTATCGGTGCAGACATTAGAAGATCCTTCAGATTTTCAAAAGCTTCTTGGCAGTCTTCACTCCAAAAGAATGTTGTTTTTCCTTCGGTCAGCGAATGCAGAAGCTTGGCTGTCTTTGCAAAGTCTTTCACAAATCGTCTGTAATATGTGCATAATCCCAGGAAACTTCGCAACTCATGCACATTTTTTGGTGGTGGCCAATCCTTAACGGCTGTAATTTTGTCTGGATCCGTTGCGACTCCTGCTTCTGATATGACGTGTCCAAGATATTTAACTTCCTTTTGGAAGAATTCGCATTTGGCAGGATTCAGTTTCAATTTCGCCTCTTTTATTCTCTGAAAGACGTCTGTTAAGTTTGCAAGATGTTCTTTAAAAGTTCTTCCAACAACAATCACATCGTCTAAGTATACGAGGCAAGTTTTCCAGCTAAGTCAGCGCAATACCAATTCCATGAGTCGTTCAAAAGTAGCTGGGGCGTTGCAAAGACCAAAAGGCATCACTTTGAATTGCCATAAGCCATTTCCAGCAGTAAAGGCCGTCTTTTCCTTGTCTTCGGGATGCATACCAACTTGCCAATAGCCACTTTTCAAGTCTAAGGTCGAAAACCATTTCGCACCGGATAAGGTATCTATTGTGTCATCGATCCTGGGCAAGGGGTAACTGTCCTTTTTCGTGACATCATTTAATCGTCTATAGTCCACACAAAAACGCGTGCTGCCATCCTTCTTAGTCACCAGTACAACGGGAGATGCCCATGGACTTTGCGACGGTTCTATAACGTCTTGGTCTTGCATCTTCCTAATTAAATTTTCGGCTTCCTCTCTTTTTGCCAACGGCAGTCGACGCGCGGGTTGTCGAATTGGATTCGAGTCGCCAGTGTTTATTCTATGATGTACAATGTCTGTCCGGGTTAAGTCATCATCAGTACAAGCAAAGATTCCTTTAAATTTTCGAAACAGCTCTCGTACGTCTTCTGTTTCTTTGGGTTTCAGCAATGTTGATGTACCAGCCAGCAATTTCTCTAGTAGTGGTGGTAGCGTGTCAGACTGATGCCGAGCGGATGCATCGTTCACTTCAATATGGTTTACAGAAACAATTGCTTCACACTTGCCCACTACAGTTCCGCCGGGTATGGTAACTGGGTAACTGTTGACATTTGCAAGACGGATAGGAACTGTTTCTTGAATCTTCACCAGAGTTCCAGCCAGTAAAATTCCCTTCTTGGCGCAGTTAGTTTCAATTGGTTCTATGATCCCAGTAGGATAGCTACCAAGATTGCCTTCCATTTTTGCCAAGATTATCTTGTCGGTTAAGGCGGGAATGTTCACACTTTCTTTCAGTTTTATTCTCAATACGGTAGGTGAATTTCCAGGGATATGGAGAGGTATCTCTTCTGTTCCAATGCGTAGAACTTTATCCTTTAAATCTACAACCAAGCCGTTTTTCTTCATGAAATCCACTCCAAGTATGAAATCATCAACGATATCAGCCACTAAAACCCTGTGACTAAATTTCATACTTCCAATCTTCAATTCAATTTCGGCTTCCCCACAAACAGGAGTAACCTCTCCAGTAGGCCGCTTGCGCCTACAGTTGGAGCGCAGATGGCCTTGCTGACCACAGTTCCAGCAACTCATTATTCGCTTGACATTGCCTGCGGTTTTATTTTCTTCCAACTGTTTCAGTCTATCCAAAATTTCTGTCAGTGCATTGTCGTCGGCAGCTTTCACCTCTCGTACTCGTACCAGGCTTCTAGAGGCTTGCTTGGCTGCCTCGAATTCCAGAGCACGGGCCAGTACATCTGTGCACTTGGAGAAGTTACCCAGTCGCAAGACTTGCTGCATCTCTTGGTCTCTAGTACCGTCAATGAATGCTTGTATGGCCAGCCGGTGGAAAACAGGTTCAGGCAGGAAGTCTCCGTACGCCATTCGGACCAATCTCTCGACATCGAGTTCAAATTCCTGTAATGACTCACCATTCTTCTGGGTACGAGTTTTCAGTTGGATAGTATGGAGTTGCTTCATGTGTGCGTCACCAAATCGCATGTCCAAGTGTTCTACTAGTTGATCAAAGTTGTTTTGAATCTCTTCGGGAATTGATTGTAATGCACTCAATGCTGGTCCCCGCAAAGCCAACACGAGGGCTGCAGCCTTATCGCGATCATTCCAGCCATTTACATCAGCTGCGATTTTGAATTGTCTAATAAAACTAGACCATGGTAAGTCCCCTTCAAATTTGGGTGGTTTCAGTTTTTGGCTTGACGACACAGATGGTGTAATAGAACGACCAAGTCCTACTTTATGCAGTTGTTTGGTTAAGTCTTCAAATTTATCGTGAAACTGAATTTCTATTCCTCCGATTTTCTCATCAAGTTTGCAGTCAAATTCAGTTTTTATCTCACCAATATGAGTTTTTACTTCTTCAATTTGATAAAAAATTGCGTGTTCAAATTGTCTCTTCACATTTTCAATCTTTCCATCAGTTTCCTCACCGAATTGTGTTTTAAGACCTTCAATCTTTTCATCGATTTGAATTTTCACCTCCTGTAATTTCAGATCGGTGTTTAAACTGGATGTTTCAATTTTTGTTTCCAAGCTTTCTATTTGTTTTCTAGAAAGTTCCATTTTCTCATCCACTTTCTCCATTTTTTCTTTCATTTCTCTAAGTAGAGCTGCGGTATTTTCAATTTCGAATTCAAATAATTCCGGATCTTTTCCTTCTTCTCGGAGAGCTCGTTCAAGCCGTTCTTGTAAAACGGCTTGTTTTCCAGAATTTTCAAGCCCTCTCTCGTCCAATTCATCACGCAGCTCCTTCACTTTTAATTCAACTAGCTTCATTTTCGATTTTTTTTTGAAAATTTCTGCTTCTGACACCAATTTGTTACGACTTCGGGTTCACAAATTTAAACGTTATTTATTTATTTTAGAACACTTTAATGTCTACGATCATTACACACAATACAAGTACAATAATATCGAGCTGTACACTTATCTGACAAAATAACACTTAAACGTTATTAAATTCGCTTGCTACACATCGCTTCCTAAATAAGACTGATTTAAAAACCGCGCTCCGGCTCCTCTTTATAGCAGTCAGCCCTCTTCGAGAACAACTTCGAAAGACTTGCTAGATTTTTCCAGTAAATTCGGTGCGTGTCTAGAATAGATTAGAATCCTGTCTGCGGCATAGGTGGCGCTACCAGTATATAAAAATATAGTCTGCTTCTAATAATGTAACAATAATACGCTCCGTAATATAGAAGCTAAATTATTTTGATAATAAACGAATTGCTAATTCCGGGACATTTTCCGAGACTCGTACCTATGCGGGACACAGAGCTAGAATCCGGGACGAATGGTCACCCTACGCAAGTAGCTATTAGCTATTAGTAACCAAATGATTGGTTGTGATTTTTTGAAGGTTGTTTGTGTTTGTTAGCGGTTAAGCTACGGTTTCCTACGAAACCGTACCGCACAACAGCGGCCGCAATTTTACGGCCACAATTATTGTAAAGTAATAAACGAAACGGCGGATTTAAATACGGCCGCTAGCAGTGTAACATCATTGTAAAACACTTTACTATTCACCGCACCACACAGTAAAAAACGTGCTAGCAGTATCCCACAGAGCGGCCGCTTGCAACAATACGGTACGAAGCGGTGGTGTCTAGGAACACACCCCGCTCTGCTAGCATGAAAACGTTTTTTTGTGACGTCACTTGCTGTCACATTACGGCCGCTATTGTGCGGTACCGTTTTGTAGGAAACCGTAGCTTTACTGAATAATTTCAGGACAGTCGACGATTTAGTTGGTATTAACATAGCCAAAAAGTTTGCGAACAATTTTTTTTTAAAATTATTTTTAACTTGAAATACACACTGAAGACAAAATGGTTGCAAATTGTTTACATATTGTTGTTATTTTCATGCATTATAATTATTTTCCTATGAAAAAATGTAACATGTAATTGTAAACTATTATATTTCTAATGAAATATATAACCAAAACCAAAAATATATAGACATTTAAGTAGCGACACCTTTCGATCGCTTGTTGACATGATATTGCAGTAGGATTGACAAAATTTTCAAAATTCTCATATGCTTTGACAGCACATGGCCGCCTTGCATTAGGATGACTTATTATGTGGCGAACTGGCTTCGATTTGTCAATCCTACTGCAATATCAGGTCAACAAGCGATCGAAAGATGTCGCTACCTAAATGTCCATTACTTTCACATCGCATTGGCGAATAACCCTAGGACATATCGGTTTGGTTTGCAGTGGAGTTCTCGGGCTACGGTTCTGCTGACGAAGGCCCAACTAGGCCTGAAACAGCTGTACAAAACTGCAATCAAAATCGATTTGCACATTTTCAAAATTCTCATATGCTTTGACAGCACATGGCCGCCTTGCATTGGGATGACTTATTATGTGGCGAACTGGCTTCGATTTGTCAATCCTACTGCAATATCAGGTCAACAAGCGATCGAAAGATGTCGCTACTTAAATGTCCATTACTTTCACATCGCATTGGCGAATAACCCTAGGACATATCGGTTTGGTTTGCAGTGGAGTTCTTGGGCTACGGTTCTGCTGATGAAGGCTCAACTAGGCCTGAAACAGCTGTACAGAGCCTGCTCGGGGAATCCGCTGCAATCAAAACCGATTTGTACAAAAATTTTCAAAAATATATAATAAAAGAAATACATTTCACCTTGTTTTCCATTTAAGAAATGAGTATTCAATTTTATAACCTAACATCTAGACAGCAATAATTACATCAACTAGAAAGCATCATGCTTTTATAGTGATGACTGTGGTAGCTGCTGAAACCACCAAATTTCAATAATCTTGTTCCGTGAATATTAACTTTTTCAGGAATATGTTATTTTCGGAACGCAAAATTTGCAACCACAAACAACCTGATTACAATTTGCTAAGAAGTGGCTTACCATTGCTCAAAATCAAGACGAAGAATGCAATCAGATCACTGAGTCTTTAGAAACCGACGACGACGGGAAGAAAAACTATAAATCTGCGAACGGTACTCCCTTTCGCGTTATAACAGTAAATCTGTGCAGTTACTTTTCGTACCTTGTAACAACAGATACAATCTTTTGAAAATCTTTCATGATGATGAGAGTCACATTGGTTGGGAGAAGACTTTTGTGTCCCTTAAGCTCTACTTCTGGTTTCCTAATATGACACGTTATGTAAAGAAATATGTTGAGCATTGTCTAATATTGTCTAATTATGGAAAATTCAATTAGTTATTAACACCACTAAGCAAAAGACCACCGGATACTCCCCTTTTAAACTAGTATTTGGACAAGAGGGACAACAACTTAAATTTGTATCTTAGCCGACGTACCGATCTCAGAATTAAATAAATCTTCAGTGGATCTCACTAAAGTTTTAAATAATCTGAAAAACAAGGCTGAAAAGCAAATAGCTACTTTGAATAAAAAACGAAGGGATAATCAGAAACACAAAATTGGTGACACAGTATTGTTAACTAGGGGCTGTAATGAAAATACTGGTTTTCATTAAATAATAAAGTTTATTGTATCATATTAAAATACACGTGTGTGCCTTACAACTACTGTGACCGAACTGCTCATGCTCATAAGCGTCGGTGCTTGTGCGCATGATTGCATGTTCTGCATATGGTTATAATAATTACACTTAGATGGCGTATGCCTACATTCATGACACCTTCCTTTTTTTTAACTTTAAAATTATCATTTAGGTTACATAATCATCTAAATAGCGTGGTCTTTTCTTGAGTCTGTTACTTCTAGTTGTAAGTGTATTATTGCAATTACTTAAATTAGTTATGGCTTGTTCAGGACTCATTTGGTTCTCACTTACATCAGCAAGTTCAGAATCAAGATTAACATCATAAGTAATTTCTGGTTCTATTTTAATGGGACCGCTTACATCTCTTGTTAAATGAACTCTATTTCGTGTTAAAATATTACCATTTTCTGTTTTTATCTTATAAGACCTATCATTATTTGTTTTATCAACTACCTTGTTTGTTTTGAACTCTTACATTCTGCCCTATTTCTAATGAAGGTAAATCTTTAGCTTTTCTGTCGTGGTATTTCTTTTGTACATTTTGTCTGTTGATTAAACATTTTTTAATTCCTTTATGTTTTGTTTCATTATGCTCAATAAAATCAGGCATTATCCCACGTATGTTTCTAACCTACATTATTTTATTTGGTGACTCTATGTAATACTACGCTTATGGGCGTGTTCATTTATTCTATTAATGCTAGGTACGGGTCTTTTTTATCGTAAAACGCTTTCTTTAAAACTTTTTTAATTGTTTGTATGTGTCGTTCTGCCATTCCATTACTTCTCGGGTAATGAGGACTCGACGTAACATGTTTAAAATTCCACTTCTCAGCGAATTCTTTGTATAACTTATTACTGAATTGGGGACCGTTATCTGACCTAACTACTTTTGGTATACCCCATCGTACAAAACATGATTTGAGTGCTTTAATGGTGGTTTCTGCAATTTCATCTTTTAGCGGTATAACTTCTGCATATTTTGAGAAATAATCTATTACTATTAGATATACGTCTTGTTGAAAATAAAAAAGATCTGTACCAACTATTTCCCATACCGCGTTTGGTATTTCGCTAGGTCTTAGGGTTTCGAAAGTTTGACTGTTTTGGAATTTTAGACATGTTTTACAATTTGTTATAACTTCTTCTAATTGTTTATTCATGCCTGGCCAAAATACTATGTCTCTTGCTCTGGATTTTGTTTTTTCAATGCCAAGATGACAGTAATGTAATTTATTTACAATTTCCTTTCGGAGTGCTTGTGTCACAATTAAGCAGTTATTTTTGAAAATTAAGCCTTTGTACTCAAAAATATCATTGTGATATGTGTGATAGGCTTTAATATTATTTGGAACGTCTTTAATTTCTTTTAGCCAGCCATGTCTCACATATTGCAATAGAGTTTGTAACTCGCTATCTAATTCTGTTTCTTTCACAAATTCTGTGCGTCTTTTGTCACTCATACTGTCTGCTATTTGTATTTCTAAAATATGTAAAACATCATCATCCATATCATCCATCTTCCGTATATTTTAAATGAGCACGTGACAGTGTGTCAGCGATCACAAGGTCTTTTCCAGGTTTAAATACTACTTTTAAATCAAAACTTTGTATTCTCATTCGCATTTTTTGCAATCTATTTGGAATTAAAGAAATGTACTTATTCATGATAGGAATAAGGGGTTTGTGGTCGCTTTCCACCGTAAAGGGTTTTCCTATGACAAACTGTCGAAACCTTTCACAACCGAAAACTATTGCGTATAGTTCCTTTTCGATTTGAGCCCAGTTTTTCTGTGTATCTGTCAATGATTTAGAAGCGTATGCGACAGGTAAGTTATTTTGTAAAAGAACAGCACCTACGCCTGTGCTACTAGCGTCTACACTTATTACTTATTACACAATCTTTGTTTACGTCATAATATTGTAAAATCGAGGTTTGAGTTAATTTTTCTTTAATATTATTAAATGCAATAGCCTTTAGTCCAGTTAAACTGAGTTTCTTTTTTCAACAAATTTCTAAGTGAGGCAGTCATATGCGCTAAATTGGGAATAAATTTCGTTAAGTATGTGACCATACCCAAAAATCTTTCCAATGCTTTTATATCTTCCGGGATTTTCATTTCTAATACCGCTTGTACTTTACTGTTATCAATTTCGATGCCATTCTCACTAAAATTATGTCCTAAAAATTGAACTTTTTTAACAGCGAATTGACATTTTTTAAGATTAAATTTAATTCCATTTTTTCTGGCCTTTTCAAAAACTTGCAGCAATATTTCTTTATGTTTATCTTCACTGACTGCCCAAATCATAATGTCGTCTATATAAATAGCTACGTCTTTAAATATTTCGGTATATAATCTATGGAAAACTTCGGGCGCCGTTTTAATCCCGTAAGGCATCCTTAGAAAACAGTAACGTCCAAATGGCGTTTGAAAAGTTGTCTTTTTTGAACTTTCTTCTCCTAATTCTACTTGCCAGAATGCCTTTGATGCGTCTAATATACTAAATATTTTGGCATTAGTCATTCGGCCAGCTATTTCCTCAAATGTAGGAAGTTTGTAATATTCCCGCAACAGACATGAATTTAAATATTGAGGATCTAATCATATTCTCATTGTGTTGTCAGGCTTTCTGACTAGTACAACAGGATTTACAAAATCTGTAGGCTCCTCAATTTTCTTAATTATTTAATTTTTTTCCATTTCGATTAACTCTTCCTTATAGGTCTCTAATAATTTAAAAGGTACTTTACGACATGGTTCTACTTTCCCTACTGAATCTGACTTCAATTTAAAATCATACTTAAAAGGAAGTTTACCTATTCTCTCGAATAAATCTTTGTTATTTTTTAGTATACATTCAAGATTATTTTTATTGACATTTACTTTTAATATTCTACTTAATAAATTAAGTTCTTTAATAGTCTTTAAACCTAAGACGGGTACTGTTTCCTCACAGTCAACTACATATAATTCTAATAATACTATTTTGTTTTTAATTTCAGATAACAATTCAATTTTTCCTTTTACTTTAATTTTTGATCCGTTATAATTTGATAATTTTACACTAGTTTTTTCTAACTTTTTGCTTAATTTTAATTTTTCAAAATGATTTTCCCCAATTACGTTACAACCAGCTCCCGTGTCTAGTTTAAAAGTTATTGACTTTCCTGTGTCATTAAATTTAACTTTTTCAGTCCATTCTTCGTTTATAGTATTTATGTCACCTTTCTTTTCTGACTTTGTAATTTTACCTAACAGACATTTATTTTCTTCGTCAACTTTTGCAATAGTATTAATTTTTCCCTTATTTTTACATACCTTTGCAAAGTGATTTAATTTATTACAAAGATTACATCTCTTACTGTATGCTGGACAATGTCTTGGAGCATGTTTGTAGCCGCATCTGCTGCACGTTGAATCCATGGAACTTCTGCGTTGACTACCGTTGTCATCATAGATGACGTTTTCTGCTGACTGTTGCCTTGTTTTGGACCGGATACGCCTTGTTTGGCAGTTGGGAGTCGTTGTTGCTTCTGCATCTGGATAGCTTCAATTTTTTCACTGGTTTGAAGTGTTTGAAGTTGTTTATTGGCTAATTCTGCTGCTTTGTATAAACGGATGCACTTTTTCAAAGTCAAATTTTCTTCACGCAGTAAACGATCTTTCAAATATGTATTTTCAATACCACTCACTATTTTATCTTTGATTAAACTGTCTTTCAGTTGCCCAAATTCACAGTCTAAGCACAGTTTCTTCAAATCCGTTAGAAAGTCATCAAACGTTTCGCCGGGTTTCTGATTGCGCTGGAAAAATACGTGTCTGCATATGCTCTCATTTTTCCGTGGCACGCAATAATCACGAAAGGAATTTACAACACTTTCGAAATTTGTGGACTCGTCTTCGGTCAGCTCAAAAGTGTCGAATTTTTCTTGTCCTCTCTGGCGACCTTGACTGCGTCATTTTTGTCTTAGCTTTCGGTAGCTTTCAAATAAATTTGAAATTTCTTATACCATTTAATCCAATTTTCAGCAACATTGCCCTCAAACGATAATGGCGGCGGTGGTTGCAAATTCAGTTGTAGGTTCGTCTGATGTTCGTTTGGTTATTGAGCTTCGGCCATTTTGAATATTCTGTCGATTCACAGTTTCACACACAATTTTCCTTTATTTCGCTTACTCATCACTTATCTTTTTCACTTCACTTTGCTCTAAGCACTGAATTGACTGCGCCATGTAATGAAAATACTGGTTTTCATTAAATAATAATGTTTATTGTATCATATTAAAATACACGTGTGTGTCTTACAACTACTGTGGCCGAACTGCTCATGCTCATAAGGGTCGGTGCTTGTGCGCATGATTGCATGTTCTGCATATGTGTAATAATAATTACACTTAGATGGCGTATGCCTACATTCATGGCAGGGGCCAGTGGCCAAAAAAATTTAATTGTGAATTCGTTGGGCCTTACGTTATTAAAACATTGCTAACTAATGGCCGGTATTCACTCCGTAAAATTGGTATTCAGCAAACACTGAAAGCTTCAAAGGGCCAGCTGCGTCTTTGGCCTACGGATTGGACCCTTGATGTTTTGCATATTTGTTAAACTTAAATAATTGTGAGTACCTATTCTTTTATTTGTTATACTTTGCCGTGTTAGATGTTTTATGGAAATTTGTACATTAGAAAGACCCATCGTAAATACGTAGATTAAGCAGTATTTCCATCGTGTCTTTCAGTCATTTGTTGATTTCTGTTTTGATAATTGAAACACTGAATTTGAGACCCATTGTAAATTGTATTGAATTATGCAACATTTCCATCGTGTCTTTTAGGCCCGATTTTTACAATTGTCCGATACGCATTATTCTTAGAATAACGTGACGTAGGTGTGACGTAGATAATATGGAGGAACATTAAACAGTTCGGCGAACAGTTATTGCGTCCTTATTCCACGATTGTAACACTGGGCCTTAGTATGTTGTTGACTGAAAGTCTAATATGAATTTTGTTAATTAAATTGCTTCTCTGAGATATATAAAGTAATATTTATTTATCTATTGCAGCAAACACTGAAGATCCAAAAAAAGACGGTGTGGGCGCGCATACATAAAACCACCAACGATCGATTACGGGTTATTATTAAAAAATGATTTCATTTTTTTATACGTATATGTATATACTCTTTTCTCTTTTACTTTAATGTTATGAATGAAATAAAAATAATCCTTTGTTAATTTGGGTGTGAATTATAAAAAAATGAGCATTCCGAGACCGTAATGGTCTGGCCGTGTTAGATCTTTTATTATAAAAATTCAAATTTATAGCTCAAAGTACAGTGAATAAAAGAAAGCGTCCGTGGAGTAGCGCGGATCGGATAAGCCAACACACATCCATACCCACGCATGACACTCATACAGTTGAATCTGACGTCGACGAGAGAAGGTGCCAGAATAATCATGTGTATGAATTAGCCATAAATTAATTTTTAATATTGAATCTAACACTTGAATCCATGTTGCGCGATTGAATTGTGTGTGACGTTCGATATACATTTACAGCGCCGTCTGTTAGCAGACACGAAACTGACATTCAATTCGGCATACGAGATGGCGGTAGCGGTAGAAGCGGTCGCACATCAACTTACGCTTTCAATATAGAGGTGAGGAAGGAGCATATAAAACTGATCTACGATTGGTTTTGCATTTGGCGAACAAATATTAGGTTGTTCGGAAAAAAAAAGTCGTTTTCTTTTTAATTCAGAACGTTTATATACATAAGTATATACATTTTGATTAAACTATATAATGACCATTTGCATCAGTGACCTTTTGCCATCTTTCTGCTAGCAGTTGTATTCCACGGTGATATCACCCAACTTTTCTGGAATCAAAAAATTGTAGACACAATACGACATTTTTTTCCGAACCTAATATTTCCGGTTAGCAGTAGCGTACCTGTTATCCTTCATTGGGCGAGTTTTTAATTCAGCATTTTGCTGTGATAGGTGTACACAGTGATATATAAAAGACTGAAAAGAAATTCATCTGCGTTAAATTACAATCCATTTAAGGGGATGTAGGAAATGGCAGTAATAACTTTTGTCACTACATTTCCACATCGTTATAACTACGCCTATGACTAACTGTTGTTGCATTTATAACCTATAATGTAAATAACTTTATTCTAAAGAAGAATATATTTTGGAAGAAAAGTAGGTACCTAATTGTAATACTTACTAATGAAACGTTATTCCTAAATTCGACATAAACTGCTATTACACCGTTAAATAGAATAATTCGTGTTCGCACTCAAATGATATAATCATCAATGACCGTAAAAATGGGTTTACAAGATGGCACTTCCGTCTAGCGTTCTTTTAGTAATTTAATGATGAAAATAATAAATGCTCCTTCCTCCCCTCTATATTCAAAGAACTCACGTGAATGCAGGTGCACAAGTGGACAAGATCAAATTCAAAAAGAAAAAAAGCTGTTGTTTTCGATGTTATTCGCGTCTTTGAACGAAAGAGTCGCCGCACGGTGGAATTATGTGAAAACTGAAAACTGGTGATGAAAATATACGTGTGTTTAACAGTTGTTGGTGCGAGCTGCTAAAAAGGGAGTCAAATCAGTGAAAAAGTGTTTTATTTACGCTTATGGCTTCGTATAAATTATACGATGTGGCTAAACATCCGCCGGCGGAACCATGCATTGTATTTCGAAATTCCGCCGTTCGGCGGAATTAAATAATCTTCCGCCGAAAATTCAGCTGATTTGCGCACGTACGGTGAAACACTGCTTTAAAAAATAATAAGCCGCCGCGCCGGACGGCGGACTTTATCGAATAAAATGCTTAATCCGCCGTTCTGTCGCTGTGTTGTTAAAGTAACTATTTTAACAATTTCATTTATAATTTTGAAATAAACGTACAACGTACCTACTTCACGTAGTACTTACTATATTAGTGAAGTACTTAATATCCGCATCTGGTAGACACTATTATCACTGTGCTATTATGTAGTTACAAAAGAACCACGGGCGTCATAAAAATGAGCACACTTATATGGTGTTTCAGAAAACTGTTGTTTCAGAAACGGGTGTTTCAGAAAACTGTAGCATTGGTGTCGAAATTAATTTTACAAACAAATTTATTTACTATGATCACACTGCTGTGGAGATAATTACAAACTGAATTAGAAGTGTTATTTACAATTACTGCTAAAATTTGTCCTCATTTTTTCTGTTGTCAGTTGTACGTTGTACGTTTGCTAGTTTCTCACGCCGAAACATGAAGAACAGTTCATGTAAATATATGTCCGCAAATGCATAGTTTTTGAGATACAGTGTGTTTCATTTCAAAATCCAAAAATTAAAAAAAAAACATAGTAGGCGTTGTTTATCAAAAAAAGTTATTATGATAAGTTGTTTAGAATTACGAGATATCCCCGATTTCCAAATTTGAGTGAAATTTATTTTGTTATTTGTTATTATTTCGGCTCATTTAAAATAATTAAAAATTTTCACCGTTATTTGGGAATCGAGTTATCTTGTAATTCTAAACAACTTTTCTTGATCAAACAACGCCTACTATGTTTTTCTAACTTTTTGGAATTTGAAATGAAACACACTGTACCTCAAAAACCACGCGTTTGTGGACATATACTTATATAAATTTTTTTTTTTCATGTTTTGATGTGAGGAACTAGCTCTTGGAGTTTGTCCCCTCATTAAAGTTACAGCCTGTATATTTAATTTTACTGACGTTTCGCAAATTGATTATTTGCTTTGTCAAAGTGAATAACAGTAATAATTAGTTAGTCTACTAATTTTTAAATTGTTAAATAAAATACACTTGCTAACCAACGAACAAGTATACAATTACCACAGTATAAAGAATACAGTAGCGCAACTCGCTTGTCGCCACTTTGATCTCTTTACTGGATTTTCATTGACCTCGAGTAGATTAAAGGGGATGTGTCGAACTGTTTGTTCTGCTTTAAGTATGAGCAATTTTGTTGTAAATTGTAAACTCACACGTGTTCACACACCAAGGCCGGATTGTAGCGTTTAGTGGACGTGGTAAAAAAAACAAGGCATAAATAATGTATATTAACATAATTATAAAGATCCATTCGGCACCAGATCCGTGAATGAATGAGCTCTGCATCCCGAGATTGTGACTCAGACCTTGCGCGGGATGTTATGCGCGAATTTAATATTTTCATGAGAGTCGCGCTAGTGTGTAATCTTTATACTGTGCAATTACTGATGCGACCAGGCTCGTCTTAACAGAACTTCAGTATTCTCTGCAAAAGTTAAGGAAATCCTGGTAAAACCTAACTAGAGTATGTAGTGCAATTGTTGCAATTATAATTAAATAACTATAACAATTGTAACAATAACATTAATACAATAAAAATTAAGATTACAATAACTAATTATGTACTTGTAATATAAACAATTATGTTAACGATTATGGCATTTCATTTACGAAAAAGAACTTTGGCATTTTCAAAACCAAAAGTATGATTATACACGATGATTCAGAATTGTCTCCCAAAATCTTCAAGGTGAATAGAACATTAAAAAGTGAGGTCACCTTTTTATATAATATTTTTTCCAAAAGTGAATAATAAGGGAGTAATCTTCTCTCCCTTTTAAACAGTAGTTTTAGGGGGTGACTTCAGTATTTTATCCCTATTTTTTATTTTTACATATTTCATCAAAAATTTACGAAGGCAATATTGTTTAGATTATTTGGCACAAAAAAGCTCTGTTATTGCATTTTAATAAATGGAACCGTTCTCGAGTACTTATGGTTTAAAATGACAAAAATCATGAAGCAAAATGAAAACCAGAATTATCTCACAAACCGTAGGTTCTAGATGTAGGACTTTGTTCGACAAAAAGATAGCAAATTTAATTCTACATTGGTCGACGATTTTACTTACGGGTGTTCCATAAGAAAAACTTGAAATATTTCACTTCTAAATTCAGCAGAAAGAACTGCCAGCCACCAACAATCTGCGTAGTCTTCAGGTTTGTTTAATACAGTGTTACTTAGCTTAAATCATATGTAATTACACGCTAATAAATGATAATGGAGTCTCTTCAATTAAGCAAGTTAAAAGCAATTTAATAAGGGCCTGCATTTAAGATGTTTCTTCGTTGACGACATTTATCTCGGTAAATACGATAGGTTTAGGTATAGAAATAAGTTAATAAAATATTTTCCAAATTGATAGATCTATCAAAATCTCTAATAATATATAGGGCATTCCGTTTGAAATATTAAAGAGACTTGCTGACACTTGTAAAATGAACACCCTATATAATTGCAAATAAATTTAACGTATAGAGTTTTTTTTTTATTAGAGGATGATGGCGTTTGAATTTTTTTGTCTGTATTAAATGGTTTAAATCCCACAAAAAAAAATTACATTTGTTAGAAGTTTTACACGATTATTTATTACAGATTCAATAAATTTTTTAGGATATGAATTTTAAGCAAGAATTTCTTTACCTAATTAAATTTATATGTATTTTCGACAATGAATAGTTTGGTTTTTGGTTCATAAGAGTTATAGTTAATATAACTACCTGACCATGTGGGTTTGTGATACCAATTTGTTATTAAATTACCATTTACATGTAGAAAACTTATGCTATTATTATTCTCTCTTTCGATAGTAAATTGCAACCTATTATGAATAGAATAGAATTGATTTAAAATATAATTTACTTTATCATGAGGTAAAATTAAAAAAATATCAACATATCTGTCATATAAAGTTAATTGTTAGAACAGTGAACTATTTTAACCTCCGACGACTAATCTAGATAGACTGGGCAAGCGAGCTTTAAAATGTAGCTAACAAGTTCACAGGAGTGAAAGGGGATCTGTTTACTAAGGCTAAACTTAGTGATTGGTTACTTTCAAATTTCAGTCGATAATTTTCGGCGAATGTTGTGTAACGCAACAGAACTCATAGGCATACATACTAGTTTTATTGCATGTATTTGTATTTAATGAATTAATTCAATATAATTAACTGATTAATTAAATTAATAATTCTATTTCGTAATGAATAATCTATTATTAATTATTTCAATTAACAAGTATATTTTTTGTAACATTCGACTTTTATCTCCATTTAATGAACGCCGCCTATGTGAACTATGGACGAGTAAACAGTACCCCACCTTTCCCTCCCTCCGCAAGATCTGTTGATGTTGCTTTCAAACAAACCGTCCTATATTGCAATGGCATTACCCACCAGTCTATCTTGATTAGCCGTCGACAACTTTAACATCTCAGCATCAGACCGGCGGATTAAGCATTTTATTCGATAAAGTCCGCCGTTCGGCGGCATTATTACTTTTTAAAGGAGTGTTTCGCCATACGTGCGCAAATCGGTTGAATTTTCGGCGGAATTGCGGCCTAAGATTATTTAAATCCGCCGAACGGCGGAATTTCGAAATACAGTGCGTGGTTCCGCCGGCGGACGTTTAGCCACATCGTAAATTATAACGTGTTCAGTACCGCAGTGTAAAAATCACAAAAAACTATAGCTGCGTTCGTTTATTCAACTCCGTTCACTCTACTTACTCTTTTCGCACTTTTGTCTCACTCTTACTTGTGTTAAAACTTATCCGCTCTCACTCTTTAGAGTGCGAAATGAGTAAGTAGTGTGAACGGAGTTGAATAAACGAACGCAGCTTTTGTAGGGGAAAATGGGGTAAGTGTGCGCACGGGGTATTTGTACGCATCCCTTCACCTCAAAAAGTAATAGACTTACAAGATATTACTGCTCATGAAATAAATCTATGTTATACACCCACAACTCTAATTTTTGAAAGCCCTGCTTTACCAATCAAGTTCGGTATGACGTCATAGCAGCAATGAGTTTTCAATGTATGTTTGGATTCCGAAAACTTAAGCCGTAAATAAATAAATTATAAATATTTTAATTTCAATTTTGTGTTACGATATTCAGTAACATTTAAAGAATGCATTGCGCATTTGGTATTTATTGAAAATTTTATTTTTACGATTTTGTGATAATAACAATAAAATAATAGTTGGGTTCGTTTATTCAACTCCGTTCACTCTATTTACTTTTTTCACACTCTAAAGAGTGAGAACGAATAAATTTTAATATAAGTAAGAGTGAGACAAAAGTGCGAAGAGAGTAAATAGAGTGAATGGAGTTGAAAAAACGAATGCAGCTAATGTAGGTACGGGGAAACTGTGCGCAATGTGAAGGGGTAAGTATGCGCGCAAAAAAATTATATTTATGCAAAAGTAAATGAAATCCAGAAGAAGACACATACCTCCACAGATGTGGGGAGTTGCTACTTAAAACTGAACAATGGTTTAGGTGTATTCTCTGCTCTAGATGGGTGCATACATGCAACGTTTGGAACTATGGGTGCGCGATATCATATTTTCAATATCGGTTATCGATAACTTAAAAATATCGATATTTATTGATACACCGTTATTATCGCTCTATCGTTAATATCGATATCCGAAATGGAAATATCGTATTTTCAAAGAATATTATTTTTGTTGTATTACCCATTTTTTTATAACAAATTATGCATATAGTATGCTTGAGAAATATTTTATTTCAACATATTTTCAATATTAATACCTAAAAAGAGAAATATGCTACTGCGCTAAGTTATCCCATACCCGCGCACAATTACCCCGTATGTATTGGGGTATCTATGCGCAGGAGCACTGTCAAGAATTTTATTTTTTATTGTCCGTATTTTTTCCCTTTAAGATGTCTACTCTTTGAAATTAGTTCCGCAAATATCTGAAGCATTGTGTAAATAAAAATGGTGGTATTATCTTTATTGTTTTCTATATTCTGGGGGTCTGAAGCAAAAATACGCACAGTATGAAACTTTGGCAAAAACAAGTATTTACCACCGTATGTACACTTATAAACAAAGGGGTATCATTTATATAGGCAAATCTTATACAATTAGATAATAGTGTTAACCATTCACAGAGGGCAATATATACAGATATCTGCAAAGCGACAGATTTATTCAAAAATAGCAAAAGATGACAGTACTGGAAGAAGCGCAGCGCAACAGATATATTGCAGCTGTAAATCACCGAAATTGCGTTGCAAGTATTAAATTCATTTTCTTGCAATACGTACACACCAAAAAGTAAGTTTTATTATAATTTTTTTCATAATTAAGCATAGAATAATTAATTTAAAGGTTCACATTACAGAAATGATACGATCACGGTGTAGTGTTCCTGAATGTGAAAATTTAATCCAAGAAAACGTAATTTTACATACTTTTCCTAGAAATAAACAATTGCGTATCAAATGGCAGTGCAGAATTAATGAATAAATCAGATTCAGCTATTCGAGCTTATAAGATTTGTAACAATCATTTTGAAGATATTCATTTTCAAACAGTAGAAAAAATTAAACTGAATAGAGGGGCTGTTCCGACTTTAAGATTACCTTTAAACCGTGAAGAAAGAATAGAAGCAAGAGAATTGCATACAGTTTCAATAGAAAGTCAAGAATTTGGTAAGTAAAATAATGTTAATTAAATATATCTTGTTAATCTGTCTAATTATTACAGGCACAGACACCAGTAACATCGGCACATTTCTTAGGTAGTAGATTTGTAACAGAAAATATTCAAAAAGAAAGCAGCTTACCTGGGACTTCAGAATCAAGTAGAACAGTTTGCGTTACGCCACCACCATCAACATCAAGGCTACATGTAATTTCAGGTAATCAATTACAAACTCTTTGTTATTCAAACTATTATAATGAATTTGAAAATGGTGTAAAAAAAGTTGCAATTGAATTTCTTTTATTTCAGTGTTTCCATAGAATTTTAAAGAAATTTTCACATTTTTCTTTTCTTATTGTAATTTGAATTTCCTATTTCCAGAATTTTTCAAATTGCATATTCACCTGCTCTAAGCTGAAAGATTGCTCAAAATTGCTTTTCATATTTTTTTATGGAATAGTGCTTGAACTAAAGGGTATTAAATATTACAATTAATTTACTTTGAGTAAATAGAAATTCTGTCATTGAAACCTGGCAATATTGTTTATATTGTAAATATAATAATGATGTGAATGAAACCAAAATGTAGAACAGTTACAGAACTCCAATAGACAAAATATTCAGACATTAAAGTTTCAACTTAAGGAAGTTTAATTGTGTGTACATAAAATTATACATATTAACTGGCAGCGGAAGTGCAATTTATAAAAAATTGGATGTAGATTATAGTGGGTGATTTAAAATTTTTTTTTAACAACTCTTGCTATGGAATTTGGACGGCATGTCTAATAGCACTTTCGATTGACTGCTCAAGAGCACTTCTCAGAGTATTTTCATTTTATTTTAACTTCATGTAATAATAAGGGATGGATATATTCTGAGGGTGCTCTAAAGCAGTCAATCGAAAGCGCTATTAGTTTTGCTGTACAACAACATCAAGGAGTGAAATGACTTACTTTTCACCTAAGCTAAGACATGCCGTCCAGATTTCATGGCAAGAGTTGATGAAAAAATTAAAAGTCACCTGTATTATTACCACTCTGACATGTTTTCTGTTTTCTTGTAGGTGGAAAAAAGTCTCACAAAATATTAAAGCATGTAGGAATCCCCTCAACACAATTAACACCTAAGAAGAAATATCTTTATAAAGAAGTCATCAGATGTAAGAGATCGTTGAACTACTTTCAAAAGCAGTTGAAGGCCAAAAGGAAAGTAGCAGATGATAGTTTATTAAATTACATTATTGCAAATGTAAAAAAGCACCAGAATAGATTAAGTGAATCTGCTTTAATATTTATTCAGTCGCAGTTCAAAGTATTTAAGAAGAAAGCAACATGGTCTTCAAAAGAAAAAGCTTTGTTTCTGGCACTTTATAAAAAGAGTCCAAAAACTTACAGATTTCTTCAACATATTTTTCATTTGCCATCACATAGCACTTTGATGCGTTCATTAGCAGTAATAAATATTAAAGTAGGTATTAATTATAGGATTCTAAATTACTTAGATTCAATTTCAAAAACCATGCAACCTTTACATAGATATGCAGTTCTAATTTTTGACGAAATGAAATTGAACATTTACAATTAAATAAAAGTACATTCTCTGGTTTAGTTCAATTCGAAAGTGGTCCCGAAAATAATAGCAGATCATGTTTTGGTATTCATGTTACGCATTATTAATAAAAAATGGCAGCAACCAATAGCATACTACTTTGTACAAAGTACTACACCAAGTTTTATTTTGAAGAATCTCATTATTACAGTAATAAAAACTCTCCATCAACACACAAGTTTTCAAATTCTTGCAACAGTTAGTGATCAGGGTTCCACAAATGTTAAAGCTATTAAGGAACTTTCAAATTCCAATTCTTATCAATATAAAATTTTCAATTATGATTTAGTACATATATTTGATCCACCCCATTTACTTAAAGGTGTAAGAAATATCTTTTTAACAAAAAACGTCTCATTTAAGGGTAATCTTGCAAAATTTTCTGATATTGAGGCTTTATATAAAATTAATGCCCAAAATTGACAGAAGAACATGTTAACCCAAAAGGCAGGAGAAAAATGAAAGTTAAATTAGCTGCACAGGTGTTCAGTAATAATGTATACGCTGGCTTATCATTTGCTGCAAAATGTGGAGTTTTGAATAATCATCATACACCTTTATGTTATTTATGGATCGCCTTTTTAATTCTTTAAATTCTGTATTAAAATTTTAAATTTTTTTGTCAACTCTTGCCATGGAATTTGGATGGCATGTCTTAACTATACTGTAAAACAGCATAAAAGTACAGCAATGAAGTACTTTTCACTTAAGCTAAGACATGCTGTCCAAATCTTATGGCAAGAGTTGATAGAAAATTAAAAAAATCACTTGGTAAAAGTAATTATTATATTTAATCACTTATTGTTAGTGAAATATTTAGATGTAATGTATTTGTTTTTTTTTTTTTTTTTAATTTATAAACTTGTACGTAAAATTACATATTTTTAAATATCTGAAGATTTTCAATAAATTTCTAAATCTTGCCTTTTCCTTTTTTTGTAATGCATATTAAGTTCCGTTTAATTATAACGAAAATATATACATTTCGTATTTATAATATGTATAAATATACATAGATTTCAGTTAAAAGAAAATAAAAATAATTAATTACAATAACACACCTATCCTACAAACTGGCGAGTATTTTATAAATTTTTAAAAGGAGATTTAAAATTTAAAGTCCGCCTTGCAAGAATCTTAAATTTTAAGTCTCCCTTTAAAAAGTTGATACTGATCGAAAGTAAAATAGAATTCCAGGAGTTGGAGTCGTAATTTGAATTTGGCGGCAAAGAATGAAATAGTAACGTTAACCGTTGATAGATGACGCAAAAATTAGTGCATAAAATTTTCTGCAGGAATAGACACTTCTTCTTGTGTATGTTCTGTGCTTATAAAGTTCTGTTACGAGTAAGTGAGATGAATATATCGAGTGACCATACTCGGCAGTTCGGCACCTCTGCAGCTGCCGACTGAAAATTAGGCGACAACTCGATAGCGACTCGATCCGATACCCTTAAGCTGGATTTACATGGAGCGTTGAGCGCGTCAAAACGCCGGGCGTACTTTACTCCCATTGGTTAACACTCGTTACATAAAGACCAGTAGCCAATAAGAGTACAGTACGCCCGGCGTTTTTACGCGCTCAACGCTCCATGTAAATCCAGCTTTACAGAATTGCATTTTCGTCTAAAAATGGAGAACTCGATTCGAATCGAGCTTACAGAATCCGTATGCTGCTCTCAGCTTATGTGCGTTAGAAAAATTAAGGTTACTGCAGACTTCGCAGTGACTCGCGAGACGGTAAGCATGCGCGGAGTAGCTGCTAATGTTCTAGGGTCCTATTCTCGAACCATGCGAAAATATTCGTATGAGAAAATGACATCAAAATGACGCAATTCTCGAACAATTTGTATAGCTTTCCATGAGTCATTTTGACGTCATTCTCGCATACGAATCTTGTCGCATGGTTCGAGAATCGGGCCCTGTACATGTTGGCGTATGCATGCGTGTGCGTCTCGACTCAACGCATGCACGTTCAAGTCTGTACCCGCCTGTAGTCTGTACGGATACAGATGAACAGTTCTGTCCTTAAGGTCCGTTTTCACGCTCATGTAATTTGCGCAAATGTGAAGTCCTGAAGTCGTTGCATGAAAACGTAATTTTTTTGCTTGCACAAGCCAGAAAGTTTGGCAAATGCATGTATTTGCGCATGCAAATTTGTATGCGCAAATCAATTTGCGCAAATTGCTTGGTGAAAACGGATCACAAGTGTCTATTATACAGTGACCGCCAAAAAGTTCGCACCATATGGAAAAAATTTTTATTATTGATTTTTCTAATCAACTTTTTGCGCCAATAGTTTGTGCATGTGCGGTAACCAAATATAAGCAGGACAGATTCGGTGAACAATTCTTAGTGTGGCTAAAAATGGCACCTATTTAAAATACGACAATTAAAAAAGTGTTATAATTTGAAATTATTGGACATATTAAAGAAATTTTTAGTAGGATCCGATAAGTTATTGCAAAATGTATCGCTTGGTACCCAGACAAAATTTTCTGCGGAATAATATTTCGAAAAAAAGAAGATTTTTAATTTTTTCGGTTTTGTTCAAGATGTGAAGCTGTAAATGGGCATTTGGTGTTTAACTCTTAGGAGTAGTTAGCTTACTCATTTATATCCATAAAAAATATTTAAAAGAAGCACACTTGCTCTTGGGTTCTTAACTGTTGCATGCACAAGAAAATTTGAGACGATTTGTCACGTTTCTGGTGCAAGGTTTTTTTTACATCAAATTTTCTGTTCTCATGTTTCATTTCTTGATAAAACAGTTCTAATAACCCTAAACTAAAAAGTACCTGCAATTCTTGCAATTTTCGGTCTACTTAGGCTAAATTGGGATTATTAGAATTGTATTATCAAGAAATCAAACATGAGAACAGAAAATTTTATGTAAAAAAGCCTTGCACCAGAAACGTGAAAAATCGTCCCAAATTTTATTGTGCATGCAACAGTTATGAACCCAAGAGCAAATTTGATTCTTTTAAATATTTTTTTATGGATATGAATGAACAAGCTAACTAGTTCTAAGAGTTAAACACCAAACGCCCATTTACCGCTTCACATCTTGAACAAAACCGAAAAAATTAAAAATCTTCTTTTTTTCGAAATATTATGCCGCGGAAAATTTTGTTTCGGTACCAAGCGATACATTTTGCAGTAACTTATCGGATCCTACTAAAATTTTTTCTAATATGTCCAACATTTTTAAATTATAACACTTTATTAATTTTCGTGTTTTAAATAGGTGCCATTTTTAGCCACACTAAGAATTGTTCACCGAATCTGTCCTGCTTATATTTGGTTACCGAACATGCACAAACTATTGGCGCAAAAAGTTTTTTAGAAAAATCAATAATAAAAGTTTTTCCCATATGGTGCGAACTTTTTGGCGGTCACTGTATATTTACGTAAACCAGCGACTGCACTATTGTGGCACTATTTTGTAGGTAAAGATATATTCGGAACTAACTAAATATTAATTTAGTTAGTTCGTTCCGAATATATCTTTAAATATTAATTTAGTTAGTTCCTGAAGCGGCACTCCATTCTGATTTTTTTATGCATAATGAAAAATTTGCAAGAATAACAAAGTCTGTAATTATTTGTTTTCCAAATTTTTACACAGATAAGAATGCGGAGTTAGATTTAATATCGTCTCTACTCTTTTTGATTGCTCCCTCACGTCCATTTACACAAGTAATTAAACACGATGGTGTTAAAATTTTAAGGAATAAAAGTAACTCTAAGAAGGAAATAAATTTCCTCTGCAAAAGATATAAAAGCATGTTAATTGTAACAGTTTCACAATAGTGGAATAAGGACGGAATAACTGTTCGGACGGAATAACGCTTTTAAGCGTGACCGCCGATACAAGAGAGATATAGATGGCGCTGACGGTATTTTACAATTGAGGGATAGATGGCGTGAAACTTTAGCTAAAATGTGGCGATCTGTAATCTTTCTTGAAAATGGAACTTGTACAAGAGGTAAGCGGCCAAAAGCTTCAGACGATTGTGGGACCTCCGCAGACGGTTTTTTAAAAATTGATTACATATTATTATTATTATTATATTATTATTACAATTGAATTAGAAGACTTAAAACGTCGAGTTTAAAATACCGAATAAAAATAATCATTGCTATAACGTTCCTCCATATCTACATCACGATATTCTAAGAATAATGCTTATCCGATGATTGTAAAATCGGGCCTAAAAGTGTGTTGACTAACTTTTTAACACAGTTTTGTTGTTGAAATAATATTTACCTCCTCAAATCTGTAACATGTTCATCGGTTCGGCAATATTTAAACACACAGATATGTTAAATTCATTTTTAACAACGTGAAATTGTAATATTTCATTTCTAATTTCATAATTAAAATACATTCTTGCCCGATGAAAATTGTATAGCAAGTTCTTTTAACGGACATCTTAAAATTAATACAAAACTCAATGTTTCATTATCGGTTAATAGTTTCGCCAGGAGTGAAAATAAATATTTTGAATTTCAATAAAAAAAGGATTCTTATTTTTCGTTTTAAATTGCTCATCACATTACATTATCTCAAAAAAATAAATAATGTAATTGAATCTGATTAAATTATTAATGTACTCCATTGCTGTTTTGTAGTTCTTTGATAAAGGTAATAAATGCTGAGTCTTTTGTACAAAATTTTTTTATTTTAATTATCCAGACCGGTTTCGCCTAAAGAGGCGTCTTCAGTAGAATGTTATAAAATTAAATAATATCTAATAAAATCTATTATAATATTGGTGTGGTGTGGATTCTTGTAAAATATTTTTGTAAATTTACAAAAAGAGGCATCTTCAGTAGAATGTTATAAAATTAAATATTTTACAAGAATCCACACCACACCAATATTATAATAGATTTTATTAGATATTATTTAATTTTATAACATTCTACTGAAGACGCCACTTTAGGGAAAACCGGTCTGGATAATTAAAATAAAAAAATTTTGTAGCATTTATTACTTGAATCTGATTAAAACTAAATAATTATACAGCCTGTTCAAACTTAAGTCGGCACTATTACTAACTTCTTTATTATAGAAGCTACAAAATCGGTTAAATGAGCAAATTAGTAGTCCTTTTTACGCTGCCGCAGTCAAAAAAACAATTGTAAGTCACGTTTATGAGATAAAGAAAAAAATATACTTTTTTTAAATAGAACACCCAGTATATTACTTTACCAATGGATAGAGAATAAAATTCTTAATTAAAATTGCCCTTGTCATTTTTTCGTAAATTAATAAATAAAGGAGATATTTTGATCTTTACAAAATCATCAAAGGTACCTGTGTTTTAGAAACAAAACATTTGCAAATCGTAGTAATCAAATTATTCTGTTGACGGACTATTGTTTTTGAAGTTTGTGGATTATTTCTTGCCAAAAAATGGTTTCTCCGCGTCTAGAAAGAATTTACAAAAATTGTCATAATTTTTTATCATGTTCCTAGATGTGTATAAAAATCACAAAAAATGTAAAAAATTGTCATAATTATTGTTCATTTTTCTAGTAGCGTGAAAAAATCATAGAAAAATGTTTAAAAATTGTCATAATTTTTTTCAGTTTTCGGGATGCATGTAAAACAATTTTTTAGTAAGAAATAAATCACAAACTTCAAAAACAATAGTCTGTCAACTGAAAAACTTGATTACGGCGATTTGCAAATGTTTTGTTTCCAAAGCACAGGCATCTTTGATGATTTTGTAAAAATGAAAATATCTTCTTTATTTATTAATTTACGAAAAATTAACAAAGAATAATTTTAATTGAGAATTTTATTCTCTATCGATTGGTAATATAATACTGGGTGTCTCTAAACCTCTGTCTTTAATTGAAACCACAGATAGTAGTCAAAAAAAGAAGCAAAATTTGTTATACAACAATAGGGAAAGAGTAAATAATAACTCCGGGAAAAATCAGTTTTCGTTTTCAAAGAAATTGTTTGAGTAACGCTGCTTGACGATTTAAATGGATTTAAATGTCTCAGCTGCGCAGAATTGGTGCTTTTTGTGACCATAAACGAATAAATACCGAGACGTATTTGTTGGGCTAGGTCATGTTTGTCCGTCGCAAAAAATGTTCGTCAGGATTCTAAATAAAAACGTCTTCACGCGACGTTCCTTATTGCATCGATCTGTGTTCATGTTCAGTAATAAGACGAAAATAAACGTCTACTAAAAATGTTGATAAATATTAATTAAATCCAAAAAACGAGTGGCTTAATTAGTTTTCGTGATGAAAATTTGATTCTGGTTTAAAACAATTCTGAATTTTCAGAAACGTTTACCTATATTCGTCTTGGCGATTTATTAGTTACAATTGCACTGTCATAAAATAAAAGGTCTGTTTGTTATCCTGCACTGGTGTACACTAGTGCACACTTTTTTTCACGAAATATGCCTTAATGAAGCCTAAAGTCTGATAATGTCTACACAAATCATACACTTCCATACTGACATACCACACAAATATTTAAGGTTGCATTAAAGCGTATTCACCAGTTCAGGATAACAAACAGACCTAAAATTCAGCTCAGTTTCGTTATTTTATTGTTTGTTTTTATTACTATGCTGTCATAACTTAGAATGAAAGACGAACTGCTGAATAACAGTTTTTGAGAAAATTTTGCCCGAGCGAGTACGTTTGTGTTTTATAAAAGTTATTTATCAAATTTACGTAGTGCGTAGTTTGTTTTGTGTTAGTTTAACATCTGTGTACATAACTTAATTTAAGTGTAAATATGTAATAAATATGGCTCGTGTGTATTCCAATGAGGAATTGATAGACATAGTGCTCTGTTATGGCGAATTATGTGTTAATACCGCAGAACAACATTTCGAACATTTATTGTAATTACAAATATCAGTGCCAAGAACAAGAAGTGAACTTTAGTAAAATTCTAAGGTTATAATGAATGCACAGGTATGACAACACGTTCGACATGCATTTTGTGCTGTACTGTACATTTTTTTTTATTTCGCATAAACGCATTTTATTTCTAAAAACGCATTTCGCTATTTGTCGGTGAAACACAGATGGATTTACGCCGAAGACGCGCACGCGAGACCTTGGCCTAGTTCTTTCAAACGTAAATAAAAAAAATTATTGCAGTTTATTGCTTTTTATTGAAAGCGGACCTGCCCCAACAGTCATAAACTAAGCAGAGGTTTCAAAACAAAGGAACTGCACGCGCTTGTGGTAGGTCAGTTTTTCATTTTTGAGCAATACCGTTCATATTTGGGGAATCAATCTCTTTTATAATGAGGAACTTACAGTTTCAATTAAAGACATAGGTTTAAAGACACCCTGCAGATAGGGTGTTCTATTTGAAAAAAGTGTCTTTTTAACTTTATCTCATAAACGCGAGGCTCAATTGTTTTTTCGACTACGTCATTGTAATCAGCTTGAAAATTACTACTAGTTTGCTAATTTAACCGAATTTGTAGCTTTTATAATAACAAAGTTAGCAATAGTGCCGACTTAAGTTTGAACAGCCTGTATAGTTGAGCCACTGAACCGACAGAGTGATCACGCGCGAAGGACATGGAAAGACGTATTTACACCAAACAGAAACAAAACCGTGTACGCAGTAATTATTTCGCTTTGACTATACAGGGTGTTTCATTGAAGATGTACCAAACTTGAGGTACACGTTTCTGACAGTATTTCAAACAAAATATCTTAATAAAAAATTTTAATCGGAACTACTTCAAATTCGCATAATTTAGACTATTTAGAGCCAGGGTTGGGACGTAGAAAATGAGACGTATAAATATTCATTAATTACGCGTAGATTTTGTAATTATCTACATCGTAAAATATGAATTAACTACTTTAAAAATTACGTTGTTTTCTACTTCTTCATTTTAAGGTTATAATTAATTAGTTATACACAAATTAATATCTAATTTTATGTAAAATGGCTAAAATTGTAGTATAGAAGAATTAAGAAACATGAAAAACGCAATATTTATTTATTTTACATGTCAAATAACATTCATTTTGAGCTTAGAAATGTGACATTTCACATAAACTACGTCAAGTAATAATTACATTTGACTACGTCCAGGCGTAATGTAATGTAGAAAATATTTTTTACACGTAGTTTTCCCAACCCTGTTTGGAGCCGATGTTTCTTGAAATACTTTATCGCCGCGGAATGTGAAAACCAAACACATACATCTGGACTGCTAGCAGCTAGCAGCATAAAATTTACACCTCGGCGTGGTAGGACTTCTTCGCGCAACACAACATTTCTGTCTGAAATGTTTAATGCTGCTGAACGCGTTGGACTTCGAGTTACCGCTTGACGTACCTTTTCAATATTTTCTGGCGTACGCGCACTGTTCTCTGAGTTCCGCCGTAAATGTTGTTCACGTTTCCAGTTTGATTAAATCGTCGATGCCATTGCAAAATTGTGTTGCGCGAAGGAATTCTACCACGCCGAGGAATATTAGATTCTCGTCGAAATTGGCGTTGAACGTCGATTATGGACCCCGTTTGAATGAACGCCGCAACGCAAGAAATACGTTGCTGCACGGACTACGAATTCATGACTACTAAAACTGCATAACATACCAAATGATTTTCGCATTATATTTTGCCCCAGATTATTTTGCTACTCACACCACAGCGCTCACAAAACCGTCAGTACCTATTGCCGGACCCTGTAGTTGCTTTCTAATTTTACATTAAAAAAGAGAACTATGTACTATGTATGTAAGTATGTTTAAAAATTTGAACTTCACCTTTAGGTATCTAGGTTTAAGATATTTCACAATAAAGATCACAAGTTACTAATTTAGGTAATTTACTTATACTTATGTAACTTCAAAATATCTAGAATGTTTAAATAATACATTTGAGCCTAAGTACCGTTTAATTTTTATAAAATAAATAATATAATTTTGTCCTAGATGTATCTTCTAAACGGAAGTTCTATTGAAGACAGCTGTGCCCTCTTAAAATTAATAAAAGACACTCGCTAGTCGCTAGTGTCAATCTTCCACTCATCCACCTGGGTTTTCCCCCCCGATATTAATAAAAATTTGGTTTTTATTTCTTGGTGGAGGAGGTGGTACTCAAAATTGCCTTATTGTACAGATTTTTGACCGATATTAAGTGAGGTTATGTTACTATCCCCATTTAGCTGTATTCTTTCGAACCGATTTAAGTGAACGAACTGAATGCAATGAACCTTATTTCTTTTGTGCATAAGGTTCATTGTATTCAGTTCGTTCACTTAAATCAGTTCGAAAGAATACAGCTTTTGGCAGCCATATTTGTGGCGGCAAAATTAATTTAAATCGCGAATTGTGAAAGGACAGTTAGGCTCATATTATTTTGGCGCAATGTCGACCATCACATAGATTAACTGCGTCTCGTTCTATTTATAGTGTCAGCGATAGTACCTTCTGCCACCAGCACAACCGGAATTAGTTTTGATTTATAGAATATAGAACTTAGAAACATTAAAATACCACAAACTGGGAGAAAAGCGTTTACAATGAAAACGCCAACATTTAACACTGACTAATATTAGGTCTGTTTCTCCAGCAGTCCCGGTTCGAAACCGTCAGAAGCGTACGCCGATCAAAGTTTCACATTTAAGGCAGTTCTTGAAAGCGGTGATTAATTCGTTGGACGAATATATTTGACAGTTTCAAACTAGTCCAGAACGTTGCAGGAACAGACCTATATTGACAACGGAAAGTGCAATGCTAGATTTGTTCAGGTGCGCACAAATACAGTCCTAGAACCATCAGGAGCATGCGCATAACAAAAAAGGCTTTCCAGTTTTTTCAAAACAGTCATGGATCCAGTAATCCGGTATTTTCGTTTTTCTTAGGACTGTCCTGAACTGTTCTAGAACCGCTCTAAACAGTACTTGCTCTGAAGTGCGGACGATTGAGAACTGGTTCTGGGGGTTTTGAATTTAATGCAGCTGCGTTGATTATTTTCAAGAGTTAATAGAAGTAATTAATTCATTTCCACACAAAAACTGAGGGATATGTAGAGAGTACAGCAGAAGAGATGCCGAATTTATAGAACATGTTAGGAAATAACATTTAGAAAATAATAATAATAAAGTTGGCGTATCTAATTTCGCCATCTACACGCTATTTTATAAACTGAACTAAGCGTTTAGGTTTTATCATATTTTCTCGCCTTCTGAGACAGTTCAGACTTTTGTTAATAATATGAAACCTAAAATTAAAAGAAAATATATTGACATTAATAATAATTATTATGTATCATTGCTACCATAAAAAACTAGGACAAGATTTTTTAGCTGTGTAAAACTGCTACCGACCATTAATATAAAATTATTTGAAATTGTCTCCTCCAGCCATATCTAAGGTAACGTTTTAATAGTTTCATAATTCCTGCTGTTATTATGGCTTATTGACATATAAAATTTGACTTGACATAAATATGAATTACCGACTTGACAATAAAGTAAGATTCAATATTATTAAATTATGGAAACGCATGGCTACTGGATTTAAAAGTTGTCCTAGTTTGTTATATCGATAGTACAAGAGGATACTGATGACGAAGAAGAAAACATCATTCTCTTATATAATACAATTCGCAACGAATTCGTTTGTAATAGTTACTTTTAGTAGGGTTTGTTAATTTGTATTGATTCGATTGCATATGAGACACGTGCAGCACTTTGAATTTTCTTTCATTGCGCATGTCTAGGCAATTCTACTTACGTCTCAGAGGTGAGTATGAAAATTTATTTTCAGTAATTTTAACTTCGCAATACGAATGTTGTGAGTAGGGTTTAGTCTATTAACTCGGGCAATTTATGAACGATTAACTTCGAGTTCACTTCCTGGACTTTATGAACGCACCCTAGCTTACAACTTACACCAATTGCGGATATGATTTTGTTAGGAAACACTCGATAACACATAATTCACGGACATATAAATAGGCATAAATCTTTCTCTTTCTCTTTATGTTAATTTGCACTTGTTTACCGAGTGCTCTCTTTTTAATTACTTTTTAATAATGAACTGCAAAACTCTGTAAAGATTTTAAAAGGATACAGCTATCTTCAGTATAAGGAATAATAACGTCGGATCCTTTTAATCTATAACCAAATAATGAAACTTCAAAAGTGTAACAATTCACCTGTTTTGAGAGTATCGTGCAAAGATATCTTCTGGCTGTGCCCACTTTGTTGTTGTCGGAATTAAACATAGTATGGCTTGGTACGTAATCATCGGCAACACCAGCCAACATTTTTGGAAAAACTATATGCCGCTCATACCTAAAATAACCGAAGCTATTAGTACACAATAATAGAAACACTCTTCCAGTTACCTGTATACGTCCTCATAAGAATTCCCATAAATAAAACATCCTGTTAAACTTGAATGAGCATGAACATCAATTACAAAATCTAATTGAAAATCCTGAAAAGAGAGCGTGACACTTGCACGTAAAATGTGAAAATACTCACTTTACTTTTATCGAGTGATACAATCAAATCTAACGCAGCTTTTAACGTTGGATGTGCCCAAGGTGAAATAGTGTGCCACGAACGGTTTAAATCAAAGCCCATTAAAGTACTTCGGTAATTTCCTAAAAACACGCCGTCCGGATTTAACATTGGTATGATTTTAAATGTTACGTGATCCCGCAATAAATTTGAAACAGAATGGGAACTGATTAGATATTCTAACAAACCTTAAAAGTCAACTGTAATTTTTTTTTGTATTGGGTGACTGACAATTGTTCCACAAAAAAACACGAATAAGTGATATCCGAGAGTATGGGAAAAATGCTAAAAAATTGCTATGTACTTTAGTTCTCTAGAAATAATTAATAAAAATTATCCTCAAAACAATGATACGTCTCTGGTTAAGAAAGAGCAGCAGATAACCGAAATAAATACAGTTATAAAGGTGTTTTATTGTTTCCTTCTTCTTCTTTGCTTCTTTGCTGGGCGTGGATGTTATTTAATTTTAAAATCTGTGTTGTTTAATAGCAATACTTCATAAATAAGTACACTTGCTAATTAACGAACGAGATTAACAAAAACAAGTTTGCCTGAGCATTCGACAACTACCCTTCCCACGACCTGATCAGAATAACATAAAAATGGTATTTTACTACGCATGTAAAAAGACCAATTAATCGATGATCACAAAGTGTAAGTCGACTATTATAGACTACTTAGTCTAATGGCCAATTTCTTCACCGTGTTTATCCTAAGGTTAATTTATCTGTCAGTTAAAATGTGACGTACAGGTGGCTGCACACAAACTATGTGTCACATTCTAACTGACAGATAAAGATAACCTTTGGATAAGGCGATGAAGAAATCGGGCATAAGCGATGAATTAAGCGTTTAACATTTTCAGAGAAAACCGATATGTTTAAGAGATTCCTTGGAAATGTGATGTCGCGTCTTGAGTCGATAGTTCCTTATTAGTAATTTTACACAATTATTTGCGAATTCGTTATCTCTAGCGTCTTATTTTCTAAGTCCGTTGATTTAGAGTTGATTTAGAAGCACTAATAATTATTTCGTGTAAAAGAAACATGACTCAATCTTTGATTCCAGCTGTTAAACACCTAATATAACTAAATTTAGATGTGTGTCAAGGTCACACTGTACTGTAGTCAATGATGTGATAATTATAAAACCTTATACTCCAGTTCAGCGATGTTCACAGGCGCTCCAAAAGCGTTATCCCCACTCTCGATAGATTGGGTGAATCCAAATACGTAGTGGCTCGTCTAAACAGACGTCTGCGTATAGCAGGCAACAAGCCGTATCAACGACATTAAAAAAGAGTACCAAGTCATTTAAAATTAAAATGGAAAAACAAATATTTTTTTAAACAGACATGAGAGCGAGAGATTTAAATAACAGGGTAATGCACAATGATATGTATGCAAAAACAATCTTAAAGTCCAATATAAAATTGTAATTACACGCTGTTTACAATTTCTTACGTGGCTTGGACAAAACCACTGTCACTCTCCTTGCCCAACGTTTAAGATGGTAGGGGTACACTTCCCCGCCCGTGAGCATCCCTGTTCCAGTTTGTTGCTGCATTTACGTAGCATCGCTTTTAAGCTAAATTTTTAATTGTTTCATAGAATTTTTAAACATTGTTCCTGTAATAAGGGATGCTCTTTTTTCTTGGCGGAATAATTGTCAGTCACCCTGTATTGAGCGTAATTGTGGTACCTTGGCAGACATAACTGCTCGGAGATTCTCCGGGATGTGTTCTAGCCATTATGACGACTACCCTGCGTTTTTCGCTCATTTTATTTGGTAATCCTATACTTATTAAATCTAGTTTTCGTTTTTGCTAGAATATTCATAATCAGACGGTTTTGTTTTTGCGCTGAGGACACGATTTACCACGCTATTTCCTAGTAACTCTCGTTTAAATGAAGTTTCTAAACGGCTAGCTTTGGTTTCTAAATTTGTTAGAAAAGTTTGAAGCCTAGAGTAACTATACGGATGGGCTAAAGCGAATTGGAAAATTTCATCTTCTTTATCAAAGCTAAAAAGGAAGCTCAGGACGTAGTTGTTTTGATGATAGGGGGATCGCTGATAGAAGACATTATATTTTGGTATTCTTTGCCTGGAAATTTATTTTCTTGTTAGGATTTGAAACACAAAATCGGCGTAACTTACCATTTCGGTCTACTGGTAGACTTTACAATAGGAGTCATTTTTGTATTAAACAAGTTTCTATTTTTGCTTATATTTATAATATTGAAGACAACCCTCTGGAAATATACTTTTTTGTTTCCTGGTTAAGTAAATGTATAGTGTGATCATTATTAAAGCCACTTGGAGTAGGCCTTGACTTGAGAAACGTATGTCTTAATTCGTTTATTTCTTGGTTACTATCAAATTTCGTTTGTTGAGTTCGGAAATTCACGAGGTGCTTCGATATACATACGTAAAAATGAGACAAAAGTGCTCGAAGAGTGAATATTGTGAGCGCGGAGGAATTTCCGAATTCAGCAGTTGTCACTACAAAAGGTGCAGTAAGTTTCGATATGACTTCATCAAGTCATGGTCCTATCATAAACGGACTTATTAATGAACACATATTATAATACCTGGTCTTGTTTAACGTTATCCACAGTGAAATTGAACCAAAATCGAAGGCGAGGACTACATGTATCAGGTCTAATATATAAGTCGTACTCATATTCATTTACTAAATCTATTCTTCCCAAATTGCCCGTCTCGAAGGAAGCATCAAAACATAAATGCCCACGTTTCGCCTTGCCACTGTGACCCGGTGGCCTCATTATTACTCTGTTCACATTACCCAAACCACCTTCTCCATCACTTTCATCACTATCTGAAATGAAGTTACAAATTTTTACCCATTCAGAATTTTTTCCTTGGGGATTATGTGAAATCAATTCTTTTAACGACTCATAAACAGAAAAATGTTATTGAATTAAATATTTTTATCAGCAAACCGACGATTACGTTACCTTCTTTGGCCCTTTGATATATACTCGTATGGTCTAAAGGGTCGCACGCAACATCCATATTAATTAGGTCACATATTTTGCATTACGTAGCACGAGAAAGTATTTTTAATGAGATAATTAAAAACGTTATTTCTGAAAATTGTATGTATTCACTTGTGTAGTCGAGACGTTACTGAGGTAATCAGCCCTAAAGAGCTTTCGTTTTAAAAGCTGTGAAATGATCGTGCTAAAGTGTTATCGGATAAACATCTAAAAGCTCACGGAATTCGCATTGCTAACGGATACGTATTACGTGTTTACTATTATACCGAAACAGAAATTCCAGCATAAACTTTTTAATTGTTAGCAATATACCAGGTGTCCCAGAAATGCATATAAACCTTCAGGTAAACGTATTCCTCTATATTTCCTTATTCTAAAACCGTAAAAAACGTTTACTAGGATAGGGTAGCGTACTTTTTGTACGAACCGCGTCCCAGTTTTGTATCGGTTTTATGATCTCTTTGTCGCTTTTTTTATAGCAAGACCATAAAACCGATACCAAACTAGGACGATTACAATAAATTGCAAACATGGTCTCGAACGATAAACTATTAAACAATTTCTTTGTAAGTAAGATAATAAAATTATTAAGTGTTCCTTCTTTCGCTGAAGGCACTGTACACATTTGAAACGTGCTGTAACTTAAATCATAAGTAGGTACAGTTAAAATTAAAAGTAAAGTCTCCCCAATAAAATATAAAGGCGTCGTCTTATACATTCTGATCACCATAACAAGCAGGCGGCCAAGCAAAAATCGACTAGAATTCGATGCGGGCCTGTCCGCTTGTTCCCCTACTCGTTATTGCGGCCAGAAGTGATTTAAATATAAAAGTTGTAGGGTTTTATATGTTGGTATTATCTTTTAAAATTATCACAAAAAACAAAAGCCCAACGTAAAATAGAGAAAAAAATCTAATTTGTGTTTTTGTTAATGAAACATGCTGTATATTGTTCGCTAAAATGAAAGATCATTTAATCTATAAAAAATTAATACGGCCTGGAAAAAATGTTTAAAAATACTTCTAAATCACTATTTTAGCTAGCAAATGACAATATTAATTCGAATATTAAAAACGTTACAAGCACCAATGAGTTTTAAACTCAAATATCATATCCAAATATGAGCATGTTATACAGTCTGTTCTACGGTTCTAACTTAAGAGCAATCTTACGAAATAACCCCATATACGAAAACCATTAAAACGGGCGAATTCATAGAGACTTTATTTCTTAATATAATTAATTCATTTTTTCCTATATACCTGACAACTAGCACTACAAAGTGACCATAGGAAATTTCTCTATCATCATCTGGTAATTAAGAAAAAAATTATTAACATTGAAAAATTGCAGTTGAACTTTACAGCGATAGTAAAAATACTTTCAGATCGAATTTTGAAAAACGCATTGGTCACTTTGTAGATTGAAGTTTTGTTAACAAATCTGTGAAAACAGTTTTTAAAAATATGTAACCATAATTAAGTTATGAAGTATCCCGATTTGTATGTTTTTAGTGAATTAAGCAAATTGGGCTTATCCTTCCCTACGGTTGATCATTGAGTAAAAGTACCTACGAATAGGGAGAAATCCCTACAAGTGGCAACACTGCTGCCAACCAACCAATCATAATATCACAAATATTTCCCTTAACGTAGCAAAGTAGGGATAGTAAAATGCGAACTTCTGAGGGGTAACTTTGTACGATTCCTCTTAAGTCGGCACTGTTGCTAACTTTGTTATTATAAAAACTACAAATTTCGTTAAATTAGCGAACTAGTTAGTACTTTTCACGCTGATTGCAATGATGCAGACAAAAAAATAATTGAATGTCGCATTTATGAGAATTATTTTTGTCATGCGAATGTTTTACCGCCTGACTCGTCGTACCAGTTCGATAGCCATCGTAAGAACTCGAACGATAAAGATGCACGCCGCATACGTGCAAGTCATACAGGAATGATTCTGCCGTCAGGGGTCGCATTCTGTGTATAATCAGTGTGTTTGTAATTTTTGTACATTAAGATTAAAATTATATGGCAAAATATTTATCTTTTAATACCCCCAACATTTTGGAATTTGGCATATCTTCCTAATTTTAAATGGCAAACACTTTATCTACATAGATTGATTTCTTCATTAATTCCGACATTTTGAAGAACTTCGACGTCAAATTTGGCACAAATTCATTTCGCGCCAAGCAGACCTGAACTGCAAAGCTTGAAATCTGAATTCCAAAATTTTTACGCCATTATACGTAACGCAAACTCAATCCGGGGGACACAGTGTATACTGGATCAAGGAAAATTTAAGTTACGAAAATGGGTCTCATACTCTCATCGCCAACTGCTGATCAAAACAAAAGATCTCAAGCATATGCACATGCCTTTTCGAAAGCCCTCCTACACTTGTGAGTTTGCGAATTTTATTTAAAACCGACCATTTTTTTATTTATACTTTTTAATGAAAATGTAATCATACTTTAATTAATTTATGACATAGTACATCCAGAAATGTTGGACAACCTGTAAAGAAGGCATTTATTTCAATTAAATAAATTGAAATTTTAAATAAAATTTGTCACTTTTCCTATTATGGATAATTTTACAGTTAAAAAAGAAATGCTTATTACCACGGCTCGGAACTTTTCTGACATTCTTAAAAACTATATGATTTTTTGCGAAGATGCGGCAATTGAGTGCGCACATTACGTTATGACCAAGAAAATACATGTTTGCGGTTGAATTTTTGCCAACTTATAATTACTAGTCCCAACTATTAGATAACGATTACGAGAAAAAAATTACTAATGCAGACCAGCGGAAGTGAGGCTCCCAATTAAATGAAATATACGTGACATATTGCTGTGTGATGGTTTTACTCTTGTCGTAAAAAAGATATCGAGTTCATATCAGATTACATGAGCGTCGCATGGGGAAATATTAAATCGGTTTACGCAGTTAACACATTTTAAGATAAATTAATTCATCGGTATATTATTGCGTGCTTTGTATTCAAATCTATAATAAAAGAGAGCTATAGTGGGAAAGCAATCATATTAATACTGTGTATGCGATAAATACAAAATAATATTACTATATACCCGTTACAAAATTCATAAATCATTGGACGCCCATGCCCGTCTGGAATGTATCTAGCTTTGCTTATTACAGATTTATCACATTAGCTATTACTTACAAACCAAACAAATAAAACAATGTTATTACTACAGCGCGAATTCTAATTCGGTTCCACGAAATAATTAAAATGAAGCGGACCACAAATAATTACGCTTTTCATACTATAATTTTAATGAATCATAGAGCCGCTCTCTGCAATCAATTTTTTATGAGGAGAGCAAAGAAACAACAAAAACAGCAGTGTATTGGCAAGACATCAAGGAGGCCACAGACTGATCGGTGCAATCAGACCGCCCGAAAATTGCAGAAAAATCGCCAAAATAGACGGGGCCTCATAACGCTTACGAAAAAATTGCCGAGGGATCAAAATATCGCTTGTAATCCGGAGATATTGAAGCAATCCGGTCGAAATGCCCAAATATTGCAGCGTTTATGGTCTTGGACAAACTATAACCTTGAATTTTTTTCTTTTTTTCTTCTGTAAACTTGGACGGTAGCATCGATCCTAAACGTTGGTCTGAATCTTTAATGACTAAATATTTGTGTGATTATTTACATATTCGGCTTGTTTAACTTCTTGAATATATTTGTTAAAATTATAGCAAAATTTGTTTTTAAGTTTTGATTAAATTTAAACAAGCAATAAATGACTTTTATTGAACTGAGATGGCACAATCACGTTGCTTATATACGAGCCCAATGCAAAACACCGCACATCTATGGACCGTCGCAAAGTCGGATCTATTTCGCGGCCTAATATCCTTGCTGTAGTTATTAAAAAATACCGTTGAAGGAAAAAAGAATTCTAAGATTCCTTAAGTTTCTTATATGAATTATGACTTACAAATAAAAGAGAGTAACATATTCTAGCAGGTATAACAGTATCACAGCAGTGCATTGAAAGTAGGTATTCAAATCACTTCCTTCTTGATGTATAAGGGTGCGTCCAAACATGTGTTGTATCCGCGTATCCACACTTAACTGCGTCTCGTATCCGTTTTCGGCGAAATACCGACTCCAAGTGTGACGTAGTTGTATCGTATCAGCGTTTCAAATGATACAAAGACACGATGTGGGGATGCCTCACGGCAACACGTCCATACTACGCGATCACGATAGGATATGCAGATACGACACATGTTTGGATGCACCTTAAGCCCCCCATACATCTGCGAACAAATTGCGCAAATTGATGTTGTACAAGTTGTTATGCAAACAAGGTCACCCATACACTATACGCAATATTATGCAAACTCCAGTTGCTTTTGTCGTGTACCTACGGAAGCATGACGTCTGACGACGGTATAAATCAATAAACTCATTCAAAAATTACTGCACAATGTGTCGTACAAAGCCCATACACGAAGCAATAGTTACACAACGCCACTCGTTGTGCAATTAATTTCAAACAACTTGAATTTCTGCAACTAGTTGCACAGCATGTCAAACAACACCATACACTATACAAATGTTTGCACGACAGCCTCTGTTGCGCAATTTGTTCGCAGGTGTATGGGGGCTTTAAGAGTGTACGTTTGTAAACGCTCCTAGTAGCTTTTGAAATGGTTCATAATATTAGCAAGTTTTGAATATTGTCGTATTGTTTTTTGATGGATCAGTAATAAAGCATTTATTTTTTAACTCTAAAATCATCGATAAGCAAAACAAATTTTACTTACACATTAGAATTTATTTCAATTTCAAATTTACGTTATTCGTTTACGTCAAATTTGTTTGTTTATACTTTAATAACGTACATATTTAACTAAATACATGAGATTCTTTACGTTCAGGGCATAACCTTTTTTTTTCTTTTGTTTGAAATTAATAAAATCTATGAACGCTTTTGGGTCCTTTGCACGCTCGTATATGAATACTTACGTTTATAAATAAAACAAAATAAAGGCTACTCAAATTAAAATTCTTTATTAAACAATTTCCTTATTTGCAACAATAGTGACTGTTTATTTGCTTAATGAATTTAATATAAATTGTGTTCGATTTTATCCACCAAATTAATGTTTATTGTCACTTCACCTTGCGTAATTTAAATTAATTAGCGATCATTGCACATTGATATTTAGTGACGCTTCAAACCTTCAAACCTGTGTACTTCATTAAACTCTACCTCAATTTAACGTTGTTCGTATTTGCTTAAAAAAATTGAAACGCGTCATACAATAGTGAGAATGGAATAGTATATTGTAGACCGAGGCGGTAAAGTGCTTGTTTTCCAGGGCGAGAGAAGATATGGACAGGCGAGGCGCAGCCGAGCCTGGCCACTTCTCGAGACCTCGAAAACTACTTTACCGCCATGGTTTTCACATTATTTTTTTCCTACACAACATTATAATTAATTTTGTTAATATCACACAAACGTTCTTTTTCTTGACGTAAACATATTAAAATTGAGTTACTATTAATTATTATAGATGTTTTAAAACACGGTGTTGTATGTGATAGCGTGGCCGAGCGGTCAAAGCGATGGTTTAATACACCAGTCTCTTCGGAGGCATGGGTTCGAATCCCACCGGTGCCGAGTTGATTTTTTTTTCTTGATAATTTTAATCCGTTTTAAAGCCAAATACAAGTGGAATTAAATAAAAAAAACTTACGTTTGTTAATTTTTTGATGTCGATGAGAATGCATTCCAGAAATTATTGTTGCGCCACCTAGTGGTGAAGCTTCGTGAATTATTTTCTCGGCTAGGCATTTATGTTTTGCCGGGCTAGCCGTGGAAACGTTTGCTTTCTCCTTTCTGATGAGGCGGTAAAATTGAATTTTCTAATAGTGTAGGAAAAATTTTTTTTTTGTGAAAACGCGAATTTAAATGCATCATAAAAAATAACTTTGTGATTCTTTGTCCCTCGCATTCGTGCTTGGTCTTAAATGAATCTCCATGTAATTTTGATTTTACTTGTTAAACAAATGAAGCCGTACGTGTCTTTAAATCGGTCAAATTGGACTTGTTCCTGGTTTAAGAAGGTTGGCTTCGGAGATGCCTTCAAGACCTGCAAAACCTCCACTATGGTGTACATCCATCGGAACTGTTTTGAGACTGGTGTGTATGTCAGTATGGTGATAACGATTTCATCCTTTAATTGTTTCCCTCGTGTTTCTTTTTGTAACAAAATTTGTGTTTTAGTTTTTTTTTCTTTCACCCACTTTAACCCCAAGCTAGGAGCTTGTCGGGGAGAGGTGGCGGCTGCGACTGACTTAAATGTTAACTTCTCCTTCGGCATTCGCCTTACAAACTGGGGAAACGCAGAAAACCCAGTTCGAAGGAGCCGGTATGAATCCGAAACACATTCCGACACATAAGTACTCTATCTCTCTCATAGAGGCATAGAGCCCGTATGCACCTGGAGGGGATTGGAACCCACACCTAATAGTTGCCCGGCCAAGCGTCAAACCTGTTGCCTGCGGATTCAACCACTCGGCTAACAACTACAAACAGCAACATTTGTGTTGAAATACCTTGGGATCATAATTAAGTAAAAATTATTTTCTAGTAAGAAGTAAACCACTTCAAAACAATAGTCTGTCAATAGAATAATTTGATTAAACCGGTTCGCAAATGTTTTGTTTCTAAAGCACAGACACCTGGATGATATGTAAAAATCCAAATATCTTCATTATTTATTAATTTACGAAAAAAGACCCTTTAAGGATCATCTTGACAATACGTCTAGGACGTCATTGTGTCCAGCATGTCATGCGTTCGTATAAACTCGCCAGAAGGTAGGCGGAGTTTTTAAAAATTTTATTATTTCGCATGCGCTTACTACGATTTGGTTAAATTCTCTCCGCGAAAAATCTGTTGTTCGACCTGATGAGTTGATAGAGCGGTGAGAATCAAATTTTTTTTTTAATGTATTTATTGCTTCATCGACAAAGTTGAGCAAAAAGCCAAGTTCGGCGGCGGCGGCGCGGCATCATAAAATCTCGTAAACAGTTCTTTTTTGCGTGCTAATTGGAGAATTGTGTTTTTTATACTGTCGGCATTTTTTAATGAATTTTATTTAGGCTGCGTTTAGTTCATGGGCGACGTTGTCGATTTCGTTTAGTCCGTAGTTATTTTACGTTGTCTGACTAATCAGCTGAGTGGTCACGATGGTCGTGATTTGAGATACGACCTTTAGGCAACCACGGTGGGTATGAGTTCCGTTTAGAAACCAGTCCGCTCGAGCTCGTTAAACTTTGATGGTTCGTCTATCAACTAAACGCAGCCTTAATTTTTAATTGCACTTTATCTTGCAGGATCGTTTTTCGTAAATGTACATAGCGTTTATAGTCGTCCCAGTTTTGTATCGGTTTTATGGTCTTGCTATAAAAAAAGCCGCAAAGAGACCAGCACTTTGTCGCCTCTCTGTCGCTTTTTTAGCAAGACTATAGAACCGATACAAAACTGGGACGAGTATACCACATACCTTTTCGGTCGCATTGAAGGCTGAAAAATGCCTGCGCAAGAGAGCACTGTATTTACGGAGATTTTTGAGTATTTTTGAACTAGTGATTTTTTCCGTATGCATGCCGTACACGGAAAAAAAATTATCAACCCTCGAAATTTATCGACCAATTTAAAATATTTTGTGAATCTTGTTTTATTTATTTTACCGTAAATAAATGAAAGATACTCTTTTTCCTGTGTCAACTTGTCAAGTAAACTTATAAATGGCTGATGCCCGGTTGCACTAACTTTTTAAGCACAGCTTAAATTTAAGTTATGTTTAGAATGTGACATTTACGTATGATCAGTATAATGTCAAATACATTCTGATTGACATTTAAACTTCAACTTATGTATCAATTAGAATGTGACTAACATTTTGTTAAATCTATAAATAATGTCATAGTCTAAACATTATTTAAAAACAGCAGACAGATAAGGTACCGAAAATTCGCTGAAGCAGAAAATTAAATAATTTAATTTAAATTATTTTAATTATTTTTTAATTATTATTCGTACTTCTCGCTGGAGTGAACTTTCTTCAACACTTTATCATTCTTTTAATTTTTTCATAAAAGTCGTTGCATGTACTATTGCTATAATAAAAAACTAGGACATGATTTTTTAAACTGTGTAAAACTGCTACCGACCACAAATTTAAAATTTTTTAAAATTGTCAATCATTTCTACAGTAAATATTCTTTTAAATGCTAGGATAGCTGTTTGCATAGAAAAGGGTGTCACAGTTAGACAAATTGCTCAGAATTTCAGCGTTAACAAAAACACAGGTACTAACTTGACAGCAAAGTAAGATTCAATATAATAAAATTATTATTTTATTATATTGAATCTTTCTATTGAAACGCATGGCTACTGGATTGAAAAGTTGTCCTAGTTTTTTTTATGATATCGATAGTACCTACACGTTATCTACACAGCGTGCCGCCCTACTATGGGGCCAAAAGTGCAAAAGTTATTTCCGCTATCATTTAGAGGACTATTTTCGCTATTATATCCTACCAATAACTCCACACCGGCAAATCCCGATGACAGTTAAATCTTTAAGCTAAGTTTTAAAATGGCAAATTAAACATACCTATGTTTATATTTTCTTATTAAACAAAGCAGTAAGCTTGTTTATATAGTTATTTTAAAACTAGAAGATGTGCCCTTTCCAATGATGTATAATACTTTACACGTTGATTGTGTCTTATGTACGTAATTTGACTATAACTTTTAATTCTAAACAACATTTTCTTGTGCCATTTTTATGTATCTTTTAAAATAAGGGCACTTTACTCTTAAGCAATTTTCACTTTTCGGTGTTACAACATATATAATAAAGAAGCAAATAAAAATTTTTAAAAAATCACATCACAGCCATAAACCCTATAGTTTTCTTAATCTATGTACCAAATTTCATTAACGTAAGTCGGTAAATAAAAGAGTTACAAATTTTTGAGATGCGAAAGTGCTTCAGGCCCCATAGTGTCGCGCCCGCACGCGGTATGTGCGGCACACCGCATCCACCCTCGCGCATCTCTATCGTTTTAAGTTTATACAACCGTTAACCGGGACAAAATACCAAACCGGGCGGGACCAATGCCTGAAACCGGGACAATCCTGGTTAAACCGGGACGTATGGTAAGCCTATTAATAAAAGAGGTTTCCGACGGCAGACGTTTTTTATTGCAACGCTTGCAACGCCCACATTTTTATTCGACTTTAACCGAACGCATGACATCCTGGACGCAATGAGTTCCTGAAGTGTCGTGAAGATGCTGCTTTAGTCTGAATGTAATAAAGAGTCATAAATTAAGGGATGATGAGTTCGGGGCTTTTTGTTCCAATAATACTTTTAGAATGTGACCTTTATGAATTAATTGTTACTTATTTTTTTTTAGTTTTTGTGAGATAGGATTCATGATTACTGTTTTATTTTTAATTAAGGAAATAAAATTATTATGTAAAAATTATTTTGTGAAAAATCTGCATGTCTATTACTTAAATATTAATAAAATAAACAGCTGGGAATCTCCGTATTCTTTCGTACGAAAGTACTAAATGACCTGCCTCAACGTTTGTTGTATCACGTCTACGGGTTTATTGCCCTATCATTTATTGCGTATAATAGTAAATTTCGCTCAGTCGTTCGGGCCGTCCGGGGCTTTAACTCAAAGCCAACGGTTCTCAAACGTTTTATGTAAAAACTAAACGTATATTTTTGACATTTTTTTCAAACGTATGTCGTAACTTCGCTTCTTTTCTTTTGTATTAGTAGTGGTTACAATATGTGAAACTTATTCGATTAACACCCTGTACAGGGTATTCCATTTAAAAAAGTGTCTTTTTGATTTTCTCTCATAAACGCGACGTTAAGTTGTTTTTTGACTGCATCATTGCAATCAGCGTGAAAATTACCATTAGAAAATAGTTTGCTAATTTAACCGAATTTGTAGCTTTCATAATAACAAAGTTAGCAATAGTGCCCACTTTAGTTTGGACAGACTGTACATTTTTGAAACCAGGAAAAAATTAATTTCATTTTGGCGAGTAATATACAGGATGTTCCATTTAAACTTTGCGACGCGCTTTTTTTCTGTGGTAATTCTAAAAGATATAACGTGATTTTATTTTATTATGAAACATTGCTGTTCATATTACTATGGAAACTAATTCCAATTTTTTAAAATGTCGTTGCATGACCGTCATCGTTAGGGTTTCTAATGTCATATCAAATAAAATTTGTCCATTTTAATTTGGAACATCTCTCAGATGAAGAAAGTTAGTGAAAATGTATCAGGAAGAATTACCCCTGGGAAGTAACTAATGCAATTAACAACTTTTATAATCGTTTAGGATACTGCATGGGGGTAAATGAAAACATTTTTGAAAACTTGTTGTGGTGTTTGTTTTGAATTAAAGAATTTCTGTTTTCCTTATGTTTTAAGTTTACTTATTTTAAATAAGAATAAACTTATCTAATGTAATTGAAAGAGTCGCTGTTATTTTGTAGTACAAGTATATCGAAATCACTAATAACAGAACAGATTCGTGACAGCTGTCATCACATATTCTATTTTAAAAAGGACAGTTTAATTATAAATTGTAAATGTTGCTATGGATTCTCAGATTCGTACGTAACAGCTACGTAACAGCAATGTTTTAGGTTAAAATAAATTCACGGTATATAAACCCTGCAACTTTTGCATTTACAATTTTTCTCTAACTCCTAAAATAAAACCTCTGGATGAGGTCCAAAATAGAGAGTACGTCAGTGAAGCGCGATAATTTAAAACTTCTGTATACTTCTGTGGCTGGTATACAATAACGTGTACAACTTGATTTTTAATTTTAGTTCCGCTAACGTTTGCGGTCGCTCGACGTATGTATATCTTGTTCTTGAGCAAACACCAAAGAAAAAAGTCGTATACGAACAAATCAAGAGGTCTAGTCGGCCAAACAATGTCCCCATATTTGGATATAATATGGTTCGGAAAGAGTTCTCTTAAATTTTAATATGGACCCAGTTTCCTCAAACTTTTTAACCCACTACTTAATTCCATGACGGTACCCGCCCATTACGTTGAATATTGAACCGATTGCGAAATAACCTTCGTACAGTTTACCATTTTTATAAAACGATTTCACGATGTGCAATAGATTACTGCTCCATGTGTACCTACTAAATGGCATTAAATGACAATATAACATAAATTCAGCGCCATCACCTAAACGTCAAATGAATAACCACCTTTTAAATTTTCCCACTTCACTGGCGTACCCTGTATAAAAAAAAACTTGTATATAAATTTTACGTGTGTATTTCCAAATGAATTCGTCCAATAAGCAAACTGGGAAACTGAACCTAATAAGGTTACATGTATTTTGTAAGTTGTTTAGAATTAATAATTAATAGTTATAGTCAAATACAAAATTGCAGCCTCCTATCCCAAATTAAAAGAAATCAAAAATTCATGGATGCCTCCTTAATAAAAAAAACGTATTTTAGATATGCAAAAGCGAATAATTAGAAAAATTTGTTTTAAGTTCAACAAAGAACATTGCCGACTATTGTTTCGCCAAACTAACATTTTGACGGTTTATTCAATTTTTTTTTTGTCTATAACAAATCGAAGTTTTATTCTAATTCACCTTTTAACAAAGGTATGCAAACTAGGAGAGGCGATCAGGTTAAGTGTACCACTCCATTATACAGCTCTATATGAACGTAGTCGGCGTTATACAGGGTGTTATCGAAATGTATGGAAGAATTTCACAGGGTGGTAGCTTGGCTCAAGACGATCAAAAATTGTTGTACATATAATATGGTGTCCTAAATGTAACCGCTATCGAATTATGAAGGAATAAATAAAGGCATGCGATTCGGCCATATGTGGATTTTGGTGGGGTGTTGTCAGACGTTCGTTTAACCTTTTATTCGAAATTTAAAGCAACAAACAAATTCATTTTCGTGAAACTGTAAAAATGTATAAAGAAAACATTGTAAATCGTTTTTCCTATTGGGAATATTACTTTGGATGCAAGAATTTTCATTCTTTTTGTCGCATTTTGATGTGAGTTTTTGAAATTCAATATTTTTTTCTCGAAAACCAATATATTTAGGATACCGTATTATATAACATTTCTTGATCGTCTTGATCCAAGCTACAAACTCTGTGAAATTATTGAACGCAATGCGATAACACCCTGTATGTGTATCAAAGTTTTCGGTGCTTTACCTGATGAATTGAAACAACTAAATTCTAGACCAAAATTTAGAAACGCTACACTAAATTTTTTTCAAACAAATCCCTACTGTTGATCATTGATTTAAATCATGTTTTATATTTTTTTTTAATTAAAAATAAACAAATTGCTATGGGTTACTAAAAAAAGATGTTGTAGTAGTATAATACAGACATCGAAAACACATAGTCAAACATAAAGGTAGAGTGCACAACAAACTGAAAATTTATAAGAAATTAATAGATAATAAGAAGTGATCAACTGAAAAATGAATTAGAGTTGGCGGTGCAACTAAACACGCATGTGTGCATTTAGGTCATCGAACCACAAGTCAACCGTTTCTTCAGTCACTTTGACGTTTCTACAAAGAGCGTTTTCACATCTACCGACACCGGAGGAGCGTTCTAGCAAAACAGAACATGTCCAAAGAAATTAAATGGGAGAAAATTACAAAAAACTTTTTGCATCTTTACCAATAATTTCAGACATTAATTTTGAATTTCTTATTGTATAGCTATTACTCTCTGTAAATATGTTAATTGTTGAGATTGTTGCATAACTAATAACAAAATAATTATTTTTGTTTTTAGGACAAGTCTGCTTTTCGGTGTGGACATGTTGAATTTTGGTTGAACTAAGATATGGCCATAACGTATTTTAAATATCTATTTACTGAAATACAACATTTTTAACAAAAAAACAAAATTATTGTTACAGAAATTAATTTATATAGAGCGCAACATGTGGTTCTAAACAATCACTAAGTTTTTCTTCTCTTCACTCTTTTCGTTTCATTTTCAACTTTCTTCATACCGTACTAACAATTTGTTCTGTAATATTTTTACCTATATCATAATATATTTTGATACCACATATTTTAGTATCTATTTATTGATACTGATAACTCTTTAACAAAAACAGAATTCTTAACCGCGCCAAATTTGAAATCAGATTATCTTTTTACATTAAATTATAAATTTGGCACGCTTATTTTGACTCAAAAGGTCGACACGTATCTAGTGACTTTACTTTTGGTGATTACTTAGAGCCCCCTATTGAATAAAATGGATAAGCATAATAACAACCAAAATGAAATTCGTTTGATTTATGCACATGTCCTGTTTTGAAATAACACTCTTCCTGATACATAAATAATAATTACGGACATGTCTATCTTTGATTGAACATTACGATTACATTTAATAGTTAGAATTTGTCAAGTTCTGATTGAACACCCTAACTTTCTGTGCATTTAAAACAGCGTATGATCACAGTCTATACAGTCTTTTCATTTGGCGTCGGCACCTTTGATCTTTGTGTCTTCAATGTAACCACTGCGCATTCTTCCGCGAGTTGATTCTTAAGTGACGCAAACAATTTAAATTTAAAATCTTGCAGTGTTTGCAGTTGCCCGAACCAAGCCGGTAAATCAAACTACGAATAGAAGCAGCGAGACTACTGCGCATTCTTCCCCGAGTTTCCAAGAATTTTGTACGCGAAACTAGCGCCAGTGAACAGACTGTATAGACTGTGGTATGATCCATTTGAGTTGCTTACATCTACATATTTTATGTAAACCAGTAAACTCTTCAGCCGACTACTAATGACTCATCTTTCATAAAAATGGACTTGTCCTGTTATGCTAGAACGCTTCTCAGATATAAATTTATGAAAAAACATCCTATCAACATAGGTCCGATCTGTTTTTGTTTAGAGCTTACAGTGATTTTCGTTTTTAATACATAACAGAAATAAGTTATTGTAATGGTACAGGTACAGACTATAAGTAAATAAACAGTACAAAGCAAAAATTATAGAGTTATAACCAGACAGATGCGGAAAATAGTTATCACCTCCCACTACTTTTACATGCGGCAGTAGCGCCGAGCGCGGTCCTCATTCGAGCCGTGTAGACTTCGCAGTATTGCTAATATAGTGAAGAGGATCGTTTGAGTTTAAAATTACACTTGCAGGCACATAAAAAGCTATTGTTTTTTTAGGCGTATAATTTTGCTAACTGCAAAACAAACAAATCTTACCCGAGAAAATTTAAAAACATTACTTACTTAGGTATGCAAGTACATAGTTTACTTTTGTTACAGTCGGATACCTAAAAATAATTTTCAACTCTTTTCGCACGATTTTTTTTATAAGCAGTCAAATTCTCGCAAAATTTCATTGCAGTGATTCATTCTTCAAGACGAATAATAAAGCAGAGTAATGGAAGAAAGCATACCTATGCGTTAAAAATCAACGACAATAATTAATTAAAGAAACATTTTAAATAAATCAGAAATAAAATTCATACTTTCAGCGTAAAACTGAACCGTGCGATATTTTTCAGTCGCGGTTAGTAGTCACGTTGTTGCATCGAACGCACGGTTCGAGCGTACGGCCACTGGACAAACATGCGATCTCGATTTGTGATTCTGGTGGGAGGTGTTCCGTGACGTTTCAACATTTTTAGCATCCCTATAGTTTGGGAAATCTAGCTAGCTTTATATTCCTTCGCTGTTTGACGAGCGTTCCCATTACATGGTCCAGTATTACAAACAATCAGCAAAAATACTGATTTAGGAGTAGTAAATAATAAAGCACCATGACACCTTCTAACAACTTTTGTTTGCAGTGATAATTGGATTATAATGACTAATAAATTTTTTGTTTTTAGATACCTTTAAATCGCTATAATTTCTAAAAGCAAATCGGACCTATGTTGATAGGATGTCTTTTTCATAAAATTACATCAACTTTCATTTACCAAAGTTTGTAAAGAGGATAACGAATCATCCTGTATATTGTCCTTATTTTTGTCTCAGAAACTAGGTTTTGATTCCACAAGTTCTATTAAAATGACCACATCATACTTAAAAGCGGCCATTTTAACCAATTCAATTAAAACCTTCAAAACTGTTTGAAAACATGAAGACGACACGAGTGGAGTGACTGCTCCTTGCCGACATGTCGGTGCCTGCAACGACACGACACCGACATGCCGGTAAGTGTTGAGTAAGTACTACTATTTGTTGTGGAGATAGTAGTGAAGGAAATTCTTAAAATAAAAAAATAGAGTTGGCCGTGAAAATTTTTCAGACTTTTTTTACTATCAAGATCCGAAGATTTTACAAAATTTTTATGGTCCTCCAAGTCGGATCAGCTTCCTGCTGACTTTCCGTGAATCCCTAATCTCCCGTGAGTAATCGTGATTGCGGACATCGAAAATTTTACCCTCACGTGTATGTCGCAACTGCGTCGCGGAATTACTGCCAATCCGATATGCGTGTTTGCAATGCAAGTGCCAGGCGCAGCAATTATTAGCTCCCTCATCCCGTAGTGCAGTGTCCCGGTTTTTGCCTTTCCTGATTAAGTACTTTTGACAGTTTGACAGTTGAGTGAAAATATTTCGTCTCCACTTTTGAACTTGGATGTTTGAATAGCTACATAATGGTGCCGACGTCTCCAGCTCTAATCAAACGCCAATGTGATCTTTATACTCGTATTTCGTCATTACCAAAAGAAATAAAAGAGAAAATTGACAACGTAGAATTTCCCAAGTCTAACAAACTTGTCGATCATTCCTGCGCCTCACTCACAAAACATTGGGAGAAATTTTGTAATCATGAAATATTTGCAATAGAGAGGAATCGAGGCTACGGAATACTATGAAAATGACATGTTCGCTCAGGCTGAAGTAGCCTATCTAGCACAGGTTTAACAATCTTGGAGGGATTTCGACCACCTTTGCCTTCAGAAGTGGACTCACCTGTAAGTTTATCTTCTTCTGTCCCGAGAGAGATGCTGTCTCCGCTTCCAAAGGTATCCATACCAGAGTTTTCTGGTTCCTATCTGGAATGGGAATCATTTCGTGATGTGTTTGAAGGGCTCAAGCTCTATAGGAATGATGTTACTGAAGTCCAAAAGTTGCTCCTGCTGAGGAGAGCTCTCAAGGGCGAAGCAGCTGTTTTGGTGAGAAATATTGCGAGCACCAACTTCCAGGGTGCTTGGCAGGCTGTATGCACTAGATACACAAATTAGCGCCTCCTAGTCAACGCTCATTTGTCGGCTCTCTTTGATTTACCAGTGATTTCACACGAATCCGCTTGCAATATGCGTGCTTTACTTAACCGCGTCCGGGAAGAGCTTCGTGCTCTCCGCCAGCTTTCTCGACCATTGAGCATTGGGATGACGTAATAGTGTTTATGATTCTATGTCGCCTTGACTCCAATTCTCGCCGAGAATGGAAACTGTATGTAACTGCCTTGGACACTCAGAAAAAATTGACGGATCCACGGTATACTCCGACGCAACCGACATTCGCGCAACTGGAGATGTTTCTTGAATCTAGGATTCGCGCTCTTGAAATATCCGCTTCGGATCCATCGATCAAGATTGTTTCCGGTTCCAACACGCTAAAAGCTCCGAGTCGCCGCGCGCATAAATGTCAATCCGACAAGGCAACATAGGTCAATGAAAAACAACGTGTTCGTTTTGCGAAAGTGAACATTCTAATTTCTCTTGTGACGTGTTTCGCCAGAAGAACCCGCAGAAACGATTATCCGAAGTTAAAAAACTGCATCTATGTTTTAACTGTCTCGGACATCATACAAAAAAAGACTGCAAATCGAAAATAACTTGTTCCACGTGTAAACAAGCTCACAATTCGCTATTGCACAATTCAATACAAACGAAGTTAAATGAACCGAAATCGAGCTCATGTCCTTCATCTGTCAATCCGTATGACAACACGTTCAGTTCTACCAAAATCATCAGCACTTATCTCGCGTATGATGGTGTTCCGCAGTTTGCATTACTGGCAACCGCTCTTGTGACTATTTTCTCACCAGCAGGTGAACAAATTCAAACTCGTGCGTTGCTGGACTCCGGATCCGAAGTACCATTTGTCGCTGAGCACATCGTTCAGTGTTTGCGACTTCCACGATAAAGCTCATCGTTTCGTGTCGTTGGAGTTGGTGCATCTGTTTCCCTATCCACTTCCTCCGTCGTCAAAGTTAATTTTGAATCTCGATTCGAAGCAGAAATCCAATATACCGTGCAAGCTTACGTGTTACCGCGATTGAGCGGCCGCATTCCTTCTCGAAGTGTTTCTCCCATAGATCCATCATTTTTGAGTGGACTTTAATTAGGCGACCCTAGCTACTATCGGGATCAAAAAATTGGATTACTCCTCGGAGCTGACGTCTTTGGCTCCTTGCTCCGCCCTGGGATACATGTTGCTGGCTCTAAAGTTGTAGCTATAAATACCAGTTTGGGTTGGGTATTGGTTCTCACATTGGAGAACCCCACCGGTTTAACAGTGTCCTCACTTCAATACCATATCGAGGATGATGTAAACAACACACTGCGCCTGTTTTGGGGGATGGAAGAAATTCCTACAAACACCTCCAAACTTTCCCCAGAAGAGCAGATTTGTGAAAAACATTTTTGTTCTACATATCGTCGTGACGAGCATGGACGTTTTATTGTTCAACTACCACGGCGTGCAGAAATTCCAAACGATGAAAATCGTGATCAAGCAATTCGGTCACTCTTTTCACTCGAACGTCGTCTGGCGCACGATGATTTCCTACAGCCAAAATATGCAGATTTTATGCATCAATATGAGTCCTTAGGAGACATGGAAAAAATTGGAACTTTTCCCACCGTTTCGTATTGGCACCTTCCACATCACGCTGTCATTCAAGAGGGTTCTCAAGAAAGCAAGTTACGTGTCGTGGTTGACGCGTCCCAAAAGAACGCACAAGGTTATTCTCTTAACCAGGGTTTACTTCCAGGCCCTGCTTTGCAAAATGATCTCACTATCCTGTTGACCCGCTGGCGTAATCATTAGTTCGTCTTTTGCGCAGATATCGTGAAGATGTTTCGGCAGATTCTCGTCGATTCTTCAGATAAAGACCTACAACGAATCGTTTGGCGAGCCAAATCATCAGAGCCTATTGCTGAATATCGACTCAACATGGTTACATACGGTACAGCTTGCGCTCCATATCTCGAAAATAAGCATCTGTCTAGTGGTGCTGAATGTCTCGCTCATGACTCCTACGTGGACGATATCTTATTCGGTGCGGACTCATTATAAGAAGCTCTCATACGATGTGATGAACTAATCGAGCTTCTTTCACGAGGTCAGTTTGAACTAAGTAAGTGGTGAACAAATCACCTAGCGTTGCTTTGTGGCACAACTGGAGAGTTGAATTCTCTTTCAAATGTCATCGAACTTCCAGAGTCAACGAAGATGTTGGGTATCTTTTGGTATCCGAAAGCAGATAAATTCCATTTTAAGAAACGTGTTCCGCCGCCGCATTCATCACGAAGCACGAAGCGCATAGTACTCCCTTAGGTTGCGCAGCTATTTGACCCCTAGGATGGATATCTCCTGTTGTAGTGATCGCTAAGATACTTCTTCAGGATCTGTGGCTTGCAGGAAACGATTGGGATGAATGGCTCGAACCTTAAGTTGAACACCGTTGGTTAGCCTTTGAGAAAGATTTGTATCATTTACAAGAGATTAGAATTTCTCGATGGACGGGATTAAGCAATAATAATATTCGCGCTGAACTGCGTAGTTTCGCTGATGCTTCTACCAGGGCCTACGCCGCTGTCATTTACCTTCGCCTCACCGATGCAAATGAGACGATTAAGACGAATCTTTTGATTGCAAAAACCAGAATTACGCCGGTGAAGACAGTTTCAGTACCTCGCCTTGAGCTTTGCACTGCACAGCTTCTAGTACGACTCTTGCTTCACGTTTGTCGTGTAGAATCATTCTCCTCCATTTCATGTTTCGCGTGGTCTGACAGCATGGTAGTTATCGCTTGGATTCGCGGTCATCCAAGTCGTTGGAAAACCTTCGTCGCGAACCGCGTATCATATATTCAAACATCGCAATCCTGCTGACATTGCCTCGCGCGGTATGAGTGCCTTAGAGCTCTCCAGATCAGGATTATGGCAGTCTGGACCTCAATGGTTATCCGAGGTCTGGTCAAAATGGCCGTCACAGACGAGTGCAATTCCTGCATCGCCAGGTGATGAAGCTCCTGTTCGAGTGCACCTAATGCATGGACAAGTAGATAAAACAAATCTCGATCTTTTATCTCGCTATTCGTCGCTATCGCGTACACTTCGAGTAACAGCTTATTGCCTTAGATTCGCAGATGTGTGTCGTAAAAGGACAAATGTATCCCGTTTCATCATACCGAGTGAAATTGCAGAGGCAAAAACGCGTCTTATTAGGTTGGCTCAAAGCTCGTCATTTGTCAATGAAATTAGAGCATTGCAGAATTCGCATCCGTACAAACGTTTCTCGCCGATTCACAGTCTCCATCCATCATTCCGATCTGAGAAGCATCCTTCGATTTTATCAAAATCCTCGCCCCTAAATCTTTTGTTTGTCCGATTTGCACATGAATCTGTCCTGCATGCTGGCCTATACCTTACTGTCAGCTTCCTACAGAAGCACGTATGGATCATTCGTGGACCAGTGATAGTCAAAAAGTTACTTCGAACATATGTCGTTTGCAGACGACAACGACCTTCTCTAGGACATCAGCTCATGGGTCAACTACCAGAAGCTCGAGTTACGCCAAGTCGACCATTTCTTCACTCCGGGGTTGACCCATTCGATGTCGGGACCCATTCGATGTCGAACATTTGTCGAGCGTGTTCGAAGAACACATAAAGCCTACATTGTGCTTTTTGTATGTCTCAGCACAAAAGCGATTCACATTGAGGCAGTCAGCGACCTCACCACTAAGACTTTCTTGGCTGCATTCCGAAGATTCACTGTTCGTCGAGGTGTATGTTCGGAGCTGTGGTCAGACAACGGAACAACATTCGTCGGAGCTGATGTAGAATTAAAAGCGCTCTTTCGTGAGAGTTCCTGTTACTACCGTGAAGTAGCCACTGACCTTGCAAATTCCGGCACGTACTGGCATTTTATTCCACCAGCGTCTCCTCATTTTGGAGGTCTCTGAGAGGCCGGTGTTAAATCAACTAAGAGCTTGCTGCGTAAAGTTATTGGAGATCAGACGCTTACGTTTGAGGAATTATCGACGACACTGGCACAGATCGAAGCATGCCTAAATTCTCGCCCACTGGTACCACTTTCCTCAGATCCTTCTGATTTCTCTGTGCTGACCCCAGCACATTTCTTGGTTGAAACCTCACTTTTCACGGTACCTGAGCCAGAAATTCATGACAACGCATCACGACTCACATCTAGATGGCAGCAGTTGCAGCAACTTTTTTGGCGTAAGTGGTCCCTGCATTACTTGCACCATCTTCAGCAACGATCCCGGTGGCGTGATGCAAGCACCAATTTCAAAATCGGTCAACTGGTTCTAGTACATAACCGTCAGTTGCCAGCCGAAAAGTGGATTCTTGGTCGTGTCATCGTACAGCATCCTGGATCAGACGGTCTCGTACGTGTGGTTACAGTACGTACTGCCACCAACGAGTTACGACGTCCGATCACTCAACTCAGCCCGCTAGCAGTCGATTCGAATCAAGATGCAACTATTCCCGAGCAAACATCCTGAAGCGGTCCTGTCACTCCCTTGCTAGTTTACGGTGTTCACGTATTTTGTATATTCGTTTTAATTTTCTTGTATTTTATCATTGTTATGTGCCTTAACTGCACTCGTCTCTCCACAACGTTATATTTATTTCATAATAATGTTTAGCCTACTTATTGAACCAGTTTCGCGTAGTTTTGAATCAGTTTTTGTCAGTAAAGCAGTTGAATTAATTTCTCACTTTGTTCGAAGGTGGGCAGTATGTTTGAGTAAGTACTACTATTTTGTTGTGGAGATAGTAGTGAAGGAAATTCTTAAAATAAAAAAATAAAGTTGGCTGCGAGAATTTTCCATCAGAGTTTTTTTACTGTCAAGATCCGAAGATTTTACAACAGCAAATGTGAAATGATTCCCAATTTATTTACATGTGATTTTGCGTCCACTAGCATCGTTGTCGGTGTCGTGCTGGTGTCGTGTCGGTAGATGTGAAAACGCTCAAAGCGAGAAAAATATTTTATTTTTAAACAATTAAGGCAGATACGTAAAATGACCAACTGCATCAAGATACCTTTGAACTTTATGAACAACTGCCTAACTAACGTTAAACGATATTTCCGGCGTATTGTTTATGTCACAATTGATTGAAAATTAGTATTAATATGACGTTATCCAAGATATGCATTTAAATTCCAACGCTTACTATAATTCATTTTTATATTGGTTATATGATATATATATGTTTTATAGTTTTATTTTATACTGGTTATATGATATTGTTACGATTTTAAGGGTTCTATTAATTTTTATTTTAAAACAAAACGTGTTTCACTATATCGTGATATAGTTAATAAACTAATTTATTTAAAAGCAAACTAATTTATTTGTTATACTAAATACAACACTAACACTAAATGATTTACAAGCTTACACCCAATTTATTTTAACAGCCGAGCGAAAGTCTAACGCGAACTTTAATGCCGAACTGTCCAACGCCGAATTCTCCCCCATTCACCGGCTGCCGCTTTTATATCAGCCGGGGCTGTTTTTCGAGAATCGCCTAGAAGGCGACGGAGAGTCTGGGGTTGATTCCACCGCTGCACAATGGGCCAGATGTAATATTTATGCGGTCGAAAGTCAATAAAAGTAATATTTGTAATCGTCTTAAAATCTATACACTTAAGAAGGTTATTGTACATAGAGTAATAAAATTTATTTTCTGAATCGTATATTTATAATAAGGGTAGTATTGCGAGGCTCATTTTTATTTTAAGTGTTTACGTCATCTTTCATTTATTTTGATCATTTGTTAGTGGTCTGTCGTTTGAGGTAGTTTTCATTTTAATTATGGATATTACACAAAGTATGTATTTATTAGTATATATTGTTTTAAATTAAATTTAAATTGCAAATATATATGTGAAAAGAAAAATAAATTAAATTTCAAAGGCTGCAAAAACTTTTATATGTTATCATATGTTATAAATATTATATAGTAATATTAATTAATTACTGTTAAATAAGTGGCATTAAGTTTTATTTGCAGCACGTTGCAGATGAAGGAGTAATAAATATTTTTTAGGTCGACTTTTGAGAGTTATCAGACACCACTAACGAATAATTTTTTTATATAGATATCAAATTTGTATTTGTTGTGTTTATTTATAATATTTGTATTCTTTTTTAAAATGAAGTGCAATGTATATTGCAAACAAATTTTCCGTCAATTGTTAGAATTAAGTCCACCTAGATTCGTGAAATGACCCACTGTGCGCTGGCGTGATCTGGAAGTGCCCGAAGTTTCTCGTCTAAGGCGCGTGAGACGGGCTGGCGCCGGAATCGTCACAATATTATAAGATATAGTAGTTTATTTCTTATGGTAATGATTTTTATGTTGTTAATCTAATCTATTGTTTATTATTAATTAATATGGCTACCTGTTTGCCATCTTTAAAGTTAAAAGTGGTCTTCTACGGTAAAAAGGTTTCCCACCCCTAGTCTAATCTCTTCTGACCGATAGTGATTTGGCCAAATTTATTCAACTTACACAAAGAGAACAAATTAGAAACAAGTCACACTATTTCTGCTTTTTATTTTTTATAATCTTCTTTTATCATATGTAGCTACTATGGTAGAACCCTTAGCAGCGTTTAATATGTATAAAAATTTCAATCTAATTAAATTTCTTTGTTCTTTTGGAAAAGCATCACAAAATTCTCTAAATCAGTAATAATTTTGCAATATTAATTTATATTGGTAAACTAATTTTTTCTACCTAAAGATAATAAACTTTCAGGTTCTAATTTCAGCCTACATTAGTTAAATTGACAAACCATTTTAATTATTGTTAAAAGTTTTATTTCATTTTGTATTCCCAAATTATTAAGTTTCTTAATGTTAGTAGATTTGACATGATTAAAGGATTTTTTAAAAGAATTTTCTAATCGTGCTGAAAATTCATTAATATGTGGTATTAAATTTGAAAGTTTTTCTTAATATGAAATAATATTTTTTTCTAAAATGTCAATTTCATGGTTTATGATTTTCATTTCAAAACTAAGTGTTCTATTTCCCAACTTTTTGCTAAAATTAAAGATTCTTTGATAATCAGTAACCAAAAATGTATCCAAATGTTTTTTCTTAAGTGAAATATGATTGGGAATTAGACCAATTTCTTGTAATCGAGGAGGTAAATCCTTTGATCTCATTTAGGTCATTATGTGTTTTTAGCTTCTTGCCAAAAACATTAACAATAATTATTCAATGAATTTTCATATTCAAAATTTAAATTTAGCATTATGAATATTTAATTTCTCAAAACATTCAGAATAATGATAATAATTCAAATAATGTTAATTTCACAAACAATCTGTCACAATAAATCTATATTCATTTAATAAATCTTGAAATTATAAAAAATTTATTACGTCACACAAAATAAGGAGAAATTTTGTTCGAAATGAGACAAATGAAAAGATTGGTAAGTGAAAATAAAATATCCTACAGGGCGACGAAAAAACTTAAATTGTATTCGGATTAAAGCTTTAAAAATCTGACCGTAAAAATGACAAATTGACAATTTTGTTCAAGACCAACCTCCTTGGAATTGGACTGTAATATAACTTATTTAAAATTATTTTGTATACTATTAGAGTAATTCTTTTTTTATTATTTAATTGTAATTTAAAATTGTAACCAATATTTAGTAGTGCTTTGATGAAGCTATTAAACATTAGCGAAAGCTCAGCAAACTAAAGAAGGTGTGGTATACCTACTAAGTTTTGGATCGAAACCCTGTTAACTTAAACTATACATTTTATTTAATAATAAACGATTGAAATAAAACTTCTGATTTATTATTGAACCTTAATTTTTCCATTATCTTACCCTGCTAACGCAGGATATTAATAGCTAGTAAGTAATAGCTGGTAAGTAAACGAACGTTTAAACATTTCTGATCTATGAAATGGGGGTGTTAGTCTACTCTTAAACCGTACGTTGATAGTGTGCACATCTGTTTTGAAAGTAATTTTGTTATACATATAAATACAGTGGAATTTTGAACTGAATTATGTTATTCCGCAGCAAGCGCCTATTAGCCATGTTAAGCTAGTTTAATGCTTTAAGTTTGTAAGAGATTCTATGGTGCCTACGTATACCGCAAATTAGACGCAAACAGCAGTTTTGTACAATTTGAATCTTGCGATTAGTTTCTCCATCAATACAGGGTCCATAAACAGAGCAACAATAATTAAATCGAGATAAGACTAGTGATTCATATAATAACGTTTTGACTTTCTTATTCAGAAAGTGTCCATTAATGTAAATTATTTTTAAGGTACAGTAAGCACTTCGAAGACAGTTAGAGATACGAACCTTGAATCGTAAATCAGTATCCATTTGTTGTTCATAAGTTGTTCCAATCTGCCTTTTAGATAAGAATCTAACATCAAGACCAATATACCGCAACATTGTCAAGAGTGTATCATGATTTGACATATCAAATGCACTGGAAAAGTCTAGCAGAACAAGTACTGTTATCATTCTCTGATCTACCTCTCTCAAAATGTCATCCACAACCCCCAAACAAGGTTGACTTACACTGTAATTTTGCCTAAATCCAGACTGATTAGTTGGTAAAACCTTATTCGGCTCCACATGCTCCTTCAACTGCTTTTTTATCACTCTCTCCATTACCTTCGATAAAACAGAATACTGACTTGAACCTTTGAACACAGTGGGATTTTTTACCTTAGGTATCGGATAGATAAGAGCAAACTTCTAAATATCTGGAAAAGATCCGTTGTCAATACGACAATTAACAGTATGTGCAAGATATTGAGTAATCTGGGAACAACAAAGCTTGAACATATCAATATGCAAACCATTATGTCCTACTGCTTTAGACTTAATATTATTCAAAATTAGTAAAGTGTTATTTTCAGTAACACTAGAAAAAGACAAGGTGGTACAGTATTTTGCCTTATCCTCATAATATTTTATAAGTTCCTGATTTGGAGTAATGTGAGGAATGCGACTGACAGAATAATTATTGAGAGCCTGAGGATCATTTCTGTTTAAAGAATACAAAAAACTAGGTATAAAATATGTCTTTCAAATTAGAAAAATCTGTGCGTTTATTAACAGAATTTCATGACATTTCAATTTTACACATCTCTACAAACCGTCCTTTGAAAATATTAGATTCGAGTATACCTATGTGTAGGGTTACAAGTAATCAAAGGTCGACTACTCTATTGCTTGCCGAGTCATTCACAGAAAACAGAAAATCGCAGAAATTTCAAAGGATGTTTTTGCCCCCTTAAAGCGTTTTTGGACAGGTAAAAAAATTGTTCCGTGCTCACTCTAGGGTGAACTACTAACCCACAAAATTTGAAATTCTTTTGAATTTTCGGGTTGGAATTGATTCCTTGTTAGTTTAAATGTGCTATAATTTTTCAATGGATGAATTATGAATGAAACAAGAAAACACAAATTTTTGGAACGCCTGGAAATAATTACTTAGAACCTAATAAAATAATTGAGAAATAACAATAGGACTCGTCTTTCCCCATTCATGTTATCTTGGTGAATACTTTAATGCCACCGGTATTTGCTAATGTAAATAAAGAGTGATTCGCAATAAAGGGTGATTTTTTTATTTTTGAGATAGAAGGTTGTAACTTTGTATTTAACTATAACTTTTAATTCTAAACAACATTTTCTTATGTCTTGTCTATTTTCTTGTCTCTTTTAAAATAAGGGCACTTTACTCTTAAGTCGTCTTCACTTTTCGGTGTTCACGCTGTCTGTATACTGTACAAGATAAATTTCACCTGGCATAAATAAAATAAATAAAATTTAATAAAATCAATAATAGAGAAAAATTTCACTTGTTGAAAGACACTAATTTACATACTTGATCCCCCTCTAATTAGTTGTAACTCTGTAGAATAATCTCTCCTGTATAAACGGAATTAAAATTTAAACATTTGTTTTTATAAACTAGGTCAGGTTATTTTAATTTTGCTGTTTTAGTTTTTGAATTTGTGAATACAGAATTTAAATAACTATTTAGGGATTTACTAGCCAAAATTAAATTGTGGTTGAAAATGTATACCAAGGGCACTTTGATAAATTAAAGTTGCATATTTTAGTATATTTTTAAGAAACAAAAAAGAATTTAACAGAAAATAATTATCGTACACGGAAGCTTGTAACATAATGTGCACAAACCTTCGCCAAAATCGCCCATGATTCACAAAACTATCGAGACGTCAGAACAGACACTTCGATTTGCGTGGAAACACGTAAGTTACGGATTTAGAACAAACCAATAACCGATCAATGTAAACCTTTTCCGCATTAAATTAACGAGAACGGCAGCTTGCGGTGGATGTTGAGTTATAACTAAGTTTGTTGTCAATGTTGTTGACACTTTTTATTATGTTTGATCGATAAGCGTATCAACCAGATATGTATGTTTGTTTTCAGAATTATTCTTACATGTTGTAATTTACAAAAAGTATACTATACATATATTTTAAATCCAAAAGCTACTCGTATAAGAAAATTGAACAAATTAGTTAAAGAGAACAACATCCTGTAAAGTGATTTGTATTTCATCGAAACTGTTTAACGTATACTAATGATTATAATACGCACGTGTTACAGTAAAATTAAAATTAAAACAAATTTGGCCATGTTCTAATTTCCTCTGTGTATTCTTAGCGGGAAAATTTGGAGGGGGAAGGAGAATCCTTTCATTGGAGCAGAAAGTAAAAGTTTTGATTCTCCAGAAAAATTCACGGATTATTCAAAGAGGGAAAGGTGAATTATTTTAATCGGTGTTGAAGTTCTAGCCAGATGAAGGAAAAAAGGAAGGCTAAAGCCGTGTCCGCACTGTTCTATGTTTTTTTTAGAAAAGTTGCCAATTATTACAAAATGTCTCTTTATGTGTCTTCATGTTTCTCTTACTACAGACAAATGTCGCCACTCCTGTTTAGAGCGATAAATAAAAAGTAACGTTACTATACGAAAAAAAATATCAACGAACCAACTAATGTTTTAAGTTCACGGTTAACACTATTTTACGGATTATCGCTAAAAAATTACAATATTTTTCAAAAGACCAGAAGTATGCACTTAATATGCTCTAAAGAACATTTTTGTACAAAAAGAGTATATTTACATCAAGTTTTTCAAGTTTTCAGCCAAATTTTAAATGATAAGTTGTATGGAATCGTGTTGTTTTTTATTTTGATTGATGCACGAATTAACTGTACATTCAGAAAAAAAAATGCATTTAATTAACAAAAAGAAGCAAATTTAACAAAATATTTTTGATTAAATACAGTCAACAGCAATTTGTGTTTGAATTAATAATATAATTCAGATTAAGAAATTGATATTGCTTTAAAATATTGTAGATATATTAAGATAAAGTACTCAATTATTCTAAAACAACATAAATATTTTTTAGTTTCAATTTTATTATTATTATTTTCCCTGAATAACCGTTGGGTGGATCGCGTCGGATTTAAGCCCGTTGAACTTTTTCTTGTGGGGAGTATCTAATTCTTTTTTATTTATTAAAATATGTACAATTAACAAATTATAATTATTAGTATAATTATTAGTGAAAAGAATTCGTGAATTTCATTTTTACCAATAGGATATTTTTGTATGACCAAAGTTATTTTTGTTAACTAAAATATAAAAATTAATTGATTCTCATTGTGATTGTTGAACGTCTACTTTATAATTCAACCAGAAAATAACGAGAATCTTTTTTTGTTGTATTAAAATGTTATTGTGATTGTTTTACATAAAATAAATGTCATAACAATCATTGTATAATTAACCAAATTATTGTGATAAAATCAACGCATTTTGTTTTCTGAGTGTAGTAAAATTTTCTCGCAAAAATTAATAATAAAAATTTTTCCCATTTGTTACGAACTTTATGAAAGGCATTGTATGTAGACTTGAAACAGAAACAAAATCTAAATGTTCCTAAATATGTATTGCTTTAGTGTAGACAAAATGTTTGTACGAATTTATACTTGGATTATTTTTGCTACATCCGACAACATCAAGACAGAAAGTTTCTCATTTTGCCTCAGTGTAGACACGGCTTAACGTAACTCTACGAAACTCTTTTTTTTATTTTCAGTATGTATCCAGAGAAAAATGATGAGCTTAAGGTAAAAAAATAAGAATACAGACTACATAAGTAAATTTGAAAAATCTTTGACTTGAAAATGTTGACAATAAGGTTTATCTTTTTTTTTTCTAAAATTATTTTATTAAAAGAATTGTAGTAAATTTTAATTCACATTTTGGAGAATGATTATAATATCAAAATCACGGAACTTGAGTTCTGCGTCATCAATCACCGAAGTTACAACCGACAAATATTTCAGTATTATTTCTTCGTTAACAGTGAATGAGAAAAAAGGATGGAGTTACGCTTCTTATATCCGATGATGCAACGCCAAACGCGTTTTATTTATGACGCAGAGCTCTTCTCTTATGAAAACAATTATAATTTATAGTAGAGGAAGTAAGTTTTGATTCAATTCGGAATGCCATGGAAAAGTAGGTAATTTAAATTGTGTCAGTAGCTTGGAATTTGAGAAAACGAGGAAACTCAAACGATGCAGATTTTTAGAACGTAAGAAAACGAACAGAGATAATTGGAAGATTGATGTGATGGTTATGATGTAATCGTATAACATAGAGATGAATGATCAATTAAGCGTGCGTAGAATGTGGGGAAAATAAGAAGAGAAATTCGATGAAATCGGTGTTTGTGACGGAGGTGGTAAGGCGAACGAAGGTTTTTACGTAGGCATGCAGGTGAGTAAAATGGAGTGCGGTAGAGGAGGTATGAATGGGGGCGGTAGAGACGACCGTGCTCGTGCCCCGGGCTAGGGTAGGACGCGTGCGCAGGGTATCGACCGTGCGAACAACCCCTAGCCGACACCCTCCTCGCCATGCAACACCATTTAGTTATTGCACTCTCTGAATAACACTTGTGTTACGTTTGGTAGTGTACGTTATGTAATAATATCATTCCTTGCATAATTAATTACTAATAATTCCTACTAATATTGTATATTTAATAAATAGTATAAATATATATATTATTTAAATATTTAATTAACAGTTTCTTAAATAAGTTAACAATTGTTGTACTAAGTTGCTTGGTACTTTATCGTTAGTATTATATTTAATAATTAAAAATATTCGTGCAATCCTTTTTCATCGTCTGTTCATAATTCAAAAATCACACCCACCGTTAAACGAATACAGTTTTCATCATCCATCGCATTCACCATACTTACATTTCCAATTCTACTCGAATATCGCACCGTTAGTTGATACGTAATACATTTTTGAATATATTTTCCATTAAAACGAACCCTTACAATAATTTATGAAAATAACTGAGGAATCGAACGACTGATTTCCATCAAAGGTAAGCGAATTATGTTTTGCATCTTGTAACAAACGTACCTGCTGTCGATGTTCATGTACTTTCGTTCCTTATCCTTTTGTGTGCGTTCACTTTTGAAAGTTTCCTAACAAAAGCTTTTTCTCACTGCATGTTTGCAACAAAACCTTGTTTTCCTAATCGTAGAAATTATCGATTAATTTTTGCATTGCCACCAAAAATGTATGTCTTTGTTAGTAATTTGATGTGCGGCGATATGAAACATCTTATTTATAGAAATTAATTTAACGCAGCAAACAATATTCCAGTGCATATTATAATGATTACGTCAGATAGCATACGAGGTAGCAAGCGAGCGAGTTCGGGGGTTGTATTGTAGGAAGGGAGTTGGCAGCGATCAATACCAGAACCAGCCTGGCTAAAGCTTGCCTCTCGCCTTCATCATCACTATTATTTCTATATCAAACCCTTTATCTATGTCATGCATCCAAAATCAAATCCCGTAACGACTAGCGTTTTTCTGCACCCCGCAACTCCAAATTTATCACCAAATTACCAAGTGACCTGATTTACAAAAAAAAAAAAATCAGAATAGACAATGCATTTTTGCCCGTTGTTTCGGGATCGTTGACAAACAAAAACAGATAGAGATCCGATCGATAGATTCTTGTACTTCAGCACAATGAAAATGTCAACAAAATTCAACCTAACGAAAAGTTAGTGCCTAGAGAAGAAAAAAAAACAGGAAAAAGCAACTACGTTAAAACCAATCTCTCGGATTCATGCATCAAAGTTTTAATTATACATGCAGTGTGTAGACAGTGCGGTATATGTGCGTGTTGCTAAATAAACATGAATATTTATGTGCTACAGGGGGTTGATATTAAAAAAAAATACTGCAACCAGTAAGAGATCAAAAGAATTTTATAATACGTAACTTGAATTGTAAAGAAGAGCACGCAGAAAATTTTGGTTCGGTTCTAAAAATAAATGGGTCAAATTTTAAGTTAATCCTTAACAGAGTAGGTACACTAAGAAAAATAATTCTTTGTAGTTAATGAATATAAAATATTATTTTCATGTGAATAAGTAGCTTTTTTAACATAAATAAGATTTTATTCCATTGAAATACAAAATGTCTTAACTACGTGTATACAAAGATTCTTTTTTTTTCTCAGTGTAATAAGTTAAATTCATTGCCTAAAACTCCAAAAAATTTGGCTAAAAAGCATACTATTTACTTTCTTCGTGAACTCTAATCAAAACAAAAAATAATGAAATTCGTTTTACTGTATCAACAATTCCGTGTGTTCTTCAAATCAAACGAAAATGAAATTGGGATGTTTTTTTTGTGTTGATAAAAAAGGAATTGCCGCGTTTGTGTTGTACGATTGAAACAGTGTAACAATGTGGGAATAAATAACTAAATCGATAACCTCGCTCCTGTTAACAATTATGTAATCGATATACAATCCGCTTCAAAGTAGTGAAGCTAAATAAAACGAAACAGTTAATAGTAAGTAATTTCATATTGAAAAATATAAAAATTTCTTTTTGTTTCTGCGCTCTGATAAAAGAATTCCATATATGTTACATAAGGTGAATGTCCTCCGTGACACTTAACTAGTCTGGAAGCAGACTAGACCAAAAGTTAGGGGGAGAAAGCCTTTGTGTCCTATCAGCTGTTCACAGTACCTACACATCACCCTAAATGAACGGTAAACGTGGTCTTTTGAAACAGAGATGGAGTGCGTTTTATTTTATCACACGTGAATATGTTTGTCCCTTTAAAAACGACAGAGGCAAAGTTCTATCATTTCGAAAGTTTGAAATGACCATATGCCGCCATATCACACGTGCTCTTTACACATCATAAAAAAATCAAACCAGTTTCCTATAGGAAGGCTCACACATGGCGTTTATGAATAATTAAATTCCAGGGGTACATTAACAGTTATTTCTGAAAAATTGAATAAGAAAAATTACAAATTTATTTAAAATTATTATTAAAAATCTTAATATAATTTTTACATAACGTGTTACTTTATTAAATCAAAAAAGGCATGTTTTATTGTTGGAAAAACATTAGTAATGTTTGCTGTCCATGCTAGCGTTAAAATCTCTGGTGGTTAACTTTTTTCGAGCCCCTTTTTGAAGGTTCTCTAGAGTTATTGCGTTACGTGTTCTTTTTTTCTTATATTAATAAATGCTATTTTAACCTGTAAATATTTCAGTGTGTACTTAAAAGAAATTAGTCTGAGTTGTACTGAAAACACCCCCGGGTTTTAAAAATTGTAAAAATGCGGCTACTTTATGAAAGATGGCAGTCTATTCAACAAAACCGGATTATGAATTTCAGCGGTAAATAAAAAGCATTTCTTTTTGCTGATAAGTCGTTAGAGCTTTTATTGATAATTAATTTGGCCGTATTAAAAATATGCTAATCGATACTATATGTTGGCTTGGGGTTTAGATTGCGCATGAGTAGTGAGTAGCGAGGGGATTCGTCCCACAACAATTTTGAATGTTTTTAATGTAGTAGTATGAGTTTGGTTTGCGTGCGGGTACGTTGTGCCGGCTCTATTTTTATTTTTAGTTTTTCTTTCTTTTCATGTTCAGTTTTAATTTATTTCTCGTAACCAACAATTAGTTCATTTAATTTATTGTGTGTTCTGTGTGTGTATGTGACTTAAGTAATTTTATAAGGTGCGTAATGCTTTTAAAAATGTCATGTCAGCGTAGCGTCATTTCAACAATGCGTTTATTACACCGAATACGCACACACATCAATTAAACAATTTACATTTCAATTTAAGGTAACAGTCGAGTATAAGAATGAAATTCCATCCACTCTGCGCCTTGGTAAATCAAATCAGATAGGTTTTTATTGTTTTTTGTGACGGTACTCGTTTCCATGGTAATAATCCCCCTAAACATTAGTATGTGTCATCATCCTTTTCCTTACACCCTAAATTTGTTACTCCCCTCGTCGTATGCCCTAAAAGCACGTGTACATTAGCGAAGTGCATTTATTTTTAGTCGGTCAACGCATAAATAATGTATTAAATAACTTCTAATTTTGTTTGAAAGTTGTAAAACACTACCCAGTTCCACGTGCGTTACTTAAAAATAGAATTTAGCATACATACATTTCAATGTGTAGGTAAGCTCACCGTTCTCGAACACACGTAATTTATTACCTCGATTAATTCCCGACGAAACCACATTAAATGAAATGCATTTTTATTAACGAAGATCGGAATCGGAAGACAAGAGTCTACGAATCGATGTCCGTACAAACTGTTTTCATCGATTAAAATGAGACGGCGCATCAACCAGCAGAATTTCTTTTAAATTTTGTTGGATTGTATATGCTTCTATTCCAAAAATAGATAGAGCTGCTAAAAATATACAGAATTTCATATTGATGTGTCGTGCGCTTGAGGAAATGATACTCTCTAGTAAAATTAATTTTTCGCGATTATAAACGGTTAATCACATGGCTTTGCTTTCACTTTCATCACCGAACGATTTTTTTAATACGTGCTTATCTCCGTAATGCCAAAAAAGTCGCAGAAAATTTACTTTTACCTTTTCATTCTTCTATTGTTACCAAAACATTTACAAATGATAAGGAAAACCTGTTCTACTTACAATTTAACACACTGCAAACAAACTACCAAATCTAGCGCTTAGTAAAAAATATTCAATTACGTTTTCACACCGGGTATGAGATAAAGAAACGCCTCAAAGCATAACTTTATTATTTAAGTTCGATTTGCTTAAGTGATTAAGTGAAAAATCATATAAATGACTCCATAAATACTACAAATCGATAAGAAGTACACTTTGTTTTGGTGTCAACTGTTATGTCAAACGACAGACTATGTTTTTGTTTATATTTTGAACGGTACCTACACATTTTATTATTAGACATACCAAACAATGTTAAATACAAAAGTTTTAATAATGATTTACCTGAACCGTCAAAATTTACTAAAAACAAAAACAAATGGCGATCGGAAATCTAACAAATGAGTATAAACTTTGTTATTTTAAATGAAACACTCAGTATATTTTCTCGAATTAATTCCAAAAATATGCAATTTGGCTATATGTATTTTGAAATATAGTTTGAAATTAAAAAAAATCGATTTACTTTGATTAATAAGAATTTTATTATGTGTGGCAGGTGTTATTTATAATTAAAAGACATCTTATATGACAAAATGTTTACAACTAAGACAAATTAACATATTAATGTAAAATAAATTAATAAAAATATATCAAAACAATAATATTAGGTTGTTCGGAAAAAAATGTCGTATTATGTCGAGAATTTTTTTATTCCAGAAAAGTTGGGTGATATCATCGTGAAATACAACTGCTAGCAGAAAGATGGTAAAAGGTCACTGATGCAAATGGTGATTATATAGTTTAATATACTTATACAGGGTCTCCTAAATAGAGTGGCCTATTAATATATTACAGGGAAGGAAATATACAAAAATTCTGAAAGTTGGTACACTGCCCTAAGACATGGTGATCTTTCCACGTAAAATATTTTCACTCTTAAATTACTTCCGGTTATACCGGAAATCGCCATTAACTTTCTTATTTTATTTAAATTTTTATTACAAATTCTGATTCTGCACATTATTCTAAATAAAAAATGTTAAGACTTCTCCATGCTTAAATGTAACAGATTTTGAGATATCTTTAAATTTCTTTAAAAAAAAAAGTTTGGATAACCTTTCCTTTAAAAAATTGTATCTATGACACTTTCAAATTTCAAGATTCAAGTTGTATATCGTTTGAAAGTACAATCTCCAGGCTTTCAAATCATATCGTAGTTATCCCAAAAAAAATCAGAGGCTGGTTACAATATGGTGTCCAATGTTATTATGTTTAACTGCCCAAAACTCAATTTTCTTAAATGAAACACCGTGTATATTTTTACGTTATGAGATACAGAATCAAATTCTACATCGGTTGAGCATTCCCTATACCTATTTCTTTCAGTTTCTTTGTTATCAATAATTGTTTATTATAATGGCATATTTTGCCAGAATTATCGCATTTTTTTGCAGTAGGTGTCGACAAAATAAAAATATTTATTCAGTTACACCATTAACAGATAAGTATAAATATGTAAATAAGCTTCAAAGAATGCCAATACACGAAATTTATTTGCTTCATTGACAATTACAGGAGAAGACGAAGTTTTCTTTGGTCTGATAGTGCCACTTCTTAAAAAATACCTTCAAATCTTCTATATATTTTTTTTTTCATTGGCGCTATCTGCGGATACACTTCATTAAATTTTCTGCGCGTTCTCGTAACCATTTTATTGCACTCTGCTTGAATGTAAAATAAATGTAACAATAGTTTATTAGAATAAATAAAATTATTCCTTATTATTTTTTCCACTTTACCAATTGTAAGTTTTGCTTTTGTTGCTTAATAAAAACGTGAAACTGACAAAAAAAAATGTGTTTCAAAGGTATGTTTAATTTTTAAAGACGCTCGTTTATGAAAATGGTAAACTTACAGTAGGTATTTACCTAATAGCTTTATTCTATGATATACGTCAAAATAATGTTAGGGCAGTGTATTAATTTTCAGGATTTTTGTATATTCCCTTCCCAGAAAACTTTTAATAGACCACTCAACTTAGGATACCCTGTATATGTAAACATTCTGAATTAAGAAAACGACATTTTTTCCGAACAGCCTAATAATTTCAAACTAAAATATCGCAAAAGGTATGCAACCAAATGCGGACAAACAACAGATTTTTGGAATTAAGAAGAAAATATCTTTTTTAATTCGGGAAAATGTACTGAGCGTTCCATTTAAAATAACAAAGTTGATACTCATTTGTTAGGTTTCCGATCGCCGATTTTATTTTTAGTAAATTCTGGCGGTTCACGTAAATCATTAAAACTATTGTATTGATATGTCTAATAATAAAATGTGTCGGTACCGTTCAAAATATAAACAAAATCCCTGCACTTTTTTTTATAATGGTTGATAGAGAATTTTTTTTTTCTAAATTCAAAGATATGCAGTAAATGAACTTTAGTCCAAAACAAATAAAGAAAAATATTTAATACATATTCGATTGGATTGCCTTTAAAACTTGCAAGTGTACCTTAGAAAATATAATCAATAATAGTACTATTTTAAAATTAACGGACAAGCGGTCAGCAATGAAACTTTTTATTTGCTAAGCTTATCATGCCAGATTATTCTAGTAATTCTATGAATTTTATATCAGATATTCAAAATCTTAATTTGACATATGAATATTTAATAAAATTTGATTTTAAACGTAATTCCGAACAGAATCCAAATAAATAATATTTTGTAGTAATTTTCTAAATCGGGTTACCTTTGATAATAAATTTATTTCGGTTTTCAATCAATCAAATTTGAAATTTTGAACATTAATCGAAGAATTTTGTAATTAGAATGTAAACCAAAAATTATGTAAGTTATGTTTTTATTGTAATTGTACTATTTAATTACCTGTAACCTTACATTTCAGTTTTATGCTCTGATGAAGGTAACAAAACTTACCGAAAGCTTAGCAAATAAAAATAAAAAGTTTCATTGCTCACCGCTTGCCCGTTAATTTTAAAATAGTACAATCAATTACCAACGGTCGATACTCCTTGGTTCGTAATAATCAATACCTAATAGAAATTCTCCTAGAAAATTGAAAAAGAAAATTAATACTAACTAAAAAAATAATAATCAATTTTACAAATATCGTTTAAATTGATCTCCGCCGTGTTCAATGCAGAGCCGACACCTTCTTGCTACACCGTAATTGGCAGTCAGTATTAAATTAATTGATTACAAAAAAAATTCTTTGTCAAATAATATAAAAAAGGTATGCTTTGCATATCCACTTGAAAAAAAAAATTAACTATCGTTTGACATAACTGAGAAAAAAAAATTGAAATTCTTTTCAGTTTGTAAGTTTTATTTAGATTTTTCGCTTATTCAAATCGAACTATAAATGACATGTCATGGCTTGAGGCGTTTTTTATCTCATACTCGTTATGTATAAAACAATTTTTAATTAACGAAAATAATGTCATTGTAAAGGACTAATTTCTAGACCCCAGAGCCAAACTGTGTTAAGTCACATTTTTTAAATTTTACAGGAGAGCATTTCAACGCTGCGTACACGTTATAACTCGTAAACCACTGAACATAAAAATGTAGTTTTTTCAATGCAGTCAAAATATGTAAAATTATGTTTTTTAAAAGTAAAACGGCGTGTTTCATAATTGAAGCATAGTATTCCCAAAGGGTCTAAGTGCCAAATTTTGCGAAATTCGTATTTTTCTATGAAAGGGATCTATATACTCTGCTGCATATATTAGAAAAGCTTCTAAGTGTCTATCTGATGTGGAAATATTTTATATAATTATACATAGATGAATCTCTCTCGCGCGCGCCTTCAACAACAAGGATCATTTTCCTTAATTTTCTAGAAATTACGTTTTTGACACTTACACCCTTTGGGAATACTATGCTTCAGTTGTGCTTTTGTAAATAAAAAATTAACTTGACTTAATACTGTTTGGCTCCCACGATGTACTTAATATTTACTTGACTTAATAATAATAATTTGCTAACCTGTGCTGACTTAATATTGTATGGCTCTCATGCATTTTCTATCACTGTACTGACTTACATGATACACAAAAGAGGACTAAATATTATACGGTTCTGAAAATCTTTAAAGATGAGTATTAAGCAGGGTTTGAGGATACACATATGTATATCAATTGATATATATATCAGGATTTTTATGTTTAATATATATCAGGATATTTATTATTCACATTTTAAAATTGGCAGAGTAAAAGTATATTTGTAAGTACAAGTACAGCTATTATGAAATATTATGAAAAAGCAAAATAAATTAGCTTTAATGTTCAAATGTACGAATTCAGAAGCTCCAAAAAAGCAAAATTTAAACTGGATGTGGGAAGATGGAAAACATTTTGGCGGCGACCAAGCCGATAATTCTGAATTTAAGTTGAGTTGCACTTGTTTATTAATTTTGTTTGAATCTGTTACTGTTTTTTCATGATAAGAATATGTAATAAGACGAACGGACCACTTTATTTGTAAAAAATTAAAAATAAATATTGAAAAAATCAGTTTTGGTATATGGATATCAGGATCAGGGTATATAACTACAAATATCATTCTGAATACAATTATTCGGGTGTATTCCATATGTCAGTGATTAATAAACACTGAATTATGCGCATGTGCTGTCGCTTTTAACCACTTTTTAAACATTTTGCTATTCCACAAGCGCAAATGACATTGAAAAGAAGGATATGCAATAATGCTCAGTGATTATATTTTACAAATGAAGTTAACTAATGTTTAAAATTGTAAAATAACGACCGTGTGCTTATGAAATACGTCTTCAATCAATGATTTAAAAGCAGTGGCTAAGAAGTTATTGTTATGCACAGTGTTAATAAAGTGACAAATAACCACTGCATTATGGAATACACCTTATTTTTATATAAAAATCATGATTTTTTCAAATCCTGATATTAAGTTCAAAATCATTTTCACTTAAGACCGGACTTGTATAGCTCATAATCCTTGCTGAATTGAATATATCAAGTGTCCATGATAGTGATGGGCAAACCGATAATTGTTACTTAGCGATAATGACCCTTAGGTATAACGTATCTAAGGTTTACTATTGCTAACTAGCAACCATCGATTTGCCCACTGCTAGTCCATGATATTATCTGGTTCGGAACTAGGTATAGACTTAATAGGGAGTTTTCGCAATTTGTACGTTATGAATAACTAAAGCTGGTTCTTGTCTGATGAAAATTGTATCACAAACTCTTTTAAAAAGACTCGTTTAAAAGAGTTTGTGATACAGTTATGAATAACGTTTACGCTAAATGCTATAAAAATGGTAATGCGCTTGCTCACCTGTTTGTGAGCACGCGCATTAATAGTTTTGTAGCATTTAGCGTAAACGCTATCCATAACGTACAAATTGCGAAAACTCCCTATTATCATTTGTACACTGCTATATCGAAAACTAAAGGACCTTGTATAATGCCATTTTTGGAAGAACTAATACACTCTGGTTCTGGCGTCCTGATTTACATTTTCAAAATTCCTATTAATCTATTTATATCACAAAATCTTTTAACCGGACACTAAATCGCGCACTATACACTTAACGTTTCACCGTCGTTCGACAGCTTCGTCAACCTTGTTTATTTTGACAACGTGTTTATATTTTTCACTTCTGACGAAGCTGTCGGTGAAACGACGGCGAAACGTTCAGTGTATAGTGCGCGATTTAGTGTCCCGTTAAAAGATTTTGTGATACAAATTTCATCGGACAAGAACCAACTTTAAATCTATTTACAGTTAACATCGCATGGCCAACGCAGTTTTAATATTTTAAATAGTGGTAATTTCGAAAAGTTGTTGAAAAAATATCGGTTTTATTATTGAAGCACTTAATCGTTGAAACACAAAACATCCATTTACATTTGATCGGACACTTCGTAAAATATTGATATAAATGTCGACGTCTCGTTGTACTTTTATTATTTATCCTGAGGAAGCTGTCAAACGTACAGCGAAACGTCGATATTTACATATATCAATTTTATCGTATATGATCAATTGTAATTACTAAAGCACGGATTTAGAAGTATTGTTAGGTCATGCGTCACAACACGTGCGCCCATCTAAAAAAATGACTTATGAGCTGAGTCCGGCACGGAATTTGGTCCAAAATAAGTTCGTTAAATTTGTTAACGAAAACATGATTAACAGTAGAATATTTTGTAAAGAATACATTTTTTGCCTAAAATCAATAATAAAAACGTTACTTTGATATGTGCAATAATTAAGAAATTTGAATTTTATAGACAGACTGTAGTTAAAAATTTAAATTTAACCATTGTTTCTGAAATTTCTTGAGAAGTAGAACTTTTTGTAAAAAATAACTTTTTTACGTACAATTGATATTAAAAAGTTTTTCCTCGTTAAGTCGCTTCGTGGACACATTGTATATTATTACATTTATTGTAAGTTGCGCATTAATGCGCATTATGAAATTTGTTTCATTCATTTAAGAAAGAAGGTGACTATTTATTTATGAAAACCGCACGTTGAGGACTTTCGAGGAAAATTTTATAACTCAATATAAAGTAGTAAAATATATCAAGATCGGGCAATCTAAAGAGTCCTTATAAAGCGTGTCCTGTAAGATGTATAAAATTTATCATTTTAATCAATAGTAAAGCACTTGCCTTAAGGAACCTCCCTGCAAGATTGCGATTTAATTGCACAATATTTACTACTATAAAACCTTACAGGAAAACTGATACAAGTAACACTGACGCTCTCTCAAAAACAAATAATGAGGTGAAGGGTGGGTTAATCTGATTACTGCAGGTAAAATATTGATAGCCGATACATTTTTTAGAAAGGTGAACAAATGCCCATGATATTATAGTACATTTATAAAATCGATTTTTGGCCACCTTTTTGAAGTTTGGTCCCACTGTGCAGCGGCGTCGTTGAAACAGCATTTATCTTTTCGGTTTTTAGTATTCCATTTTATTTTAGAGTACAGTTATCTTTTTGCAGAATTATCTTAACACTGAATTGAATTTCTTTTTAATGACATACATTTAATTTATTATTATTTATGTAAATCGTCCGTTTCTGATCCTGATGCTGGAAGTGACGCTTATGGTTACAGCGGACTCATAACGCGCTCTGCGCTTGCCTAACGTTGACCTTGACATCACTCTGTTTGTCTTTATTTATGAGTCATAAGTTTTGGGTTATAAGTTATGACCTGTACCTAAATACCTGCTTTAGTAATTACATATTTTTTTATGATTAAAGTACGGATTTAAGGGCATTTTTGAAGCGATAATTTATGACCTAAAAATGCACCTAAAAATCGTGCTTCAGTGATACGTTTTTACTATTTCGTATTTTAACTCTAACAATTTTTTAATTAACGAAAATAATACCTAGATAATTAATGATTTGTTGCAAGCCGGTTTTGATTGCAGTGGATTCCTGGAACATCCTCTGGACAGCTGTTTCGGCCTTATTTGGTACCTCGTCAGTAAAAGAGTAGCTCGAGAACTCCACTGCAGTCCGCAATCTGACCGGCCTGCCCTACTTATCTCGGATTCAAGCACATTTGCAAACAATGGTTTAGCTCCCGACAGCTTGCGGCCCATTTCTCATGCAATTTTAGGTCAAAGATCGGCCGCGAGATATCACGACCTAATCATTGTTATAAATTTATGTTGTCAAATTCCTATTAATCCATTTATAGCCTATTTTGGATTAATCAGTGCGTTTTTGATTTCCTTTAAATACGATATGAGTTCTGCATAATCACAGTTTCCTTTCAGAAATACTTATTTATAGCCTTGAATTCTTTTGATTAATATATGTATGTAAAAAATTAATTTTAAATAGAAAGATATGGTACTATATACATATTTCAGTTAATTTTATTTTCACTCTCGAAATATTTGAATAGAATTTCTGTTTATTTTGACAATTTTTTTAAATATAAAATCTTCATCTCAAGGTTAAATTTCAATAAAAGAATAAGGAAAGAATTAAATTTCTATTATCTTATAAAAATAAAGTTTTTACCTATCTAACAAAAAGTGTCATCACAGAATTTCAAAGATTGAATTTGTTGGTCTTATTGAATAAAGCACATAGGTTTGAATCTTCTCTCAGTTGATGGTTTCAAAATAATTTTCATCTAATTAACTTTGGATTTTTTTATGTAAGTAATTTGTTTGTGCCACTCTACTCTTTTTGAAGTAGGTAGTTCTGTCAAAAGACTATTAGGGTCCTAAGAAATCATTAGGTTATCATTTAACCACTTTTGAACTGTATTTTGAAGTTATGTAACGCAACAAATATCCCTACTTTCGTAAAGCGGCATTTTTTATTTTACTTGGAAAAGTCACAGGTGACTAGATGAAAATTATTTTGAAACACCTTATACTTTAAAGCATTAATGTCCGACTAGATTATCATAACAAAATAATGCATCAGTTTTAAGTCACGTTAGCATTGAAATAATAATATAAATTTTCAAGGCACTCTATTAAGGAAAATAACAATATAAATTGTAAGTAATCTTTATCAATGCAACCATTCTTGAAAACGGAAATACCCTTTCTCGTACAGTTTTTCTTTTTTTTTGTTTTTGGGGCACAAGGGCTTTCGCTACCTTTGCATCCTTCAGCAGCCGTTTTTCTGAGAGATTAAATTAACTAACTAACAACACTTAAATGAAAAGACACATTGACAAACAAAATATGTTGCTTAGTAGATAAGGCGTTTCAAAAAAATCTATGATTTCTAGTGATTGTTTTAATCAAATTATTATAAATCTAACGAAGTATTTTATTGAAAATAAAAACAAATAAAAATTAACGAAACTATTGACACTATTCTCCATGAACCAATTGTTCGGATTTTCACTGCAATATAACATACATTTTACAGAATTTCGATGATCTGGATAATGTCTATTTTTTTTTTTTTTTAAACGTGTGTAAAGTACTCACTTTTTATATCACCATTTAACTGACAAGAAGGATCAAAATTTGCATAAAGTTGGGATGCCATTTAAAAAAAATAATTATGACGTCACAGCGGAAAAACAAATGCACATGCACTAAAATGTGTCTTAAAATAAAAAATTTACCTGTTTCAGAATTTTACAAAAAAGAAACATTAAGTAAAGAAATTATGAGCTTGGTGCGGGACTTTATCACCACTCTGTACATATAGTTTGTTACAGTCAAAAGTAATATACAGATACATATTTACGAAAAACGATCCTGCAGAGATAAAGCGCAATTAAAAAGAAATAAAATTCATTAAAAAATGCCGACAGTATAAAAAACACAATTCTTTAATTTAGCACGCAAAAATAACAATAAAAGAATTAATTGGTTACGAACTTTTGTGACTCCGTCCAAGTTGGCCATTTTGCTCGACCATGTTCGATGAAGCAATAAATAGGTAAAAATATTAATAAAAAATGTTGGATTCTCACCGTTCTATCAAGCAATCGAGTCCATTCGCGAACAGAATTAACCAAACCGCACTAAACGCAAACGAAATAATACAATTTTAATGAACTCGCGTGAACAATGTAGGCCGATATTGTTCACCCGAGTTTATACGATCACATTGCGACTTCTGTCCAGAACTTCTATGTAGATTCTACTTTAAACTCTTCAAATTTCAATTGGAATAGTTAATGGTTTTATAGGAGTAATTTAGAAATAATATATACGCCTTGATTTATATTGTTTATATGAAACGCTCAAAGGGGAAATTCTTGCTATTCTGAATTACTTTAACATCACAACATTAGAACGGCGGATTAAGCATTCTCTTCAATAAAGTCCGCCGTTCGGGGGTATTATCAGTTTTTAGAGTAATGTTTCGCCGTTCTTGCGCAAATCAGTTGAATTTTCGGCGGAATTGTGGGCTAAGATTATTTACATCCGCCGGACGGCGGAATTTCGAAAAGCAATGCATGGTTCCGCCGGCGGATGTTTAGCCACGTCGAATAAACCGAACGATAAGTGATAGCTGTTTTACGGTATATAGTTTACTGTCTATATGCTCTTCCTCACAGGCAAAGAAATGACGATAACTGTCAACATTTTTTTTGTTTTTGCTGACAATAAAGAAAAATGTTGACAGTTATCGTCATTTGTTTGCCTGTGAGGAAGAGCATATAGACAGTAAACTATATACCGTAAAATAGGTATCATTTATTCTTCAGCAACTGTTTATTACGTCATTTCATGTTAATAATTAATTTATTTCTGTTTATTTTTTTCCATTATTTTGAAAAGTAAGTATTTATTGCGGCACATCACTGATCTCAGAAAAAAAGTTGTTACGAAATTTATTATAGTGATTATACCATGGCATTTAAAAAACAAAAGCTGACGGCTGTCATGCGGCTGTCTTAAATGTATTAAAGACGCAAGATATGGTATATTGTAGAGTTTTTTCTGCCATTTCATTTGATTTTTTGACCGCTCAAATACGACAATAAACACCGATGCTATACGCATAGGCGTTTTTTTGGACTCAGCCTGTATAATATATGTACTATTATTATTGGCTATATCTTACAAACGATAAAGTTTTGTATGTAGATAAATTAGGTTAAATCGCAATATTTTTATGTCCTCTATACATGGTATAATTATTGCTACCATATTCGATAACATCCTGTATATGTGTAGGTGAATCAAGCAAACCCGTTCTTTAAAAGCTTACAAACCTTCCATTTGAATTGATATTTTATATTTTAGAGTTGTAGATTAACAATAAAGGTCCATTTAAATAAATTTTCAACTCCGGCGCCTTCCGATTATACCGGAAGTTGCTGTCAGCTTTCTTATTTTAAACTGTTGCCTAGATATTTCGATTCTTAAAAAATCGGTTTCGCACTACCTTGTTAATATTTGCTATTTTTATTTAAAAAACAGACATGATGTCAATTTTTGAGCCTGTACTAATAGATATTTTTAATAGAACACCCAGTATATTTTTATGCCATGTGACTCAGAACTAAATGTCCTTTCGTTTTGTATCAGCATTCCCTCTTTAACATATAAATAAAAGAATTTTGTTAGGTATTATTTGTATTAACTTATTCTTTATTTCATTAGTTTTGACCCCTCCACTTGATTGTATTAGCTTTGCTTTCTTCGTTGGTTGTAAATGTGAATATCTCTTTTTAAATATGTGGAAAGTTATGCCAAGAATTCTGCTACATGCGGCATATGTAAAAAATACATTTAATAAATCTGTGTTTATCAATCACAATTTAACCTTTAGTTAATTGCCATAACAACAATAATTGTCTTCATATTTGTTACTATGGGAACAACTGAAAGCTAAAGGTGCGTCCACATATAAATGTATCGCATCCGCGTATTCGATCATGATCAGAAGGTCGGATATGATATAGGTCTTATTTTCTAAGTTCCGTTGTGCGTCATCAACAACGATGACGTAAAATTTGGACATCGTTGGCAATTATAACGAATAATAAGAAATTAATAATAATAATAGGAATAATAATAATAGGAATAATAATAATAGGAATAATAATAGAAATAATAATAATAATAGGAAATTATACAAAGCAAAAATTTTAAATTATGGACATTACCTCCCTTACAGCTGTTAACGGAATTAAGGGCCCTCCAAAGTCACGTTCTCTTTCAAAGTACGTAATTAAAGAAGCAACCATTTGCTGTGATTGCAAATTTAAACCTGGTGGCATGTATTAATTAACGCAATAATGAGCTCTGAAAAGAACTATTAAATATTGCCTCTGGAATACTCTAATACAACGTTTTGAACACAAACCAACACTCACGGACCAAATGTAAAAAAAAACAAATGGCAGCGGTGACGTTTGTCAACATTGCAATTTATTGCCAACAAACTTTTCAAACGGACGGTCTATTTTCACGTATGAATATAGTTGCATTCGAAGTTGATAGTTGGCATGACTGATTGTTGTGTAGATGACGCACAACGGAACTTAGAAAATAAGACCTATACGCAAGAATGATGCACTCACACTTAATCGCATCTCGTATCCGTTTTGTTATATCCGTGTGTGCGTTTACTTTCCGACTTGATACAACTGTCGATTGTTCGATGTTACACGTTTGTCACTGTGAAATTAGCTGCTGCTACCTAACCATTCCGACTCCAACTGTGACGTAGTTGTATCGTATCCGCGTTTCAAATGATACATAGACACGATACGGGGATGAATCACAGCAACACGTCCACACTTGGCTGATAATGATAATACGACCACGATCGGATACGCGGATACGACACATATTTGGACACACCTTAACGTTAAACTTGTGATTGATAAACCGGATCTAAATATTGTTCCTGGGTTTTGGAAGTGAAATTGAAATTTGAATCGTAGTTCTTTTAATTTTCAGAGCACAGTATTGAAACATAATACTGAAAAGTGAAAAAAATGATGTTGCAAAGAGAAAATCATGGATAACGAGTGAAGAGTAAGAGACAGTTTAGGAAATGCTAATTGCTAACGTATGTAACAAAAGTTCTCGGAAAATTTTTCTGGACAAAATATCGAAATAGTTTATTCCAATCATTTATTTAGCAACTTATTCCTTAATTTCTAAACAACAGAAAGCATAATTTCAATTATACTTAGAGGTTCGTTGTGTTCTGCTTGACATTATGCCTCAAGTGCTGGACGGTGAGAGCGTCTATTACTCACCGCACCGCAAGTGCCGATCTCTTTGCCGCTTTTTTAATAGCAAGACCATAAAACCTATCCGAAACTGGTACGACTATAACGTCGAATATGTTGCTCGTTTTGGGCTTTCTAATTGTCATCGTACTCTTCTACTGAAATTTGCGACACTTTTGAGTGGGGCTACTTTGGGGGAACATTTTCACAGTCTAAGATTTTGGAATACGTCCGACTAAGTTTATATACTTTTCCGGATATCCAGTTTATTACGATAATTGAATATTTGTTTCCAATGACAACTGGATGATATATCAATATACAGACAAGGAAAGTTACATACGAACGAACGAACGAACGAACATATACAAATAATTAAGTGTAAAATTGGGAGCCTGTTAGTGTGGCCTAAGACAAAAAATTGACGTTATGGCTTTTTAATTTAACTTGAAGGCTTCCGCGGCCGTCGTCCATGTTTGAATTGGCTTCCGATTGGCACCGCGTCACGTTGACTTCTTCTACTGCCGACGTTTCGTTCTCCATTCCAAAAGAACTTCCTCAGGGCTGCTGCTGCTGCTGGTGCTCCAGTCTCAATGTCTAACGAGAAGCAGCAGCAACACCACCAGCAGCAGCAGCCCTGAGGAAGTTCTTCTGCAATGGAGAACGAAACGTCGGCACTAGAAGAAGTCAACGTGACGCGGTTCCAACCGGAAGCCAATTCTGCAAATCTGAACTTTTAGAAAAAAAAATTGAAATATTTCGGAAACGGTTAATTTTTTTCATTTTCATAAGCACAAAACTACTTCAGAATTTTGAACGGAAATCAAAAATGCAATAAAATGTGGAGTGTTTCATTTAAAGTAAGAAAGTTGACGGGAACTTCCGGCATAACCAGAAGCGCCCAGAAGTTGGTAATCTATAACTCCAAAATATGAAAAAACTATTTAAATGTAAACTTTTAATAAACGAATTGCCTGAATCACTCAGTATAACTTACGTTTCTGGTCGTTTTAACGACGCTACTAAATAATTTGAAGTAGGGAGTATATATGAGAATTAAATGAAGTCGTTTTGTTTTGTAAAATAGTATATGTATAGTATAAATAATACTATAATACATGGTGCCATTGAATGACTTGGCCAAACTTTAGCGCCGTATTCTACTCTTCAAAATAATGATAAAAATTCTTATAAACATTGTCCGGAAATGATTCTTTAAAAAGTTATGGTCACTTACTGTATTTATGTAAAATGAAAAATTTTTAGAAATAATTGCAAATGTACATTTTTAGACTTTATGATTTTTAAATTTCAAGTGACTTAACTTTTAAAGAATCATTTCCGGACAATGTTTGTCAGAATATTTATCATTAATTTGAAGAGTAGAATATGTCGCTAAAGTTTGTCCAAGTCATTCAGTAACATCCTGTATATAATAGTATACAGGTGCCTTGATGAACGCAACATAGGAAATCCCATGTTCATTTAGAGATGTTCAAAAACTGGCTTCCCTAATTATTTTACATCAAAATTCCACAAGGTTTTTTTTTTCATGCAGTTTGAGAATTTTTCATTTGCTCAGTTTTAAAATATTTTAAAAAGATTCAGAAAGCAAATTCAATTTATATCAAACTATCAGCATCAGTGAATGTGAAAACTTGACAGATGATTGATAATTTTTGAAAAAGATTGATAGAAAAATCTGTTCATCGTTAAAATAAACTTTTTATTAAGTACAACATGCTGATAGTTTGATATAAATTGAATTTGGTTACTGAATCTTTTTAAAATATTTTGAAACTGTGCAAGTGAAAAATTCTCAAACTGCACAGACAGATTCATCTTGAACAGTACCTTAAAGAACCTAAATGGAATTTTGCTGTAAAATAGTTAGGGAAGCCAATATTTAAACATCTCTAAATTAACATGGGATTTTCTATGCTCCGTTCATCAGTGCAGCAGGGTGCACACTGTATAGTATTAAAGTTAAATACGAGATGCATTTTTAGAAAATCCAATGGTTTTATGGCAAGTTTAATCTGAAAAAGTTATCACAAATTATTTGACGTGATTTTCATTAAATAATTCTAATAAATAATATAATCGAGTTATATTACACATGTAAAAATATTAAAAATACAACAAAAATTTTTCTGATTGTTGTATAACACTAAAAAACATAAATTTTTTCTTTATAAAAATAATTTATATTATGTATATCATTTTATTTGAAGTTATATCATTTAAAACTATGTACGAGAAAACTGCAGTTACGTATTATTGTTCAAGAAACTTCTGCTTTTTTAATAAGGAAAACCTAATCACTCTTCTTCGTGCTTTATAAGCTCATTTAAACAAAATGAATTTATATAAAAAGAGATAAAAATAAAAATAACTCAATTAAGAAAATTTCTATAAAAACTAAATAATTATGACGACACAACTCTTCCTTTTAGTGTGTTGATTTAAACAATTTATCTTGCAATTTTTTTTTATAGAAAATAGAAAACAAATAGTGCAGGTAATTGAAGATTGAAATTTATAAAGTGTAGCATTACGTTATGAACTTATGAATAGGGAAGCGCCACGCTAAAACCTTCAAAAGCCTGCTCTTTTTTGCTTGCCCATGCCGTTTCCTGTCTGTTGTATTACCGATATTCTCACTTAACAATAATGACCGGTATATGTATATGTATATGTATATGTATGTCTTGGTGCTACATGTGAATAGCTTCAAGCTAATAAGGATATATACTTATTTTATGTTATAGGATAAATTAATCTTACTTCGTAAAAAATAAAATTGTGAATCGATGACGTTGTTGAAAATTTTTCATTTCACCTTAATTCAAAAATAAAAGAAATTTTAGAACATCTAAAAAATATATTTTGCGAGATTATGAAAAGTTTGAATCTTTGAGACTTTGTGTATTTTTTCAGCTTTGTATTACCAAAAACCCTATCAACAGACATTTAGCAAAATTTTATCACCCTGACGTTTGAAGATATCGAGATGATGTCCAATGGTTTAGATGGCGGCGTTGTTGGACAACAGAACGGTGGAAATGGTGGCCAGGGCGGAGGACAAGAAGAATCGAAAACGAACCTTATCGTCAATTATTTACCCCAAACGATGACCCAGGAAGAAATCCGTTCGTTATTTTCCAGCATTGGCGAAGTAGAAAGTTGCAAATTAATACGAGACAAAGTTACAGGTAAACAGTTGTTTGTTTCGTTTGGAAAGCACTTTGAGATATTTTCCTTAGTTAAAATGGTAATAAAATCACAGCGAGCACAAAATAAAATTTTTGTTGCATCAATCCAATCTAACTAAAGGGAAAAGTGAGATATACAAAGGGGGAGTCTTGAATTATGTACGTGGGAAAACGTGGAGAGATAAGAAATAAAAACGTCATAAAATAATAGAAATTAAAAATTTGCTTTTTATACAACGAACAATGAAAATTTAGAAAACAAGAAGTCGCAATGGTATTTTTTTTTGTAAACAAGTAAACATTATTAAGTTGTAAACAAGTGAAGGAAGTTGATATTGATTAAATTGAAGCACGAGTGGTAAAGTTTAAAATATGAAACTAGGTCTCAACGCAATTACTAAGACGTAATCACACCGACGTAATACAAGAGTACGAAAATTATTTTTCTTCTTTCTGCTTTTAACTGATTTTGAAATCCAGACGCAGGAAAATTTGGGGTTAGTTTTCTCTAAAATAAACAACTGTCGTTGATTTAAACTTAACTTGCAGTTGTGTAATTTATATTTTTAGTACAGCGTTCATTTCCGTATTTATAATATCGTGCTACAGGGTCATTTACTAATTACTGTCGTTTTAATTTGATTTTGTCATACATACCCACTTTTAAATTGTGGCATACATGATTTGAAAGTAAATAAAGAATTTCGATTAATCTAAAAACAAAATGTCTTGCTTAGAAAAAGGCCCAGACTGCTACATTTAATCGACGGTACAAAATTGAGATGCGAAGTGATTTTAGACAGATTTCACTGTTACAAATACATTATTCTTTTTTTAAAAACCAATTTATTTATAGTTATTGAGAACAATCTGGAAATATGCCAAAATATTCTGTGCAATTGATTTCTTTTATTGTTATATCACTTCTAGCTCAGTAAATACTTAATGTGTTTCATAACAATCCTTTTATTTTTGAAGAAATATTCCAAGAACATAGAGATACAGTAAAGAATATACATACATAAGTACATACTTAAAAAATTATTTATTCAAGAAATGAACGCTGTACTTTTTCAAAGTAAATGTTTGAAATGGTGCTGGAGATTCTGTATGGACCAGTATTATTTCAAGAATTTTGTATAATAATATATTGAACATTTGCATAAAGGCGCGTAATTCCTTCCTTTTGATCAGTGTTGGTTGTTTTGCGTTTATTATCTAAAAATTAATGTGACACGTACCGGGTGTGTTGTGTTTATAAAATTAAAAATAACCGACCGTTTTAAGTCGACTTGTAAAATTGGAGTTACGTGCACAACTGAAATAGCTGTAATATCCTTTACGTTTATTAAATTGGGAACTATGTTAATACTTGTGTTTGTGATCGCACCACAGTTGTGGGAGTCGAATGAATAAGTGTAAGCTAAGTTTTTGTTACACGTCATGTAAGTTGCATCTTCGTCATTTTTTTCTTCTACAATATACTACGTACGTCTCTGTTGTTGGTCGAATGTTATCCTCACTACCCGAGCGTCTGTTATCGAGGCATTTTGATTATGTGCCTCTTTCATTTCGGTTCAGCATCCACAGTGTTGTTGAATCATCAGCGCGTGCAAGAAGGGAAACCATCATGCTTGCGCTCATTAATACACATCTTCCGTTCTCTGGCCACTTCCTCTGCTTGATGTGTGTCTGTACGTATGTTGTACATATAACGTGCATATGCCCAGCGTAAAATTTTATTTAACAATTTGCGCCGGCGTCATTATTAATTTATTCCCACTCGAAACGTCCGCCAACTACTGAAATTAAAAAAAGAACGAAAAGGCAACTGCGGAACGGAAATTTCGATATTTCAATTTGTTATCGTACTGGGCAGATAAGAGGAAAACTGATAATCCACCCGGGCAATTATACAGAGCGTTAATTACTAATTTTTTCATCGACTAAGAGTAGGATAAATTTAGTTTTTCACCCTCGTTGTGAGTTATGATTTGCACGCCATTTTCACAATTTATTTCTGTCACGTTTTTTTTCTAAAAGATGTACTCACTCAGATACGTAAATTAAAATTAATTATTATTTAAAAAGTACGTATCGTTAAAACTATGAAAATAGAGTTTCCCAAATGTTAGAATTGAATAAGCATTAAATTTGAACGCGATTGTTTTTTTGTTCCGTTAATTTATTAATAGTTCGTTTTTGCAATTTTTATTGCCTACAGTTCCGGTTGGACTTTTGAGTAGTCCGTTGGTTGCAGGGCAAAGCCTGGGATACGGATTCGTAAATTATCACCGTCCTGAAGATGCAGAAAAGGCCATCAACACACTGAACGGATTACGTCTTCAGAACAAAACAATCAAGGTAAGTTGAGCGTCGAGGCTGACGTAAAGTTAGAATTTTCTGCTTCATCGCATCGATTATCGTCGGTCTGTTTGCGATCAGCGCGAGTGATAAAGCAATAGTGTCGAACGGGTGCCTGTTCTTTATTGATTACTGCGAGGAATTTGCGGAGCACAACCGCAGCGATTAATCAGCGCGAAAATAATTGCAATGCCAGGGCGAATGCCTGGCACTCACTTAACTTTTCGCTGAATGAAATGGTACCGACAGTATTGGCAAGTAATTGTTGCATTTAATATTTATTTATCCAGGTGTCATATGCTAGACCAAGTTCGGAAGCAATCAAAGGGGCAAACTTGTACGTGTCGGGGTTACCTAAAAATATGACACAACAGGATCTGGAGGCACTTTTCAGTCCATACGGACGCATCATAACTTCCCGTATACTCTGCGATAATATCACTGGTAAGAATCTCTTGTTACCATTGAACATGATGTTCCATTAACGTGGTTAACGGAATATCCGTTAGATATTTGCGAATTTCGTGGATTCTACGTATTTTTTGTATGAGTCACGTTTAGGATCCTCGGGTTCCATTAAACCAACCTGCATTGTTGATGCCACAGTCACAATAACATACATACAATATACATCAACATACTTGCAGTTTGTTTATTATTGATTATTACGACGAGTAAATTAATTTGTTTTTTGTTATTTTTATTGAATGTGGTAGCTTTGATTTAATTTGACATTTTTATTCATTAATTCAGAGTTACTGTACAAATTTTAGCTTTAATATTTGTTATTATATTTGTCTTACTGTACCTATATTTTGCGTTTTTTTCTTCTCTTCCCTAGTACGTCAATTTGTCACGGGGGCCGGAGAGAATTTGCCTGGTACGTACTATCCTGCCTCTACCATACACCCCACTGAACACCAACAACAGTCACCAGTCCACTTTTTGGTTGTTCTGTTTCGCGAGTGTCGCGTACGTTCGTCCATCGGTCAGCCTTCAAGAAAGTTAAACAATTAAGTATCAGTAGATCGAATCGGGAACGAATTACTTGCATTCGATATTTAGTTGCTTTCAGCAGAGTTCCCGACCGTCGAACTTTTGAACATGTCAAGGTTACGATGCACCCTCCCCCCATAGCAATTGACGAAGTCTATTCTAAATTTAATTAAATCATTTTTTGATTTACTTTTGTTTGTACATGAGCTGTTCAGTTGTTTATTATATGTGTTATTTTTTTAGTTATGCATCGTGGCATGTTAATTTTGCTGGTTTTGATTTCAATTTTATTTGCGATTACTTATTTGTTACTCAAACAAAGCAGAGCAATCCACACACACACACACACACACACACACACATATACATATTCACCCATACATAAAAATATACACGTACACGTAAGACAAAAAAAAGCAACACAAATACACGATTCCTGCATATTTCATCCTTTACTCTAAAGCACACTAATCATTTACTTAATACTAACATCGACACAAACTCGTACACACGTAAACAACAAACACTCATAGTTTTGCCATAAATTAAGGCCGATGATAATCACGACTTAACGGTTTAATACGGACACTCTTAACTAGACAAAACGGGCTGTTTGAGGAAAGAAAATGTTCCTAAACGGCCGGTTGGAAACACGTGCGCGTGTTAAATCTGTAATGCACGTTAAAGTGTTGAAGCCGTGAGAGTTAGAGTAGTTCGTTTTTCATGTAGGCCTCTCCAAAGGTGTTGGCTTTATCCGATTCGATCAACGTTTGGAGGCTGAGCGCGCCATACAGGAGCTGAACGGCACCATCCCGAAAGGATCCACCGAACCTATTACCGTGAAATTTGCTAATAATCCCAGTAACAATAACAAAGCGATTCCTCCTCTGGCAGCATACCTTGCGCCTCAGGCGACGCGCAGATTTCCCGGGCCTATTCATCATCCTACGGGTCGTTTCAGGTAAGTCCAGATGGTGGTCGCCTTCCTCGAGCAGTAAGAATTGTTGTTCTTGTGTTGTGCAGGTATTCTCCGCTGGCCGGAGACCTGTTGGCCAACTCTATGCTGCCAGGGAACGCCATGAATGGATCGGGGTGGTGCATTTTTGTTTACAATTTGGCGCCCGAAACCGAAGAAAACGTCCTCTGGCAGTTGTTCGGGCCGTTCGGAGCTGTGCAGAGTGTGAAGGTGATCCGCGACCTTCAGACCAACAAGTGCAAGGGCTTCGGCTTCGTGACGATGACCAATTACGACGAGGCGGTAGTGGCCATCCAGTCCTTGAACGGCTATACGTTGGGCAACCGAGTGTTGCAAGTCAGCTTCAAGACCAACAAGAGCAAGACAACATAGAGTGATGCGGCCGGTACTCCACTGGCCGCCTCGAGCACGCCTCGCACTGCCCATGCCCCGAACCCTTAGTATTTATTATTTATTATTATTATTGCATTGACGAAGGTAAGATATTTAATACGCGGCGTGCGGCAGTGCGCGGCGGGCACCCTCAACTACTAGTACTTAGAGATACGAAACTAGTCAGAAGTGCATTCGCGTTTCCTATAGCAAATATTATGATCAGTAATTCTATATCATTGACGTACCGTGCCATCTCTCTTGTTGGGAGCAGCCCAAAGATACAGATATGCATAGTAAATTATTCTAGTGTTTAATTTAATCTAAAACTTCTAATTTCACCGTAGTATGATTTATGATGTATTTATATGTAGTGTCTTGTGTATTTCTATACATATATGCATATTATTATCGTTACAATATATGAACTAGTCGCATATGCAACGCCGCCCCTGTATACGCTGCGAGAGGGCAGCGTAGTTCTCGTCTGTATGTTTGTTTTGTGGCGTTGCTGTTGTCTTTGTGTTAGCGGCAGGATGCGGTGCGGGCGACCGGTCCGAGCGCCCCACAGGCGCCACCGTCGCTCCTCCGGCCGGCCGCGCGTAATCTTATTTCTGTGTGTTTGCGTTTGTTTAGTTGACTATTCTCATTACATCACGTTTCTAACACCGAAAGCTTTCTGGTGAAATCGCAGTGGTTTTGCTTAAACGCCATCGACAGCGCGACGGCAGTGCTTTAGCGAGACCACCCTCGACCGACTCTCCCGCGCAGAATTATGTTTGAGTTGCCTTTATTTCGTTTTTTTGGTTTTTTTTTTCTCTGTGGCCGCCACCGGTCAGTTCTTTTTTATAGTTTTAGTTTCTTAGTTTAGCATTTTTTATGTTCTTTTCCTCGTCATTTTGGTTTGGTTTATAGTTATTATTATTATTATTATTAACAATTATATTTTCTTGGACGTTCAATTATATATGATTAATACTTATGGTTTTTTTTTTATTTGTTTCGTTTCCCGTTTAGTTGTGCTGTCTCGTATGGTGTTCGCTGGCGTCCATGCATATGCAAAATGCAGAGCACAAGCGGTGGGCCCGACTGGACAGGACCGCCGGCCAGTCAGGCCTGCCGCCTCTAACCACCTCTACAGACTAACCAACCACTTCCACTAAAAAAATCACTTTATTTTTGTAAGACACTTGTACCTTGAGATCAGATAATAATACGACTAAAGTACTCTCGATGGTTTGGTTAGTGTCGAAACGCACACGCCCGCCCGGCAGCGCAGATACGAACATGTACATAGCATTTTAAGTGATCGAACTAGAACTCTAAGTACAATTAAGACTTAAGCTTTACTCGCTCGGCGGCCGCGGCCGCGGGTCGACCGTCGGCCGGCCGCAGGAACGGGCGAACCGGTCGACCGCAACCAGTCGTACGCATCGACGCAGGCGTTTTCGAGCACAAACTAGCGACTAGTGTTGTTACGGTTATTGGTTACATATTCTGGCCTAAATTGAAACTCGTGTAGACTAATCCACATACAGAACAACGATCTATTCAAATGATTATAGCGATATTATAACTATATGTCTGTCAGCAGAGCTTGTTTACCGTTCTCTTAGCTTCTATTTGCTACATATACCTTGTGCTTATCTTTTATAATAATTATTACGTATCACTATCTCTACATACGAGTTATCTCTTTGTGTGTTGTGTAGACCTTTAGCATAAGTGTAAAATAGTTATATTCCTATTGGTTACTTTCTCTGTGTGTAGCTGTTGTGTTGCGGGCGGGCGCCCCCGCGGCGTCCGACAGACCCTGACAAACACAGGAACATCGCCGGGACGCCCGCTCTGGACGCGGGCTCGCCCGGTCCCGCCCGGCGTTAAGCAGGGCTATAGCTCAAATATTGTTGTGACGAGATGCATTCCATTATTGAAACCACTGATTATATATATATACATATATTATATACTCATACCTATATTCTATCTGTTTTGATAAAGGTGGTTATTATTATTAATTACGAGTGCAAAGTTATATGTACAGAGGTTATATATTAGGAAGTACAGTACCTCATAAACTGTAATTCATGCAATAACTTATTATAAGAAAGTTCTTATTACAATATATTTAGCTTTAGGATAAGAGGCGAGGTTTGTACGATCTTTACACTACCCTCGGCGGAGAGCCGGACCGGCGCGGGCCGATTCCGCCGGGCCCGCTCCTCTGTCTCCTCCTCGTGTTGCAAGTGGACTCGTCGCGACGCCTCGCGGGTCGTGATGCCACAAAACTAGGACGGAAGGAAGGCGAAGTGACATATCAGCAGACCGACTCGACACGGTGCACCCCTCCCATCCTCAGATGAGCGAACTGAGCAGAATTGAACTGAGATTCACTGTGTACTGAAGCTGAACTGATCAGATCTCTAACTGTGTTTCCGACTCTATTTAGTTAGTTACGTATTATTATACATACTCAACTGTTAATTGTCATTTTCTTGCTTATTGTCCAGTGTCATATGCTGCATTTGTGTGTAATTATTGTCATTTGATGGTTATTTGTAATCTGTACCTATTTATTGTATCATAATAATTCATATTAGATATACTGTATTAGTTGAATACGCCGTAGGACTATCGAGATTGTTGGGAATGGTACGCGGACGGACGATCTCGGTGTAGAGATAATAGCCGGAGGACATGCCGGTCGGCTGGCGATCAACAAGACCGGTAGCACACTTCTATACGGTTTCGTTTGATTCGATTCGGTTCAAGTTAGATAGGTTTCGTTCTTGAGATGGCTGTGTTGAAGCTGAGAACCAGATTGTCGGACTAGTGGGGATCTAAATACGTACACTGGCACTGGACACTGGCAAATACAATGTGTTAACCGTGTGTGCGCGTGTGACGGAGCGGCCGGCAGAGCTCGACGGAGGCCCTTGCGATCCGACGACCGCACTGTCCCGCTCCTCCGCAATCGACTAATTAGATTACACACAATGTAATTGTGATTCCAGGCTAGCAGTCGGTGTAATGCAATATTTGTACTTTTCCATGTTGACAAAACTCAATACAATAAAAACGTAAAACCTAAATCCACGTTCAATTCTAATCCGTTGCCGTAGCCCGTAGCGTTTACCCAACGAAAAAGAAACGTCCGAAAAGTAGCAATAAACAAAGCAAATTTTCTAGCAAAAAGTCAGCACGGTAAAGTATGCATGTCAGAATACGATTCGAAAATAAGTATAATTACTCACGAATAAGAATTGCGGCGGGTATCCGAACGTGTATATTGGGTTGCATATGTGCAGGCGCGAGCGAATTATGCTATACACGCCACCGGTGAAAGCGTACGCGTCTCGTACGTTCCGTCATATCAAACACAAAACCGCAAGTTTTCCAATTCTGCGTGTCTTTTTGGGACACGTTCTCTTTGAAAAATAAATAAGTTATTAAAAGAGGCCGTAAATTGCAGTTACGCAGTTATTATAAAACGTGAACACGATTGTACAGTCACACTATCTGTTACCAAAATTTTACTGTGTGTAAATTGTTTTAGACTGTAAAGTCCAAACACTTGTACGTGCAATTTGCATTTTACTATATGAGATATCAAAGACTGGCAATTTAATGGTATAAATTCATTGTAAATGGTTTCGAAATAAACTGAAGTGATTGAATTGAACTGGTTTTATTTACTACGTACACCCTTTCCACACTTGAAATGTGTCAATTTGAAACGCGCGTGTACAACATAATTGTGTCAGCGAAGCAGTTTTAAATTTACCGCTCACCAAAATACCGTGCTGCCATCTAGCGAGGAAAGGGAATTTAATTGGAAGAAGAAGAACTGGTTAACTGGAGTTTGCCTCCCATCAACAGTGTTTAGAACGTCGCCATTCGATTGTATTTTTGTATATAAGAATGAAAATTAAATAACTGTGCAGTTTATAATTAAGTGCGACAATGACCAAGGAAAGTATGCGGAGGACTTGTTATTAACTATTCGCCAGTTCATGGTAGTTTGGATGGAATCCAGTACGGACTATCAAACTACGAAAACAAATCTATTTACTTGAAAAGTGCATCCATCAGGTACAAGCAATGTAAATTAATTACTTGGGAAACGAAAACGCGAAAATGTGCGAAAATTATCTAATTACGTGCGAAGAAAGCCAAAATACTTTAAAATAACCAATTGTGTGTTTATAAGTTTCTTTCTTCACGTCAAATGTCACATAAAATTTGTTGACAGTTATGTCACTTTAATCGAATTTGTTCATATTTTATCGTGAAATAATGTGTTTTAGCGGTTACTATTTGTTTAATACAACACGTAGAAGTGATCTGTAAAATGAATAGTGCGGTAAATACGTTTTACGGCATATTTTTGTCATAAAAGTGCTAGGTTAGGATTCGTTTGTGGTGCATTGTTACTAAAGAATGCTACTGCCTGTTTACACACTAAAGATGTGCTAACAGAACTGGCGCCTTCTCAGCGACATAAATGTGTTTCCTGTTTGTTTATAGAACAGTCAATCATGGTTTTTGCATGAGCGCAACTGTTACTTGTGGAGATGGATCGGGAGATTCCCAGCGTACCCATCACCACATTAGCAGGGGTGGCAAGTCTCACAGATTGTAAGTACTTTATTGTGTTTGTCGTCCTATATAATGCACTATCAAATTTTAGTGTTGCCCGAGATGCCTTTGCCAACTCCATTACCACAAACTTTAAGTAATAAGTCACTTTTATTTCATCCGAGAGTCGCAGAAGAAGCTCAGAATTTACTGGGAGTAAGAGATGAAATACTTGTTCCACAACTCGTCCATTCGTTAGTTCAAACGTCAGCGGATCACATGTTAGTAATCAAATACTCTTAAACAATTCTGTGTTATCTAATACCTTTTGCAGAGAAGTAAAAGATAACTATGCGGGTACAGAAGCTACAGTCGATCAACAAGAAGGTATTCCGGAACTTTTACGTGCTATGATTGATACAAACCCTAACGTTTTTAGTGGACCGTCATCATGTGAGTGACATTTAGATTTTTCTTTTTTTTTTTTTTTTTTTTTTTTCCTTCTAAATAATGACAATATGATGTCTCTATTTTAATTGATTTTAACTTGGGGTTATGTTGTAGCAAATACCTCCCAAGTACCACAGTGGAATCACACAGGTCAACCGACAGTACCGCAGATTTCACCTTCGACTACCTTCAATCAGACTTCACCTTGTGATAGACATACACCACAAGGTAGTCCTGCGTCACCAAAATCTGCTCGTCTGTTAGTGACTGTTTCACATAGACCGTCGGTTATAACAGAGCAAAAATCACCTGCATCTGCAGTAATCTGCAATAGCACCCACATATCAAAAGAGGGACCCAGCCAAAACACACATACTCGGGGACCTGATTATTCACAAACTAATACACATGAAACTAGTACGACAGAACAGTTAAGACAGTTAAGGAGACCGGTTCGAGGTATGTTTTGCATTTGATTTACTAAACACAGCAACTGCTAGCCTAGAAAAGTAAATTTGTAGTAAATATTTTTTTTAAATCTCATTGTATGCATACTATAATATTCCATTGAAGGTTGCATAGATGAAATCGAGAAGTACTGACTAATGTGATACTCAAATTGAAATTTTAGGACCGTCACCAGCACAAGCAAGCGATGCTCCAATCCAATCTCCCGTTCCAGCGATAGAAACTCACAATACTCGATCCAAAACAAAAGAAATTCCGAAAGAACCCAGTAAAGAGTTACGCAAAGAAATTGCGAAAGAACCACAAAAGGAAGCACCTAAAGAACCTTGTAAAGATTTGCGCTTGGAGACAATAAAACAACCAACTGTAGAAATAAAAAAGGATCTCTACAAAGAAATCATGAAAATAAGAACAGAATCGGAGACCGAAAAGTCTGAACAGCCAATGCCTACTATAATGCAACCAGTCGTTCGTCTTCAGCGAATATCGACCGAAGATCAACATCTCATACAAATGAGTTTGACAGATTTTGTCGAGAATAGGCCGAAATTAGCCAAAGAATTGGGAATTTTTCCTCCATCAAACAATAAATTAAAAACTCAGAAAAGCATTATTTTAGATGATTCCGATTCAGAACCGGAAGAAACTCGAAAGGCATCTCGTAAGGATAAAAAAAACGAGAAAGATGAAGACTTTGTTCCCGATAAGTTTTCAGCTCTCATCGGAAGCAAACGAAAAAGAAAAGAAGACAAACCAGAATATGTAGTTGTTAAACCCAAACTTAGGAGAGTTGAAAAGAAATTTGTGCCAGTCTTAGAAAAACTTTCCGCCGAAGAATTAATGGAAACAAATACTTTCGACCGATTTAACAGAAACGTGGAACACGTTTTGAAAAGTTCAGAAGATATAGACTTCTCAGAGATTGGTATGTACACTTTCTGATTAAATTTAATAAGGAAGTTTTACAAAATTATTTCTCTTTGGTTTTTCTACAGTTTTCAATTTTCCTTTCTCAGCTTATTTTTTCATTTTAGTAAAATGTTGTAAAATTGTTAGCCATTCCTTTGGGGTCGGTTTTGTTTGTTAATTAAAATATTTTCTTTTGTCTAGTCGAAGATGGCATTGTACCTGACGAACACTTGTTGAATCGACATACACTGCAAGAATTAAATACGGAAACTGCAAAGTTAAAAATATTAGGTGCTACAGAAATGATACCTGCCGAAAAACTCGTTAGACTGTTAAATATATTGGAGATTAATATACGAGGTGGCGATCGAGTTTCTCCTATTACAGATGTAAGTTGCATTTGCTTTGTGTCATGTAAATGATTGTTTATTACAGGAGGATAATGAAAGCATAAGGCAAATGTGGATGGAAACTACAATGGAAAGAGTAATGGGAGCTGCAGATGCTTGCCTAATATGTTTGTACATCTTAACCTCTCCGAATATGCCGAAACGAGTTTATATAGAAGATGTCATTGATAGGGTGGTTTTGTTCATTAAATATCAAATGCACAACACTATATTTCCGTCATATGACTCAACATATCGATTGGATAATAAAAAGAAAGGTTAACAGAATTTTTTAATAACAATAATTTTTTTATATACTTGTGTTTTACAGACGGTCGCAGAAAAAAATCAACCCATGTATTAGAGAAAAGTGTTCAACTATTGTATAATAAAACTGCAGAGTTAATAAATTTGCTTGCGGAGCTCTTAAACATCCAAATCTTGACAGACACGTCTGTTTTGCATGCATCGTCAATGGGTGTTTCGCCCTTCTTTGCTGAAAATGTAAGCGAGTTACAACTTGCGTGCTTAAAATTAGTAACGACAATTTTTACTCGTTACGAAAAGCATCGAAGATTATTGCTAGACGATATTTTGGCTTCGATTGCTCGTCTTCCCAGCACTAAACGTAGTTTAAGGACCTATCGTTTAAACAGTGAAGAACACATTCAAATGCTGACAGCATTAGTGTTGCAATTAATACAGTGTGTCGTAGCTCTGCCTGAAAATTTATCAAATAAGAACGCTGTCGACAGTGCACAAAACGAGAATGTAAAGAATGTGGATAAAGATGTTTTGATATGTAATAAGTACGAAAAAGCGACGTCTACAGCCGGTACCTTTTTAACAGTGTTCTTAAGCAAATGTGGAAGTAAAACTGAAGACATCGACTATCGACCGTTGTTTGAAAATTTCGTGCAAGATCTCTTGTCGACTGTAAATAAACCAGAGTGGCCTGCTACAGAATTGCTTCTTAGTTTATTAGGCAAAATGCTTGTCAAGAATTTTTCCAATAAAGGAACGGATATGTCATTAAGAGTGGCCAGTTTAGATTATTTAGGAGTTGTAGCGGCTCGACTCAGAAGGGATAGTGTTCTTTCAAGGTGTAAATTAAATACTATCGACCAGATGATTAAAGAAATTAAGTCCGAAGAAATGAAAGAGTCTGATGATGATCCTTCACCGAAGGTAACGCGTACGTATTTGTATGAAAGATTCTGTAACCATAGTTTGCAGAGAAATCAACTCGAAATGAACAACGAGGAGGAGAGGACGCAATTCTTGCAGAGGGTTCTGCTAGATTATCTCGCTGTTAATGCTCAAAATGATGAATCATACCGGTATGCACGGCACTTTTATATTGCCCAATGGTACAAAGAAGCAGTTAATGAAAAATCACATCTAGCAACAGGTGACAAATTAAAGAAAAGTAATCCTAAAGAAAACCACAGAAACCGGAAGAACGATAAAAGTAATTGAATATTTGTAATTACATACTAAGTACATATTAAATTTGCTTAAAATTTTTCCTACGTTCAATTTATTTCTTTATTTAACTTGTGTTAATGTGAACTTGTGATTTAATACTGTTTTGCAGTTGTGATTTCAGATGATGATGGGATTTCTGGAGATGAAAAAAAGGATAAAATCAAAGAACCTTCAATAGATCAGGCTAATGCAGAGAAGTACAGAATAATAGAAACGAGAAAAAAATTTCTGATAGGTAAAATTAGGCCATTTCAAGAAAAAATGTCGGCGGGTAATAGAATTCAAGTTTTTCAAACGTACATAGATTACAATAGTGCTGAACTAATAGCACAGTATTTAGCTTCGAAAAGGTATTTTTCGCAAAGCTTCGATTTATACTTGAAAGCGGTAAGTTATTGTTATTAATTTTTATTTACAAATAATGTGAGAACCTTACAGATACTTATAGTCTTAAAAGAAACATCGATTGCAATCCGTACTAAGGCAATGAAATGTTTGACGATGATTGTCGAAGCGGACCCTTCAGTTTTGGGAAGGCAAGACATGCAGATTGGTGTAAATCATTCTTTTCTTGACCACTCTACCTCTGTAAGAGAAGCAGCTGTCGATTTAGTTGGGAAATTTGTGCTTAGTCGTCCGGAATTGATAAGTAAATATTATGAAATGTTGTCTGCAAGAATTTTGGATACAGGTGTCAGTGTTCGAAAGCGTGTCATAAAAATTCTAAAGGACATCTGCATTGAATGTCCAGAGTTTCCAAAAATTCCTGAGATTTGCGTTAAAATGATTCGGCGAGTGAACGACGAAGAAGGAATCAGGAAACTGGTGATGGAGGTTTTTCAGAACATGTGGTTTACTCCAACCAAAGACACTTCTTTGTTAAGAAAAGTTGTAAATATTACGGACGTTGTTGCATCCTCAAAAGATATTGGTTTAGAATGGTTTGAGCAACTTCTACTTAGTGTAAGTAACTTGTAAATATTATATTGCCCTTGCTTTATTAATTTTATTTGCAGTTATTTAAACCTAAGGAAGATAAAGACGATTCGACTAAGATACAGTTAGAACCACCGAAAGCTCTTTTACTAGCGTGTAAACAAATTGTTGACTGTCTTATACAAAATGTGTTGCGTTTAGAAGAAACGAATGATACGACGGGTTCATCACAAAGACTAGTCGCTTGCCTCACGACCTTGTACCTATTCGCTAAAATTAGACCGCAACTTCTAGTTGGCCATGCAATTACATTACAGCCTTATTTAAGTTTAAAATGTCAGTCTAACGGCGACATTCAAATAATAAGCAGTGTTGCTCGCATGTTGGAGTTAGTAGTGCCTCTAATGGAACATCCAAGTGATTCGTTTTTAGCTCAGTTAGAAGAAGATTCTATGAAATTAATTCTTCAGCATGATCGCGTAATCGTCTCTAGCTGTTTGTCTTGTCTAGGATCTATCGTTAATAATGTTACACGCAATTTTAAATTAATTAGGGACTGTTTTACTAAATATTACGAGTATTTAAGCGCATGCAAAAAATTTATGGAAGAAGATCCAAAGGGTACCATTTTTCGAGATAACAAGTACAGACAGTACTTTCGGAGAGCTCTTTTTATCGTCGGTTTATTATTGAGACACTTTGATTTTCGAGATCCCGAGGTTATCGGTGATTTACCGAAGGACATTAAAGATCAAGTGTTCAGGATGTTATCATTTTTTCTACATCAAGATGATGTTGATATACAAGCAAACACATTGAAGGCTGTTGGTTCTATTTGCATAAGACATTATGAGTTTATGTTAACGAACGATTTGAAATTTTTTTATCACAAAATGTTAACTTCCCCCGATATTCCTCTGACAATGAAGAGCGAGGTACTCATCAACATTGAACACTATTTACTTGAGGAGGATAAACGCATGATACAGCAAGATTTGGAATGTATGTTATTAGAAAATGTGTGTGAATTTTTTTATAATGTTTTTGTTAAAGGGGCAAAGCGTTCGAAAGAAGAGAACCTTAAAGAAATGGGTGATGTTTCTGCTGGTATGGCTAGCACTGTCATTCAACAATATTTGAAAGAAATTCTGCAGTCATACTTGCATCCTGACCTGCAAGTTCGACAGCCTGCGTTAAGAGTAATACAACTGATATTGCAACAGGGTCTGGTTCATCCTGTTCAGGTTCGTATCGCTTTTGTTATCAAATTAACAAATTTGTACGTGTATTCTTTGCAGATTGTACCATATTTAATATGTATGAGTACCGATTGTGAAAAAATGGTATCGCATAGTGCTGATAAACAATTGCTGGAAATAGAAAAAAAGTATCCCGGTTTTATTCATGCGAAATCCTCGTTGGGCATACGACTATCTTATGAATTACAGAAGATATTTCAAGACGCCGAAATCGTCAGAGGCTTTAGAGTTAAAGAACAAGGTGAATACCCGACTGCCCTCAACGGATACTTATATTCTATTTTACGCAATACTAGACAACAAAGACGTGCCTTAGTTCTTAATATATTAAAACAATTTGATGATCAAGCGGTAAGCCAAGTCATTTCTCATAGTTCCAGAACTCCAACTGTGTGGTTTGTTTCAGCGTACAAGTTTATCTTATATGTTGTACCTGGCCGATAATTTGGCCTACTTTCCGTATATGGTTCAAGATGAGCCTTTATTTATCATACATCACATTGACATAATGATCTCTGTCTCGGGGACAAATTTACTACAGTCTTTTCGAGAGGTAATTAACATGCATTTTGATGATTGGAATGATGAGATTTTTGTTACAGGGTCTCATTATGACAGAAGCTCAAAAAATAGCACTAGAAGCGTCGGGAGGCAATGAAGGCATCACGCAAGTATCTGCGTTGGATGAAGACGATGAAGACGAGGAAGTTTTGGCAGATCGTGTTCCTGAAGATGCTTCACAACTTCAAGCCTGTATTACAGCTGCTCAGGGTTGTTTGTTATTGCTTATGCTCAAGCAACACCTGAAAGATGTCTATGGACTTAGTGATGGGTCAGTATAGAATAATCAAACTTTGTTGCATCTGAAATGATAATTATTTCAGAAAAATTCAGCAATATTCACCATCAGAGCCAGCAAAGGTGTATGAGAAGACGGCAAATCGAAGAAGTAATGCACTTTTCAATCCAAAAACAACATTAAATAAAATAAAACAAGGATCTCCATCAGAATACTTAGATTTAGAAGGAAGAAAGGATCTCATAAGGCAATATTTAGATGTAAGATTAGGTTATTTGTAGATGTTTCGGAGGTTGCGATGGTGTTTTCATTTTTCAGTTCAAACAGTTAATGCTACAGTTTGATCCCGATGACTTGGAAGAAGAGGAGAATAATAAAGTATTAACGGCTCTGAGTTCCGGGAGTGCCGTGATAAATCAAACAGCGGCTCTACCTGTGAATATAGGAGCTACGTCGGTGCTTACAGAAGCTGATCAAGTGGCTCTAACAAATTATAAGGTAAGCGAGCAACTAAAAGTAAAGTAACCGTTTGATTATGTGAACTTATAGGATAATACACCACCGAAAGTGCCGAAATTAGTGATTTCAAATCGAAGACTGGACAGTGAATCGAAGCGAACTCCGCGGCATCAAAGAACATCAGAGAAACCTAAAAAACACAGACACAAGAAGAAACGGAGAAAGTTTGTGAGTTCTTCAGGTGACGAAAGTGAAAATGACTTCAGTGATCCGGATTTTATGGCCTAGCTGTGCGTCACATATATTATGTTCTCGTGCAGACTAGCAACAAGTGTACAGTGAGTCTAGTGTTACTTTAACGGCGATATAATTTTATTAAGAGTTTTTATAAACTAGAGAAGTTAATAAGAATTTTGTATAATGCACTTTTCCATGAAAAATTATTTCTAACTCTAATTCGTAGTTATTCAGTTAAAAATTTCTGTTTTGTTCTCCTTTTCTTTTAAATAATCCTTACGTTTGGGAACTATATTTTACATTTAAATTCGTTCAAATTATTTATTTGTAAGAGCGCTCTGGTGGCAACGCTTGTTATCTATATTAATGTGTTATTTATTAGAATTTTTATTTATGAACAAAAAAAGTCCATAATCATCTGACACATATTATGTACTTATCATGTGTTCGACATAAAAACAAAATTTACCTATTCAAAGAATCTGGCTTCAGTCAAAATCAACAGACTATTACACTTGAGCGATACATTGAAAATCATGTAGAACGAAATTATTGTTATTACAAAACCGTTCTGTGTACTTTCATCTTGATATTAATTAAATTTCAGCTCATTAGTTGTTTAATATTGGACCACGTTTTGGTTGCCCATAAATCACCAATTCCTGACTGTCTACTTAAAAAATTTCACGATCTTAAAATTGTAAATGATTGATTATCATTTATTCAATAAAACAAAAAATTACTTTTCGATTTATGGGCCACTTCCATAAGTCCAACGTTAATGGGCTTTCATGCAACTGAATATTTTCCCACTGATTTTATTATTTATTTATTACGAAATTGCGCATATTACGTTTATGATAGGATACGTTTTTATTTATTTATAATAAATAACACACACATTTTTCCGTAGTGTTTATGGAAAATGTAGGAAATTATTTTTCGATTTGTTTTTGAATGACATACAATTAATTTGCTTTTCTCATTTCCGTTAGAAATCAAGATTGGGAATGATCGCGGAGTATTTCAGTTTGTAATTTTATAATTGTAAAATATTGTTCCGATAGTTCCACGACCAATGTACAAAAATAGTTTCGAACTTTGTGAGTGAATTAGATTATCATTCTATCGAACACCGGAAGTAGAATCTAAAATTTACTAAAGTATGTGGTTTTATTTGTTTCGTGTTTTGTAGATTACATTTTTTCCTTTTCGTAATGAAAATGTTGCAATTACGCATGCATATTTTGAATTTTATGCATTACTATTTTCAAATGAATCAGGGGAATTAATCAACAAAAATGAGCTTTCACAATAACAAAGACGTCTGTGTAAATATTACCTAAATAGAGTATGTAACAATTTATATAAATAGTAAATGACATGTACGTAAATGCACATCTGTTTTGTTATTAATAATTAACGTGAATTTTTTGTTTTGTGTCATACAAAACAATAAATAAATATTTTCTAAAAACGACATGTAAAAAAAAACTATGTGAAACGGCATGGGCATTTGCATATGTGTGCGTACAATCGAGAATTTTTTAGGAATAATTTTGTTCATTGTACAGCAATGCAAAGTGAAGGCAAGTTTTTGAATTTTCTTTTTTCATTTAAAAACAAATGTTAAAATACAGACGAAAGCATTAGTAAATTAAATATGTTTTTGTCTGTGATTATTTTTAGTATAGATTTAGCAGCTTTTTGTATTTTAGACTGTAAATTTTTCACTACGTTCGTTTCATAAACGTGATAAAAGAAAATGCAGATATATTTACACAATATTATTTATTGTTTTACAACGCATCTAAATTATGTTTTTAGTTTCCTCAAAATTTTTACATTTACTTTAAGTAGCCTGTTCTTGCATATAAAAATGCATTCGTTCATTTTATTTTGTCTGATCATAGTAAAGTTCTTCTACAATGAAATCAATAAATTCACTAAAATTTCTTCCAACTAGTATTTTAGAATCATGTGCATCATATGGACTGGTAAATTTGAACTTTGAATAAATTATTTTTAATTTTTGAATGGACACTTCGCTCAATGCTTCATTATCGGTTGATGGCTACATAGTTGAGCGATTGTGCGATTTTTAAAGTGACAGTTATAAGATTCAAAAAATTTATTAATTTAGAGATTCATTAATCCTAAAAATTTTGTAGAAGAAATTTATCATTCTTTTTAGTTGCATTCTAAATCTTCCATTTTCTAATTAATAACACTAACTTAATTTACTTACTGTAGTTGTTGCGATCAATTAATTAAATTGATTATAAAGCAAACTATGTTTTCTAAAACTCAAGTACTTGATACATCAGCTTTTTATTTCTTAACTGACAGAAACGTTTTGATTTACGAAAGTTAACGAGTCTCTAATTCTCTATAAATTTTTCATTAATTTAATTTTACATCATGAACGTAAAAAGTTTCTGATTTTGGAATATTAGAGGTACTGTCCAGTCAACAAAAAAAAAAACACAACAATTTGTTGTTATTGCCACGACTGAAAACAAATTATCCATTTATAATTTGAAAATTATCAGGTTATTTATAGTAAGTTTTCATCAGTTAATAATTTTTTTTCTGTCAAATTGTGTAACTGCCTCAAATGCTCACAATCCATCGACGGTCAAGTTGAGGTATTCATTAATTAATTGTAAAAAATAGTAATATAGTTTCACATTGACCGTATGTGAATTGAATACGTTTGGGCATATCTTTTATGTAAAAGTCCCATTTGTATTTAAATAAATTTATATTTGTAAGCACATTTGTTTCTTTTTAGCTAAGCAAAAAAGCAACAAAATTTAATTAAATATCCGGGAAAATGAAATTGAAAATGTGGAAAACTGACAATTTACGAAAATGATTTTTTAAGTCCGATTCTTCGTTGTGATGATATCGAATAAAAAAATATTAAACGAAAATGTTTTTATTTAACATAATAAATAGTTCTAGAAGAAATTTAAAAATAACATTCAATGCAGAAATATTGTTCAACAAAATACATTTTTCACAACGAACCCTTAAGTGTTTCAGCGAGCAAAAGCCATTTTTGTATCTGTTTGTAAAGTAAATCTTTTCTAGATCCTGGCGGTTCATTGTTTAAAAGTGGTAATAAAACATCTAAAGCTGCAGTCAACTTTTCTATAGCAATTTCAACTTTCCCTTCTGCATAATACATTTCTCCCAATGACCCAATATCCAATCCAGTCCTTAATTTAGGAGTACCTTTGGAGATTTCACATAACGACTGAAATAGAGAATCGCTGGAGAATGCTTGTTTTTGACTATTACTTTGCAAGTGCTCAGAGAGTTGTTTGTGCCTATTCCTATATTCACATAATTTCTCCTGTATGACTAGTTTCTGACTAGGATTAGTTTCGTATGCTAAGAAACCTTCCATAAAACATATTGCATCTTTGTATTTTGTAACTGCATCTCCAAATTTATTTTGCTGTTCTAAAGAACTTGCTTCTTCAACTAATTTTATCACGTGTTCATAATTTTCTGCACATGGCAGGAAATTTAAATTCATAAATTCATGGTTAAAAAATTCCGCATAACCGATTCTTTCATTCGGGTCATATTTTAACAAACGAAACAGTAAGTCCTCACAAGGACTACTTAAATTGATGCAAGGTGGAATCTACAATTTAAAAAAATAAATAAATGGATTATATAAAGTAAGAAAATTTTACGGTAATGGGCTTGCATTGATGCATATATTCCAACGTAGCTTTCACAGTCAAGCGACCGAAAGGTGGCCTTCCAACTAGAAGTTCATACATGACGATTCCAACTGACCATAAATCTACTCTAGCATCGAATTTCTGACTTAATAATTTTTCTGGGGCCATGTAAATTAAAGAACCTGCAAATCTACTCTGTTCTATATTTTCTTCTGATAAAATTTGAGACAATCTGTTAAATAATTAATATTAAAAATGAAGTAAATTAGCATATAAATGATTACCCAAAATCAGCCAATTTTAATGTGAGCTTTGGATTCTTTGTTAGCAAAATATTCTGTGGCTTTAAATCCATGTGGCAAATATTATGCTGGCGTAAATACTTCAAAGCTAAACCCAACTGTTGAATTAAAATTTGGACGAATGACTCAGCTAGCTTGTGCTTTTGTTTCAATAATTTTGATAAATCGCCCTCGCTACAATATTCCATTATTATATAGATGTACCTGTAAGTGCAACTTTCTTTAAAACATATATACACTCTTGTTTAATAGATTACTTAGCATCAAATTGAAAATCTATTAAACTAACGATGTTTTCATGTTTAAACCGCTTCATTAACGATATTTCTTTCACTGCAGCGTCGGTACACATTTTCTTTCCTCGTCGATGAATACATTTTATTGCTACAGGAGTCTTTTCTGCGTTCTACAAAATATGTAAATCTTTTACTTTGTATACAATCAACTCAAATATAACTCACTTTCGACAATGCTCTGTATACAGAAGAGAAACTGCCACCACCGATTTTTCCATCCCAATCATACCCGTCAATGTGTGGAGGATCCATTATTATCATTTTAAATGCTCATCACGTAAATATCAGCGAATTAACCTAAGTTTTCGTAATTATTTGCCCTCGATCAATTTTAAATCCACTCCAGCACAACACCGATTTTCATATGTCATTGTCAGATGTCGCAAGCAGGGTTGCCAGGACTGCCAACTTATGCATACCAACAAAGTCGCAAAAACGTACCAGATCCAGCAGTGGTATTTGGTATTCCGTTCCTCAATTCGAGTCGAATTCGCTATACTTGCCAACATCTAATTCGACTCGAATGGGGGAACAGAATTCTCAGGCAGGTAGAGTTTGCTTTGCGCAGCAATGCTGCAATTAATGTCTTTCGGCCATATAAGCCATTCCAGACAATCACGAAGATATATTAAAGCTGGGTCAAAGTCATTGAACACCACAAACATCCATGGCTAAAGGCAGGATTCGAACATGCGCCGCCTGAGCGACACGACTTACAAAGTCGGCTAGGCTATCGCTAAGCCACCCGGCGACCCTTCATCCTAGGGGGCGTTCAAGTTTCACAACCGGTTGTTTTAGGAAAAGCGTCGGGTAACGTACCGGACGTAGTTGATTTGTGAACGCCCAAAACGCTTCAAAACAGCTGATAGCAGTATTCATTCGTGTTTACATTATAGGTTATGTGCAAAGGTCGGGTAATTAAAGTATAGCACGGGTATAGCGTTGAATATCAGTACCTGCAATGGCTTTATTATAATCATGGACAGATTTAAGAACATTGTATGTCTGGCCAGAGCTTGCATCAAATAGAGATAGCAATCTATTATTTTCCATTATACTCAATATTGCTATTTGTTTTGTTGTGTTGTTTTTTAACGGATACGTAGGTTAGCACGACAGACAACAACACGTGCAATAACACAAAACATACTTTTGCGCATGCGGGACAATTTTTACCCATCTGTTAAAGATAGGTAAAAAGTTGCTCTGTCCGACGACGTCTGGCATTAAATATGAACGCTTGACAAAATAGTCGGCGTTGATTTGTGAACGACAAACACAACATCCGGTAACGTTCGGCGTAAAACTTGAACGCCCCCCTAGGCATTTTCCCGTTAGCTCTGAATTTTGCGCACTAAACACAGTTGAGTTTTAAACCCATGAGCTTCGAGTATAAACTTACGGCACCTTACGGGAACGTATTTGTAGAGGTGTGACGCACAACAAATTTAAAATGAATTTCAAAAATTGTTTGATTAAGCTTATTATTAAAATATTTGACATTAATTATTTTTAAATAACGCGTATTTGTTTTGTAGTTATCTTGTAGACACCGTATCGGGGCAGAATTCAAGGTGGGGGAACCTGTATTTCGAGCACAAAAATAGTAGGTGGTGCTTGAGAGGGCAGGGGAAGGACAAATTGAGCGTAAAACGCGAACACCGAAACGTCAACTGGAAAGTGCGCTTAGCGAATTCTTGGGCTTTTGGGCTCGTTTGCGTGCACAAAGCGGATAACGGGAAAGCAGCTATAATGACGAACGATTTCGAGCAATTAGAGTATAGATTCTGACAGTTGAGTTTGCAAATAAAAAGAAGTTTATGAATTCTTCTCTTGAAGACAATCTTAATATTTGAAGTGCTATATTTTCTTCCAACAGTCACTTTTATTATTCACTTTTAGAAATTGGTTGTGTATTCCTCATCATCACACACTGTTTCTTGAGATTAATTATGCTCATTATATGTTATAATAATAATAATAATAATTAAAGCTGGTTCTTGTCCGATGAAAATTGTATCACAAACTCTTTTAAACGACACTAAATGGCGCACAAACACTTAACGTTTCGCAGTCGTTCGACAGCTTCGTCAGAAGTGAAAAATATAAACAAGGTTGTCAACGGAAACTGAAAAAGTAACTTGATATTTTTTTTATCTAAAAATAATTTGAACATTATAAATGTTAAAAAATTGACAGATCTATATTCTATTTAAGGAATCGAGAAAACTACAAAATGTATCGTTTAAATTTGCAAAATCAGTACGTTTATTAATAGAATTCGACGACATTTTTATTTTACACATTTCTATAAAACGTCTTTTGAAAATATTAGACTCGTAATATAAAATATTAGTATTTTCAAAATCAAAATTATGGTCATTTTCTAACGAATGTTCTACAAGCATTGAATGATTTTGATTATTTTTTTGGATATGATATTTATGTTGGTCTAGACGTTTTTTTTTAAATTTTGGCTTGTTTCTCCAATATAACACGAATTACAATTTAAACATTTAATTTCATAAACCACGTTAGGTTGTTTTAGTATTGGTGTTTTGGTTTTTAAATTTGAGAAAATAATATCTAAATTGTTTACAGATTTGCTAGCTAAAAATAGCTGAAAATACATACTTATATTTTATACTGTGAGTCTAATATTTCCAAAAGACGTTTTATAGAAATACATGTGTAAAATAAAAATGTCATCGAATTCTATTAATAAACATACTGATTTTGCAAATTTAAATGATATATTTTGCAGTTTTCTAGATTCTTTAAATAGGATATAGATCTCTCAATATTATGTTTAAAATTAATTTTTAGACTTTTTAAAATAAATTTAAAAAAAGATCATTCACTTTTTCAGTTTCTATTAACAACCTTGTTTCTATTGACAACCTTGTTTATATTTTTCCACTTCTGAAGAAGCTATCAAACGATAGAGAAACATAAAGTGCTAGGGCGCTATTTAAGGGATATTTTCGCAACGGATGAAAGACGGCATGTTTTAAACAACAAGGTTGCGTTCAAAAATGAATACCCCGGTGTGAGGTGTGACCCGGCGAGGTGTTGTGACGTTTCAAAGTGGAGTGCGCACCGTATATGAACGCTTGGTGTGCATGTGGTGTGTCATGTGAGGATAAGTTACAGTTAAATGTACATATTATCAGTCATCACTGTCAGTGATTTTAGTATTTAACGGTTAATAAAATATTTTGATTACTTAACAGAATTTACAGCGGATTTAATAATAAAAAATTAAGTAATCGAAACTGATTTTTGCACGCTTGCTTCACATTGCGCATGACGGTAAATTTTTCCCCTGTCGCGACCGAGGAACGAGAAGTGCACTCAAAGTGTGCGCCCGAATCTTTATTTGAACGCTTAGGGAGTTTCCTTTAATTCATTTTTGAACGCTTGAGGTTCGCCTAGGTATCACTCTTACCCCGAGGTGCGCAATTTTTGAACGCACTCCAACGTTTTCGTGAATAACTATGGCAATTTTTGAACGCGGTTACTGTAACACATGGATGAACCTTTCGATCTGTGTACATTTTCTGCATACATGGTTCGATTATTTTCGGCTGGTAATCGTTGTAATTTGGTTTACATGTTTTAAATGCACACGTGTGCAGTAAATTTGTCACCTATTGACCTTTGTGTTCCTCTTTTTCTAAGTACCACAGAGATATTTCAACCAACACGCTTTCCCGACTACTGTAATCCATGACGTAATCTTTAAACCATGCTTTGAACCGCGTTAGTCACGAAAATATACCTCTAGTGTCCGTTTAAAAGAATTACGATACGTATTTTTTATTTAATTGCAATGTGGTATCTTTGGTAATCTATTTTACAGCGATTCCAAAATATCTTAAATTTGCTTAGAAATAACAAAGAAATTTAAAAAAATTCACTTTTGGAATAAATAGACCTTGTTTGTATATAAAATCAAATTGCCTAAATAATTGACAAATTATATATACTTAATGCGCACGTAAACAACAAATAAATAAAAGAAAGCATCATCGTTAGCATTTTCCTTTAAATCTTTTTATATTAATGAACAACATTACACATCTTTAGAAATGCGGTATGCACGTTTAAAAAAGATATAAAATCGTTGTAAAAAGGACAAAATATCTAACAAAATTATTAAATGACAAAACGCTTTCATTTTATTTGTTACTTACAAACAAATTAGATAGTTACCTACATTTTATCAATTATTTTGATAATTTAATTTTATACATGAACATAGCATACCCGTGTGAAGATTTTTTAATTACGTCATTATTTTGTAAACAAATTTAAGAAATTTTGATATCACTGTATAGAGAAAAGCAACGTCTACCGAATAGATTACAAAATTTTGTTAAATAGCAGTGCAATTATTTTCCTCGTTAGCAATTCAGAATGAGCATAAAAATCATAGAATATATGCTAATTTAACCAAATTTCTATCGTTAAAAATAAGAAAGTTAGCAGTAAATAGTGAGTCGTTTCAATTGAACAATCTGTATATAACTAACTTTACCTTTAATTGTAGGAAAATTTAATTGTATTAATACTAATTTTAATTCGTGTTTATTCACTAAATGGTTTCTTAAATCACAAATATATCTAAATGAGATTAGGTAAGCAAGTTAAACATTTTGCATCATACACATGTTTTTCTCTGTCTTTATGTACACTCCTTATATGCCTATTTAAGCAAGATTGGCTGGAAAATATTTTTTCGCACATAAAGCACATTACCGACATTTTTAATTAGGTATAACGTATTAAAAATCCAAACCGTATTTTATTTGAATGATGAACGAAAGCGCGTCTAGTGGAGATTTATACAATTACGCGGCATGCGAAGCACCATTTAGCCGTTCCTAAAAACTTCTATATACAAGTGTCCCTTAAATACCCTTAAAGCTTAGGGTAAAAGCTTTCCTCTATGAGCACTGACGACAAAACTGCAAAATAAATTGTTCTCCGATTCTCAGTTTTCTTATACGAGAGTCTTAAAGTTCACACCTTTAACATTGAATTTCATGAAAATGGTTACGAGAACTTATATGAAGCATATTCTTCTTTTAAGACTATTAAAAAATCATCCCTTCTTGGTTTTGACCGTTTCCGAATCCGCAACCCGCGACATTCCTGTGCATGGTTGGTAGAATTCTGATAGAATTCATTTACTCTTTTGGTAGAACGTGAATTTCCACAGTTGGCAACACTAACCACAATAAGAGAATTTTTAGGTTATGAGTCATCTCCTTAGTTGGGCATACGCACAGTATAAAGATTACTAGCGCGACTCTCATGAAAATATTAAATTCGCGCATAACATTCCGCGTAAGGTCTGAGTTACAATCTCGGGATGCAGAGTTCATTCATTCACGTCTCTGGTGCCGAATGGATCTTTATAATTATGTTAATATACATTATTTATGTCTTGTTTTTTTTACCACGTCCACTAAACGCTACAATCCGGCCTTGGTGTGTGAACACGTGTGAGTTTACAATTTACAACAAAATTGCTCACACTTAAAGCAGAACAAACAGTTCGACACATCCCCTTTAATCTACTCGAGGTCAATGAAAATCCAGTAAAGAGATCAAAGTGCCGACAAGCGAATTGCGCTATTGTATTCTTTATACTGTGGCATACGCGTTGTGGAGTGATCTGTGGGAGTGATTGATGATGACGATGAGTAATGAACTAAAAATGTACCCAAATCCTTGCTTTATGCCCGTATTCTTAGTGCTTCCTCGCGATGTTGCCAACCTAAGCGGTTAAAAATTCGACATTATTCTTAGGGTGCGTTTCGTTTGCGCGCTCACACGCTTTAAGCACTCACGCTTACAAGCGCTATTTTCTGTTGTTTCATTTGGCGTTCAGTCTCTTAAGTCATTTTACGCAGAGGTGTTTCTTTTCACTATTGTTTGCACAAGGAATTCATAACCTTAAAAATATAACTTCAATAGTGAAATTAATCCAAGCATACCTGCTGAAGCTATTTTTAAAGTGTAATCTTTGTTTGTAACCTTGCTACCTACCTGCGAAGATAGGCAGTAGTTTCACATCGGGTTGTACTTCTCCGATGTGGCCAGCCAGCTGCAGTGAGACGGGGGGGTTCAATTCCGAAACGCGAGGCCAAAACCAAAAATAGGCGCCACTTAATTTTTTTTGAAAGGGGGAGAAAATTAAGAAAACCTAGTTAGTTACCTCCAGAACACGTTAGTTTATTAACACATAAATAACCAAAGAAAATAAAGCATAAACTAAATAAATAATAAATCGACAACACCAGCCAATAGAAATATTTTACATTAAATTTAAAACGTAACTAATTTAACAGATTATATTTATCGGAGTGTACAAAACATTTATTTACGTAGGATGGTTTTAAATTTACACCGGAGTGTACGCAATAAGGTGCATGTCGATATGCGGCAAAATCAAAGAAAGAAATCAGCAACAACAAAACGCGAATTAACGCTCAAAACTACGTATAAAAGAAAACAAGTAACGCTCCCACCTCTGTTTCGTCGGCGTCTTATTTGTTTGTCGGCATCGGTGTGTCAAAGTCGCCGCAGACCTCTTTGATGAATGCCGATAATCACGCCGCAAGACGGGAGGGGAGATTTCAACGACGCAAGCCTCTGTACACCTGCACGATTCGGAAGAGCGTCATCCCATGAGAAGTCCGCAACAAAAAAAAAAGGATAGCTCTGATTAAGAGCCCGCAATAGAAGTCCGTAGTAAAAAGCCTATAAGCGAAAAAAAGAAATCGAACGTAAGGGCCAATTCGAAAATTTGCGCCGTGCAAAACTTACCTCGGCACTTTACCGAAGCTGGAACAAAACACGAAACACGCATTTTCTGTCTCACACGTGGGCCTATTCAGAAGCGGCAATTTGCCGTAAAGTGCACTAACATCCCTTTGATGTAATGCCACGCACAAAATGAATTTGTTTAACGAAAGGAACGTGTAGCCCGGGAGACGACGGATTTCGTTCTGAAAAATGGCGCAATATTTTCCGTTCGACCGAAAAGGAACGAGTACCAAAGAGAGAGAGAGAGACACGTTTCATTTTACCATTGGCGGAATTTTTCTTAGCAACTGGGAGAACCAATCAGCTCAATGTGTACAGTGACGTGGTTTCCAAGTAACCTTCCGGCACGACTAATTTCGCCTTATACAGGGCGTGTTCGGAACAGTAATGAAAACTGTGTAGTGACAACGCATATACAGGGTGTATTCGAAACAGAAAGGAAAAATGAACTGTAACAATCCCACCCTTACTAAGATGGAAATTTTGCCCACAGGTAAAATTTCTGGTGCCCACACTATAATTTAGTCGAAACGAAATGGCACGGAGACGAACGATAGGTCTCGAAATTAAGTGTTCGGCTTAACTAACATAAACGAAACACGGACGAAGTGATACTACGCGAAAACTTTTGGTCGAAGACCACGAAAGAATTTTAGTCAGGAGAACCAATGAGTCACCCCTCTGGGGATTTTGCGTCCTGACGTAGAGACGACTTATAAGGGCAGGAGAATCGTTGTATGGTTTAGTTTCGAGACCCTCCAGACTAAAGCTCCTATAGTGACGTATGTCACATTCAACAACGTAAGTCACATCCGGTAGAGATAAAAAAAAATGTCGAATCCGAATAACAAACATTCCAAACGGAATAGAGTTACAACCCAATATTCGAAGGTAGAGACTAAAGAAATAGATAAGAAAAGTCGAGAGAGACAGATGATAGGATAGATAAAGATTACTTCACGGAACACACCATACTACAGACATGACTTCCTTGAGCGTATCCCATAGCGGTACATCAGAGAGAGAGGGTAAGCCATACCTTCACGAGATCCAGTACGCTTGGCATTCCCACACGCTTTGACGGATGCCGGAGGATATCCCAAAGCTGTCAAGGCCGAGCTGATCAATCCGAAAAGAAAACAGAGTTAGAGTAGAAGAAAGGGTGAAACAAGGAGAAAAGAAAATTCATGGGCAGGTGGCTGTGATCCAAGTCACAATCCACAGGCCGATAATAGTAACTTTCCAAAGATGTTAAACGAAAAGAACTGTATCTTTTAGGAGCCTTTTACTCCACGCAGAATTTTACGTCGGGAGCATTCTAAGAGACCCATCCCGCAGGCCGAAAAGAATAAAACAAGTTCTACTCATCAGGGGGATCAGGTTTAAGATGTTCACTATTCCAGGTGCCAGGAAGTATGTTACCATCAAAATCCTTAAGTTCGTAAGTGTCCGCAGACGTACGTCGACTAATGAGGAAAGGCCCAACAAATTTATTGGCCAACTTGGCCGCGAAATGCTTTGATGCATCGGACAACACGAAATTCTTACGCCACACCCGCTGATCGGGTTGGTAAACAACCTTTCGCCTACGAAGATCATATCGGCCCTTAGCCTTCTCGTAAGCCTTTTGCAACCTTTCCTGTACGTTTTTATAGAGGACTGTGAACTTTCCGGTACGAGACTGTAGATCCTTAGGATCCTGAGGAACAACTTCCAAGGGCTCATCTTTCATAACGTCATTGTCAGGGGTTAGACTACCTTTCAAGCACATTTCACGACCAAAATTGAGGAAATATGGAGTCACACCAGTAACTTCGTGACGAGCAGTTCGTAAAGCACAAGCGACTTTGGGCAGGAATAAATCCCATTTGCGGTGATCTTCCGCCACATAAGCAGTCAACATGGACTTAATTACGCGATTAACGCGCTCGACAGGGTTCGCTTTTGGATGATAAAACGAGGTATACGCAGGGCGCACATGGTATGCCGTCAGAAGTTTTTGATATTCCTTAGACTTAAATTGGACTCCATTGTCCGAAATGACGGTACGAGGTACTCCAAAGACCAAAAAGATATTTTCCTCAATGTGCTGAACGATCTTAGGGGCGGTAGCCTTTCGAAGAGGAAAACACAAAGTGAACTTACTGAAGCAGTCAGTTGCCACAAGGATATATTGATACCCACGAGAAGATCTAGGTAGTGGTCCAACAAGATCGATACTAATGACCTCTCAAGGTCGCGAAATTCGAGAGTGACCTCCCATTAGCTCTGCCGGAGCTTTCTGTTCGGGTTTGGTGCGAAGACACGTTTGACACCTATGAACATATTTCGCGACATCGGCGTGCATTTTGGGCCAATAATAACTTTGGGCGATCCTATTGTAAGTCTTATAGACACCCAAGTGACCACTAGTCGGGGAATCATGATGTTCATGAAGAATTTGCAATCGAGATTCCTTAGGGACAACAGGCTTTCAGTGAGGTTCCTCCTCAGCTAGTCGATAATAAGTGTTTCGAACGAGCTTATAAATAATGTTTCCTTCAACACGAAAACTCGGAAACTTTTCCGGGGCCAAACGAATTTTCTTTAAGAAGTTGAGGTACCAACTATCTTTAACATTATCGAAGTCGATGGAGTCGATAACAGGGACGGTTCGAGAAAGCATATCAGGTACGACATGTTCCTTTCCTTTGCGATGTAATACACTTAAATCGTATTGTTGTAGGCGTACAGCCCAACGACATAAACGACCGGAAGGGTTCTGCAACTTATTCAACCAAAGAAGTGAGTGGTGATCGGTAATAACCGTGAAGTGAGAACCTTCCACATAGGGCCTAAGTTTTTCAATCGCCCATAACATCGCAAGGAGTTCTTTCTCAGTCGTCGAGTAATTGCGCTCGGGTCGAGATAGTGAGCGACTTAGATAGCATATGACTTTCTCGCCATCATCAAGTTGTTGAGTCAGGACAGCTCCAACACCATAATCAGAAGCGTCGGTTTGAATCGTGAATTCTTTGGTGAAGTCAGGACACGAAAGGACTGGAGCAGAAACCAAATGCTCGCGCATCTTTTCCCACGCTTCATCGCAAGTTTCGTCCCACCGATGCTTAGAATTTTTCTTAAGCAACTTGGTCAAAGGGGCGATAATTGTGGAAAACCCAGGGATGAACCTACGATACCACGAGGCGGTTCCGATTAATCTACGTACTTCCTTAACCGTTGTGGGTTTAGGCATTCTCAAAATTGACTGAACCTTTTCGGGATCTACATGAAGACCGTGGCGATCCACCACGTAACCTAAGTATTTCAATTCGCTAAGGCAGAAACTGCACTTGTCCTGATTCAAGGTCAAACCAGCCTCAGTCAGGCGTTTATGGACTTCGGATAATACTTCGAGATGTTTGTCGAAGGTTTGCGTTACAATAATGATGTCGTCTAGATAGACGAACACGTGAGGGTCAAGGTCAGCACCAATTACACGGTCGATAAAACGTTGCCAAGTCGCTGGAGATTAGGTACAGTGAATGCTGTATATTGGCGGGATTCTTCTGCGACTGGGATCTGCCAATAAGCTGACTTGATGTCTAAAGATGACAGGTACTTAGCATCTTTCAATTTGTCAAGGGTGTTCGAGACATAAGGTAGTGGGTACGCGTCTTTAGTCGTGACCTGGTTTAACTTACGATAGTCCACACAAAAGCGAAAACTTCCATCTTTTTTAGGCACGAGAAGAATGGGAGATGACCAAGCACTTTTGGATTTCTCCACGATGCCACGCTTCAACATGTCGTCTAGTTCTTTATTGACAACAGCTTGCCTTGCTGGCGAGATGGGGTAATAGCGTTGTTTTATCGGAGCGCTATCTGTGTGAATAGAGTGTTCGACGAGTTTAGTACAACCCAGTTCACCATGTGGAGAATTTACGAACAGCTGATTAGTTAGAGTTTCCAGCTGAGATTGCTGCGAATCAGTCAAATGTTGCCAAGAAGTAAGATGTTCAATTAAGTCAATCGATTCTTTACTGAATGCCCAATCACCGGAGCGCAAGTCAGGGACGATGCCCATCAACTTCCAAAAATCTGCTCCTAAGATTAGTGAATGAGGTAACTCAGGGACAACTAAAACATCGATGACTTTTACGCAATCTCGTAGTCGTATAGGGGTGGCCACATTACCAGGACTAGAACAGGGTTGTCCATTCGCTACGGTACACGACGTTACATGTTTGGTGAAGGGTAAGTTCAAAGTTTGGAGAACTTCCCATCCCGAACTGCCAACGATTGTGCGAGATGCACCAGAGTCTAAAAGGCCAAGAAACGGGATGCCCAAAATTGACACGGTTAAATAGGGACGCTCATCATTTTTAGCATGAGCCAAGACATAGTCAAGAACAGGTTGGACCGCCAAAGGATCGACCGGCTTTGAAATACTGAAGCAACGTACTAACCGATCATCTAGCGCGTTGTTCTGGAGTTTTTTTGAACATGCCGGGCACGTCTTGGTAGTGACGTTGGGACGACCACACTGATAACAATGCCTTCTCAAGGGCTCGGAACAATCTCGAGATAGATGACCGTTTTTCTGGCAATTCCAACATTTAAAAGTTTTATTAGGTTTGGGAGGTTCCACCTTACATTCAGATACAACCGGTGCACAGGCTTGTACGTACGCCAAATCAGGTTCTAAGACCATATTTTTACGTGGAGGCGGAACGTATGCTTCAACAGCTGACTTACGAGCTTCCAACTGTCGACCTAACCTTAACAAGTGTGCTACCGAAGTAACCTCGACCAATCCTAATTGTCGTTGATAAAAAGGGGCAATATTGTTCAGAAGCATTTTGACCTGAACGCTTTCAGCAACCGGGACACTCAAACGATTAAATAAATTGATCATAACCGAAGTGTAAATTCCCATTGATTCGTCAGGGCCTTGAGTGCGTTTCTTAATTTCTTCGAACAATTTGTCGTCGTAATTATAAGGTATAAACAACCTGACTATGATCAGCTGAGCTCCTTATACGCATCTCATACATTTCGTTTGGAACATAAGCGCTTACGCTTTTGCTGCCCTACCTCGATGGAATAAGCGATTGTGAGCGAATACTATGACGTCATAATGACGTTCCCGTTTCGTCAGCTGGAACTTTGTGAGCGTTTGCAAAGGCAAAGGGAATGGTTTAAGCACTGCTTATGAGCGTTCAAAGCATGTAAGCGCGCAAATGAAACGCACCCTTAGTGTTTCCTTAAGACGTTTGTGGCGTCTATTCTTCTGAACGCCTCGGTACGCGTTTCATAGGCGGTCTTTGTGTTGGTAAATCTGCCGGTGACTTCCTCAGCCTCCATCCCTCCATAGCTCCATATTTTATGATTATTTTTAAGGAAGCTGCCTACGTCCCTTGAGGAAAGCCTCGTGTGTGACGTTGTGTTGGTTACTTCCCAGCGAAAACATGTACGTTTATTCAACGTTAATTTCACGTTGTTACGGTGGAAATAACGTTATTCGTTGAAAAATGCAACGTTGTTTTTTGGTTGAATTAGCAACCATAATTATACCACGTTTGTATAACGTGTTTTTTAACGATCAGTTTAATATGGACGTAATTATAACGTGAAATAAATATGTAATAATTTTGTCTTTTTACGACGTGATTTATACTATGAGTAAATGCGATGTATCTACCGTACGTTGATTACCATATCTTTTCAACGTTAATTCAACATCTACTATTCTACGTAATAAATGAGAAAAAAATTAACGAAACTAATACGTTAGATAAATCATAATTTACAACTAAATTTTTAACCCACGTTTTATAACGTTATTTTAACGTATGTCGAATAAATATGCGTTACAAAACGTGATGTTGACGTTAGAAAACACTTAATTGTACAGTGATTTTCTATCGTGTTTCACGCCTTTGAATTCTAATTTTACTAAAAATCTCTGAAATGTGAGGTTCTTCTCCATGCTTGGCAGCTTTGAAATGAAACGAAACAGGTATGAAAAGTACTGCTGATTTGCACATACGAGTCAACCATAACCTCTTTTTAAGTTGACGTAATCTGTCAAATTTTTTTAAGTTAGTTTGAATTTGATGCCCAAAATCTGTGATTAAAAATACTAAAGAACGCAATAGTCAATCAATTATACATACATATTGTCACGAATACTCATTGGGGACAGCTGTATACAGAGTGGAAAGTTTAACTGGAATAAATTCTGTAACTTAGAAAATTACGATTCGTAAAAAAAGTCTTGGAACAGGTCAATTTTTATTTTTAATATATTACAAAGGGACTTTTTTAACTTTTCAATTATTTGAAGGGGCGAAGCGACCCCTAACTATGTTTTTTTTAATGGAAGGATATGTTGATAAAATTGGGAATACAGCTATGTTTTATGTTTTTATTTTTTTTTAGCAGTAAAAGGTAAAAAAATTAAAAAAAGAATTTTTTACTAAAACCGAAGTACGAATTGCCTCAATGAATTTTTTCCCAATAGGTAGATAGGAAGAAGAGGACCGATGACCGATTGAGTGGCCAACAAGATCTCCCCTTTAGACTTTTTTTATGGGGGTATTTAAAAAGTAAAGTTTGTGTGACTAAACCAAACGACATAGCAGAACTTCAGAACTTCAAATTCGGCATGAAATTAGGAGAGTTACGCCGGAAATGTTACAAACTGTTAGGGATGGAATTTATAATCGATTAGGGTATTGCCAAGTGAGAGGTGGCGAGCATTTTGAACATCTGATGCATTAAAATCGTTCTAGTCAAAAATTTATTTTTTATTTTTTCGCCTTTTACTGTTTAAGAAAAATTAAAAAATAAAAACGCAGCTGTATTCCCAATTGAACAAGCTTTAAGAAAAAAAAGTTACTCAACATAAAAAAACATTAAAAAAAATAGTTAGGGGTTGTTTTATCCCTCCAAATAATTAAAAAGTTAAAGAAATCCATTTATAATATGCGCCACAAAAATAAAAATTGACCTGTTCCAAGAATTTTGCTACAAATGGCAATTTTCTAATTTGCAGAATTTATTCCAGTTAAACTTTCCCCTCTGTATAATTATTAACGGGGTCATTTTGCTGAACTACGGATAATGGATTAATTGCGCGGGACAGTCGATTGGGAACCGAGTGGGAAGGTGGCCCAATAGCGAAGGGTGCTCAATAAAGCCTAAAAGTGGTGCGGTGGTTTTTCTGAAGAGGACCTTCCTTTTTAGAGCTGAGAACCGGGACAAAGTAAGCAAGTCTTTGTTATTCGTTTAAACTACCCCCAAGCGCCTTTAGTCCATACCTGGACGGAACCGTCTACCGAGAGCTACGTTTACCCCAACAGCTGAATTTATTGCAAGCGCGAAGAGAGCGTGACAATATTGCGGTGTTTATGAGCAGCATGTAATTTTTTTAAAATTTTCATAAAGAAATAATTTTGTAAATAATAAAGTAAATTGAGAGTACTGTATTAAATGTGTTTTGTCGAATATTTTAAGTTAGTGTAAATATTTTTAGAAATAGGCGATTTAGAATTACATGTTTATTATAAATAAATTATTTAGAATTTTTGAAATGTATATATAAAGAAAATAAGCTTAGGATTGTAATAATTAGAAAAATTGATTTAATGATGTTATGACAATATGTATGTTAGAAGGAAATTATAGGTAGTAAAGAGTTCGGAAATTGAACGAGTGAGGGCGGCGTGCAGCTATTGTAAGTTAAAGTCCCCGGTTCGGCTTTATACTAATGCTGGCAACCGAAACCGGTCTTTTGGATAATCGGTTAACCGGTTTTGGATATTCGCGGTTTTGAAGAAAACCGGTTATCCGGATAATCGGTTATTCGAATATCCAGTTATTCGGATAACCGAATATTCGAATATTATCGGTTTTTTGGAAAATTCGAATAACCGGTTATTCGGATAACGGATATTCAGATATCCGAATAACTGGAAATTGAATAACCAGATATCAGAATGGTTTTTTTTTCTTTAATGATCTAGTACCTATTAGGAAAAAAGTACATGTAGGTACATAGGTACCTTTTTTATTTAGTTAAGTGCTTTTATTATAATGTATTTGCGTATTTAATCTCAGCGAATTCTATAATTGCAATACTTGCAGTACCTAGATATTTTCTGCATTTTCTAAATATGTCGTCTCGCAACAGGAATGTACCCAGCAGTTGAGATTATGCAGGTTCAGCAAAATTCAATGCGGCTAAAACCTATGGCGAACACGTTTAATTTTAATGAGAGTAAGGCTGCCTTTTTACAAAGCGTCTTGTCATAGACACGTATAAATTAGTGCTGCAACCGAAACCGGTTTTTTGGGTAATCGGTTAACCGGTTTTGGATATTCGCGGATTTGAAGAAAACCGAAAACCGGTTATCCAGATAATCGGTTTTTGGATATTCGAATAGTCGGTTTTTACCATTATTTGGATAACCGGTTATATCCGAAACCGGTTTTTAAAGAAATCGATTAACCGGTTTCAATTTCTTCCGGTTTTTGCCAGCACTACTTTATACCACAGCCTCCGTCCGCTTTACGAATCAGTCACCGAAGCGATACGGAAGTGGAGTCACCAATTGGCTTAGCGGTCTAGCCTAGCCGACTTGGAAAGTAGTGTCACTCGGCGGCGTGGTTTCGAATTCCCACCATTAGCCATGTATGTTTATTCAGTCTAATGATTTAGACTCGGCTTTAATACACGTCGTAATTAACTGATTCAACGTTACACGTGGACATCGCCGCGACATTTTTTCGTTGTTTCAACGTAACCATAACACACGAATTCAACGTTTGTTACATGTTATTCTACAACGTTTTTATACGTATGTGTGCACTGGGATTTAACGTTGAAATACCGTGAACAAAGACGTTTAAAAGAACTTGATTCGAGCGTTGTTGAAACGTATCAATAACACACGAATTCAACGTTGATTAATTATTATTCTACAACGTTTTTTACACGTGGACAGAGACGTTTAAAAGAAATTGATTGTCGCGACATTTTTTCGTTGTTTCAACGTAACAATAACATATGAATTCAACGTTTGGTTACGTGTTATTCTACAACGTCTTTTACACGTATGTGTTTTCGCTGGGTTTGCAGTCTTTGCACGTACATCAGAATCATAAGTTGACTGTTTTGTTCGTTCTCTTGTAAAAAAATTGTAAAAAGACTTGTGTGAACTTGGCAGCCAACCGTCAGCAGCCGAATGCGTAGTAAGACGTGAAAACGGAGGCCGTTTTACACTGTAGAAACTGGCAACTATTTCGGATTTTCACTCGTACTTCATGAAATACACCCTCCCGCAATATAAAATCAACACAAGGACTTAAGACAATCCAATATAATAACACAGCGATCACGAAAACTAAAGAAATATCGAGTTATATGCATCACGGAATTCGCCCTGAACTTATCGGTCACGCGGCCAGTGAAATGTCGTGGGGCAAATTATAAAAAATAGTACTTTTTTAATATGTAACGCAAACTTTTCTAATTGCATGAGCACTTGCATCTGTGCATGTGTATTGATAATCCGGCGTAAAAAAAGTTTATACCCCTTACACATTTAAATTATATGGCATAATCGAAAACTCCCGTCAGCGCAATGTTCATACAAACGTACATAGCTTTTCCAATAAGCAACGCAGTAATGTGAAAAATCATAAGTGGATAGAGGAAACCTTCCGCTTTCGGAAAATGGTACCAAAAAAGTTTATACCCCTTACACTTCTTAATTATTTCAGAGAACGTATTATAAACCTGCGTAACTCTTTCAATAAGCGACGTAGAAAATCGAAAATGCAGAGGTGGATAGAAGAAATCTTTAGCATTAGGAAACTGGAATCAAAAAAGTTTATACCCCCTACAAATTTGAATTACATCACGAAATCTGAAACGATGTAGGACATTATGCGTAATGCCTGTAAGGCGGATTGTCTAAGTAACAATGCAGTATATTTACGAAATTGAATTATTGCGCATAATCCGAAAATTTACGTGTTATAAACCTGCAAAACTTTTTTCATAAGCAACGGAGAAATGCGACATTTCAGAGGTGGACAGAGGAAACCTTTAGCTTTAGGAAAATGGAACCAAGAAAGTTTTTACCCCCTACAAATTTGAATTATTACACGAAAACTGAGACGATGCACAACAGTTTCCGTCTTACGTGGGCGTCACTTGTAAGGCGGATTGTCTAACTACCGATGCTCCTGTCACTTACGAATTTAAACTAATTATTTCACAAAAATTGTACTTTTTTTTATGTAACGTAAACTTTTCTAATTGCATGAGCACTTACATCTGTGCATGTGTCTTGATAATGTGGCGTAATTGCCATGTATTTTATGTATTTTTATGTATTTTATGTACATTTAATTGTAATGTATTTTATACCCACTACAAATTTCAATTATTACTAATCGAAATTTATAAACATAAACTTTGACGAACGAAAGAAACCGCGGCAATCTGTATCTGGCGCGAAATATTCATTTATACTGTTTTACAAATGAGGCGGTTAGAAGCAGAGTGACTTTTTAACACAAATTGAGTTATGTGATTTCACGAAACTTTTGAAACAGTCATAAAAAGATATTAGAAAGTAGTTTTCCTATCTCATAAATTATCATTTGACCGCGAATTATTTTATTGAAATTTAACTTTGAACCTCTCTCTCTTCAAATCACGAAAGTTGTACTTACACCCCTTTGCTTCTGAGCGCCTCAATTTATTTAGATAGTTAATTGTTTATATTAGCGTGTTTACATAAAAGAATAAATAGATAGGAATAATTTAGAAACTGGAGGTTGATTTCAGTTAGCAGTAGGTGTACTAATCTCATTAAGCGCTTGTGTGTCTCGAATGCAAATGTTTGGGAGAAGGTTTTGGTGGTTCTAAAAAGAACCATTTTATAGCATATTAGATTTAACAGTCTTTTTTTATAGCATAGATGTATAGCATATTAGATTTAACTGTCTTTTTTATAGTATCCCATAATTTGTAGAACCCAGCAGAACTGTTACTGTTTCAAAGATAGTTTTGATACTAACATTATACTAGTTAAATTATACTTTTTTTTTATATTACCGACTAACCGCATGCCCCACTCATGTCCAGTGCCTTGACGTGTAACTATCTCACAGTCAGTGTATCGTTTCAACAATTTTTATTATACATTATGTTTACTATGGTACCATGTTGCGATAGTTACTGGCGAGTGGGCTTACTTGAATATAAGCATTTTACATTTTTCATTCTATTTTTTATTTTCTATGCTACATGTTCATGGAGCTAACTTGAATCATTGTTATCAATTTTTATAGCAAAACTTGGACAATGCTTATATTGAAAACCAAACTGGTCAGTCATAATTTCTTGGTATACTACCAAAAAATATACTTTTGTAATAATTTACCATGTTATAGTAAATTACAATCAATTATGTGTCTAAATTACAATTTTATCGAGCTTATGACACAATTTATTTCTATCAAAACAAAAAATGTTATTCGTAAAACGATTTTTTATTACAAAGACATAGTCGTCAAAATCGTGTCGAAATTTTATAATTGTGGATTATTTTCTAATTTTCTATGTTTCCAAATACATCACAATTGGTACCACCTACGTGACGGAATACAAGAGTTCTTTTTAGAATCTACATTCTTCTCCCAAAGATTTGCATTCGAGACACAAACGCTGAATAATTATTATGCCTATTGCAAACTGAAAACAATCTCTAGTTTATAAATGACTGTAATCTATTTACTTATATGCGAAGAAACGAAGACAATAAATTGTTATGAGTATAAATGAATATTTCGCGCCAGATACAGATTGCCGCGGTTTCTTTCGTTTGTGACAGGAGCATCGGTAGTTAGACAATCTGCCTTACAAGTCACGCCCACGTAAGACGGACACTGTTGTGCATCGTCTCAGTTTTCGTGTAATAATTCAAATTTGTAGGGATAAAAACTTTTTTGGTTCCATTTTCCTAAAGCTAAAGGTTTCCTCTGTCCACCTCTGAAATGTCGCATTTCTCCGTTGCTTATGAAAAAAGTTATGGAGGTTTATAACACGTAAATTTTCGGATTATGCGCAATTATGCAATTTCATAAATATACTGCATTGTTACTTAGACAATCCGCCTTACAGGTATTACGCATAATGTTCTACATCGTTTCAGATTTCGTGATGTAATTCAAATTTGTAGGGGGTATAAACTTTTTTGATTCCAGTTTCCTAATGCTAAAGATTTCCTCTATCCACCTCTGCATTTTCGATTTTCTACGTCGCTTATTGAAAGAGTTATGCAGGTTTATAACACGTTCTCTGAAATAATTAAGAAGTGTAAGGGGTATAAACTTTTTTGGTACCATTTTCCGAAAGCGGAAGGTTTCCTCTATCCAGTTATGATTTTTCACATTACTGCGTTGCTTATTGGAAAAGCTATGTAAGTATAAACTTTTTTTACGCCGGATTATCAATACACATGCACAGATGCAAGTGCTCATGCAATTAGAAAAGTTTGCGTTACATATTAAAAAAGTACTATTTTTTATAATTCTCCCCACGACATTTCACCGGACGCGCGACCGATAAGTTCAGGGCGAATTCCGTGATGCATATAACTCGATATTTCTTTAGTTTTCGTGATCGCTGTGTTATTATATTGGATTGTCTTATGTCCTTGTGTTGATTTTATATTGCGGGAGGGTGTATTTCATGAAGTACGAGTGAAAATCTGAAATCGATGCCAGTTTCTACAGTGTAAAACGGCCTCCGTTTTCACGTCTTACTACGCATTCGGCTGCTGACGGTTGGCTGCCAAGTTCACACAAGTAACGAAAAACACGTAAACACAACAGATACCACCAACAAAAACGATTGCAAGTGATTCACACGCCGCGCCTCGTCGTTGTTTGTTAGGAGCGTGCGCTTGCGCACAAAGAAATAGTACACGTAGTGCCATCTATTGTGATGTACTAAAATTAAGACTGGAATGCATTCGTGATAACTGCTTTTGTAAGAGAGTGCTCAGACCCTGGTCTGATTGTCTGATGAACCTCCCGAAGTGTTGCCGCATCGACGCTCAACATGGCTAGATCCAGAGAGGTGGGAGAAGTTAGAGGGAGCGTTGCCTATGCTTTGCGTGTAAAATTTTTGACCTAGTCCAGAAGCTGTGCAAGAGCTGTTTATGACCCTGTTTAAAATACGCACCAAAGATTAGGTTGGTTTCTTTATCGTGTTCAATGGCGTTCGTGGCCTTCGTGGCGTTCGTTGGTTCTACGTAACGCATTGTGCTTTATTTTGTCGTTGATTCCGTTGCTGTTGATTTTGTGCTTTCCTTCCGATCCTTTTAATTTTACTCGTCTTTAATTTAGTGTATTTCATTTATTTAAATTCTGTTTTGATTTGCGCGTTATATTTTGCTACAAGATGGTAAGCTGTAAAGCCTGTAAATCATCGAAAGCTTCCAACACGTCTGTTGAACAATAAATGTTGTTCTAAACATTCTTGCCTGTTTTATTTTTCACTGCTACTTGCATTATCATACCGCAATCAAAAGTGATTTTTTTTTATAGTAGAATGTGATTTCCAGACTTGAAATAATAGAATGGAAGAGACACAAAACATCAAAAATACTATGTATATGAAGGATAAAAAATAAATAGACAATAATAAAGTTAATTGATTTACAAAGTTATACATAAAAACTGATTACCTATAAAATTTTAAATGACATTTTACAAAAATTTATAAAAAATTTATATTTATAAAAAATAAATAGACAATAATAAAGTTAATTGATTTACAAAGTTATACATAAAAACTGATTACCTATAAAATGTTAAAATGTCTGTTTTATTTTTTAATTTTATTTTAACAAAGCAGTGGCATACATAAATAGAAATTTATGTATGCCACTGCTTTGTTCAAGAGCTGCTTATTGCTTCAGATCTGTTCGCGCGGTAGACCACTAAATTTGAATAGTGCTCTCTCTATCTATTCTCCCACCTCTCTGGCTAGATCTAAAGATGGCTGTGGATAGGCAACCTGCAAAAATCTTGTTATTTTGAACGTAACCGGCATGAACCGGCGCACGATGTTAAATTTATTAGTTCTGCTAATTGTAGGTTTCCTTAGTGTGTGATTACATCTTTGGATATTTGTGTAAGATCATACGATTTTAAAAAGAGTTTGTATAAATTTGAAAGAGAAACTCACAAAGTACTGTAATGCGCCTACTAATTACTTGGTTATTAATTAATTCTGACAAGTAAACAGGCAATAAAATTGTATAAGCAAATAATAAATATGGGTCAACAAAATCCTCAATTAAAATTTATTGCTAAGGAATGCCGGCTAGACGCTACCTGCTTACGGCTTATCGGATCCTAACGGTCAACCCTCCAAATGTTATTACAGGGTGAATGACTTTTATGGAATTTGTTCAGTGCTGCAGTTAATTTTCATATTATCTAATTATGACGCAATCGTCGGATATAATCCGCCGTTACGTTGTGATACCCAGTTTCTTTGTTTGGTGGGCAGTATAATAATTTCTTGACAACAAGGAAATTGGCAAGTTAATAATGAAACACAACAATTAAATTTAAGTAGTTGTTTATTGAAAAAAAAAAGAAAAAATCAAGCAAACTCCTCGTCCCCGCCTTTGTGGGATCGGGTACAGTGAGCGAAAGCCCTGTTGTTGAAATCAATACAAATAAACAACCATTTCAATTCTCAGAAAGTACAGTGTGATTCGTTTAACAGCTTTCACCTTCGGGTATCGGCGCGATCTATTTTCTTCCGATTCACACCGTTGGTGGTATAATGTTTACACAGACGTTTGTTGGAGAGCTCTGCTCCTCACTTAGATCAATAATTAATTGAGTTTCAAATGCGTTCGAGTCTTGGTACAACGTCCGTCACTCTGCTGGTATTCAAAGACTTGTTCGATTTAATAAACCAACGCACAAAGTGTCTCTGTGGGACTACAGTGTACTTAATTAATGGAGTTAATTAATGAATTAATCAGATGTTTTAGGCGAAGTATGTGATACCTGCCGCCTTCAGCGATCAATCTGCAGGTAAATCAGTAGCAATCACCTGTTTTTCAAGGGCTCCCTTGGGAGTTATTGTTTAACCCTATCCCCAGCTAACCTAATTAATGGACGCGTGCAGTGAGCCACAACTTCTTCTGCTCTGTCGTCCGAGCGTGAATTAAGCTTTTGAGAGCGGTGCTTTACCCAATGCCTGGCCTTTTTCAGGACTCTCTGTATATCGCTCTTCCGCCGGCTAACCTAACTAACTAAGTTTTTAATAGCGCAAGGAATTGGTTGACTATTTTCGCTCTCCACCATGGGTGGTTATGGCGTTAACAGTCTCTAGGCAATCGCTTCTAATTAACCGACAAATCTCTCGGCCAAGACCACAGTTTGATCCTCCCACATATACAGGATGTGAAAACCTTAGTCAAGAAAATGGCCAGGAACGTATTTCAGATTGCTTGGTTTACAATTTGTCTGAGAGAATTCCCTTAGGGTAGAATGATTTCTAAAGTACACTGTATTGAAAGCCCAGGTAGATGTAGGAAATAGCAAATTGCCGTTGATTGATTAAATTATCGAACTCGGCAACTAATTACGAACGCTGACCAATCAAATTTTAGAATATGACAGTCACTAATGCGTTTTAATACTCGCTGTAAAATAATTCAAAATAGTTGATTTAATTTATCTCAGTGTAATGTTACTATGAAACGTACTGACCCTTAGCCGGATTAAGAACAAACAAAATATCTCTGTGCAATTCTTTTACCACCAAAGGGGAGTCGAAGGAAACAATTAGATGTTAATTACCACTAGCGTATAATCCTTTCACTCGCACTTACACTGAATTTTAAAACACTTCGCGTCGCGGCGCCCACGTATGGTTTTAATTGACCTTCTTATCACTAAATTTCAACCGGACCGGAATAAATGATTTAGCAACAACAATAAAATACAAATTTGAATAAGGACTACAAGCGCCTGAACACAATCAAGACAACTTGGAATTCAATTCGACCGAGCTCGCTAGCGATTCAATCTGATTTGCCGTTCTTTTCGCGTGCCCCTTACCACGAAAACAATTAAAACCCACCCTCTCGTAATTGTAACAAGGTCCTTCGACCAATGGCAACTCTAGCCTTAAGTTCACACGCCCGCCTCTCATAGATGCCAAAATGTATCAAGAGATACTCTATTAACTCATCGGAATGTCCGCCGCTCGTATGTGTTAAATGAAAGTCCAATAAATTACTATTCAAGTGTACAAGTTGGCATTTTTAAAGCATTCGTTATCTGCCTGAAACGAGACAGACTCCCACTCGCAGTGCAACTCGATATCTTCGGCCACTTGGCCCGCACGTCTGCAATTTTGACACGGTAATGCATGTGAAGATTTAGAAAAACAATTTAAAACGTCAAACAGATTTGTTTATGATGTCTGCGTGTCACCATTTCTTCGAGTATAGCAGGTTCCGAGACTGCACCGATAAATAACACTTCAAATGACGCGTAATGGATATGGCTTTTCCGTTACCATTTAAGCATCTGTGATTTCTGTGTGTTCAGATTCGTACGCTTCGGACAGATTTACGGCTGTGTGTGTGTGGTCTACGATTAATCGAAGGAATGCACGTCACTTGTCGCTTTTCGCTTGAAAAAAAAATGTACACCGAATACGGACCGGTATTTGTTATTGAAATAACAAATGTAACAAATCTGCTTTTTATTTGAAAACAATTCTTGCGACCGTTTCAGTACATTCTGTGGGATTACGAAATATGTTACATCCTGCACGAGAAAAATTGATTTAATTTTACCTGTGAAGAAGGAACATAAAACATGTCGTCAAAGTAGGAGATTATGTGCAGTTAAAAATTGTAAAGAGAAATTTATAAATTAGGTACTCAGGTTTTCCACAAACGTTTGCTTCAAAAACAATCACTAACAATTAGCGGTTGTTAAGAGTTTAAAGTTTACTTATAATTTAAAATAGATTTATACCTGTTTTAAAAATTACCACAATAGCTGACTACCTATGAACAATTTACTGTAATTTTTCTGATTTCAAAAGCATTTCAAAGCATTTTTTTCCTTTTTCGTCTTTTTTTATGCAAGTACTTAAGGCAATAATAGATATATGCTTTAGTTTCCGTTTCTTTTAAAGAATGTTTATTTTTTGTAACAAATTGTTACAATAAATAAAATATAGAAAAAATCGATTTAATTCTACACATGAAGGAACATAAAGGAAAAAAAACGCTAAAGTAGGATACCTACTGTGTGCAATGAAGAATTGTAAAGAAAAGTTTATTACTTATTCAAGTTTACATAAACATTTGCTTCAAAAACATGATTTAAAATTAACAGTAGAATTTACTGAAAAAAAAGGTAAGTTCAATATTATTTCATTTTAAACTACTTTGTAATATTGTAAATTTAATTTTCATTTAATTTAATCTCTTGTCATCTTCAAAATTTAGTAAATTGAATTATTTCTTCAGATAAATTTTAAAAACATACCGAGAAGTGTGCAATTTTAAAGTTTGAAAGAAATAATTACTGTTTTGCTGATTAAATTTAACAATTAGCAAAACTTTGGTACTCCATTCAAATATATGTATGCTATTGAAATGGATATCACCAAAATTAATAAAACTTTTTTTGAAAACATTTGTTATACTTACCACTTTGTAAAAGTCATAGGCTTAATCCTATACACTCGTGATATCGCAGTTGCCTATCTACTAGAAGGAGCCATGAAAACTTATTGCGGCTAGATGCTCGTAAGGACAGTAGAAAGACTCGCCGCCCTGGTGGTTATAAGTGAACTCTCGTATGTGAGATCACGGCTTGTAAAATTGTAGGGAAGAACCTAGATTAATACTTCTTTTCAAAGTTCTTTATCCGACTAGTCACGTTCTTAGTTCTTAGTTCTGTGCCGAAGAGGGAGCCACACTAAGGACCTTTTACTAACTTCATAGAAGAGCAAACTATCCCATGATTTGTTAGGCCCAATTTTACAATCGTGGAATAAGAACGGAATAACTGTGCGCTAAATATCCTTTAATGTTCCTCCATATCTACGTCACACCTACGTCACGTTATACCACAGGTTATACCAATGATAGTGCTTATCCGACGATTGTAAAATCAGGCCTTAAAGTGCAACATTTTGGGGTAATAAGAATGCAATATAGAGTACCGTTAGGCAGGTGCTGATTGCTTCCGTCCCGTTAGAAATTTTACGTCCTACAATAATGTCATATTGTGCCTGCGCCTCGAAGCCAAACGGTGCTTTAATACAGTCCCGCTAATTATAGCTCTGTTCCAACCACGCTTTCTGACCGTTTAAGAAACCGTCATAATCAGTTGTCCACCGAAATAATGATCGATGTTGACAACTTTGTCAAGTGTAAGACTTTGATGAGTGCATGCTTTTGACGGTTTCGAAACTGTCACAAAGCGTGGTTGGAACAGACCTTAAAAGTACAGGTTTTATTTAAGTATTTTGTAACCTATCCTATGTAACCTATTTTAGGAGCTAGAAAAAGTTTTATAAAACTTGTAAGGTTATATCTGTATTGTTACGATTTTAAGGGTTCGATTAATTTTTATTTTAAAACAGAACACGATATAGTTAATAAACTAATTTATTTAAAAGCAAATTAATTTATTTATAAACTTACACTATGACACTAACATTTATTTACAAGCTTATACCTATCTAATTTATTTTAACGGCCGAGCGAATGTCTAACGCGAACTTTAATCGGAACTGTCCAATGTCGAATTGGTTACATTCTATGGCTGCTGGCTTTTATAAGCCAGGACTGGTTGTACGTAAACTTTCGCGAAGGATTTCGCCGGAATTCTTCAGGCTGTCTGCAGAAGCTTCTAGTCTAAGGCGTGTCGGCTGTGACGCAAGAGACAGACTGACGACGGCTGGTGTCGACGAATCATTACAGTATTACATGTTAGAATCATCATGATCATCACATCGAAAACTGGAAAAGAGATACTTCAAGTTAAATTAAAAAAGATACAATTTTTTAATGGAACATCCTGTATATTGTTCAATATAATAAAAGATCATTGTTTTCTGATTTCAAAAACATACAATATGTTGGTATTTAGATGAGCCGTTTGTGACATAATTGAGCTAAAAGTAAGAAAAGATTAATATTTAAAAAATCTAGATGTGTTACATTTGCTTGCATTTCATTGTAGAAAAAGTCTCTTCAATTTTAATAATTCTGAACCACATAGCTGACCAAGCGCATAGGTAAGGTAGATAACCATCCTTTTCATTTTTTTATGAATCAGTTAATTTTTGTAAGTGCACTGCATTGTAACAAATACTATGTAATAAAATGCACGCTTTGTGACCGTTTCGAAACCGTCACAAGCATGCACTCATCAAAGTTTTACACTCGAAAAAGTTGTCAACATCGATCATTATTTCGGTGGGCAACTGATTATGACGGTTTCTTGAACGGTCAGAAAGCGTGGTCGGAACAGAGCTAATGTTACTTCTAAATTTCAAATAGAATGCCCTACTTGTTTTCACATAATTTTGAAGTACAGTACAACTCGGATATAATGAGGGCTCAAGGGAGCACAGTTACTGCTCGTTATATGCAAGCGCTCGAGTAGAGGGGATAGGCCGATTCTGGTACCTCTTCCGACCTTCACCGGGAAAATGTAGGTCAAGGTCGGAGGAGGTTCCAGAATCGGCCTATCCTCTGAAAATGTAGGTCAAGGTTGGAGGAGGTTCCAGAATCGACCTATCCTCTGAAAATGTAGGTCAAGATCGGAGTACCCCTGACCTTGACCGATTTTGAAATGTAAGTCATACACTATTTCAGTATTCGTTTACTTTATCCTTATATGATACAACAGTGAAATTAAATAATTCTAATATAATAAAAAACTTCTAAATTTGATATTATCAAATTATTAAAGACTAGTTATTGAAGTGCCCATTTTAATTTTGTCAGTCACTCCCAAAATATCCATTTCGTTCTGAATAGATGATGATTGATTTACGTGTAACTATGATGCTCACCCTTTCACGGTTATTTCGCTTCTACAGTGTAATTCTCTCTGAGCCACTTTATAACCTAGACTCTGAAAAAATAATCGATTTTCTCTCTTCAAGTTAAATTTTTTCTTTCGATCCAACACTGCGTATTTAAATGTAGGTCAAGAGCGCAGCCCGGTTTTGAGACCAGTCTGCTTAAAAAATGTAGTGCAGGAGTTAACGTTGTCTACGATGAGCCAAGGATAACGCCTGAATTGCTCACTCGGTTAATTTCCTCTGATATTTATATCAATCACCTTATGCAAAGCGCGTTGGTAAACAATTTTTTTACAGCAGACGAAATAAAACGAGAAATTAATTAATTTTAAAAAAAGTTTCTTTACTGACGCTTGCTACGTAAGGTAATTATTGCATTATTGCACCAGACGAAATAAATGGAGTATGAAATTAATTGTTAAGGTCGGAGGAGGTTCCAGAATCGACCTATCCTCTGAAAATGTAGGTCAATATCGGAGGAGGTTCCAGAATCGGCCTACCCCTGACCTTGACCGATTTTGAAATGTAAGTCATACACTATTTCAGTATTCGTTTACCTTATCCTTATATGATACAACAGTCACATTAAATAATTCTAATGTAAGGGAAAACTTCTAAATTTATATTATCAAATTATTAAAGACTAGTTATTGAAGTGCCCATTTTAATTTTGTCAGTCACTCCCAAAATATCCATTTCGTTCTGAATAGATGATGATTGATTTACGTGTAACTATGATGCTCACCCTTTCACGGTTATTTCGCTTCTACAGTGTAATTCCCTATGAGCCACTTTATAACCTAGACTCTGTAAAAATAATCGATTTTCTCTCTTCAAGTTAAATTTTTTCTTGTACACTGTGTATTTACATAAAGTATAAAACGATTGTAAACAAACGCTTAAACTTAATGCGTTTAATTAGGACCTCGTTGTCGTATAATGAGGTGATTAAAAGATTCGCGCGGTCACCATCGAGTGTGAAAGTTTTTTTGTTACATCCCATTATGGACGTTGGCATATCAGACGAGAATACGATCGTAAACAAAATGCAAAATTAAGACCCCGGTTTCGTATAATGATGTGATTATTTACAATGGTTCACGCGGTCACAGACAAGTGTGTGTGGAAGTTGTTTTTTTTTGCATTCGTGATTATATCGTGAATTTATTTTAACAGAGAACATTACTATTGTTTAATATATAACTAGATGCCTAAGCAGCGGCTCGGAATGAAGCCTGCGGCAACCATTTGTCGCTCGGGAAAGTTTGAATTTAATGCTCACAGGAAACATTATTTCTCATACATAAAAAATCTGTTAAATTATTTAATAGTATGGCCAATATCCATTCTGTATTTTGTACCTAGCAGTTTTAATTTTTTAGTCATAAATAAGTGAAATTTCTGCAATTGCGTGCATTTCATTTCTTATATTTTTATATAAAATTCCGGTTTTTTCGAACTAAATTTTTAATTGTTTTTAAGAGCCATATTTCTATGACTTTATCACTCATTTCCGGTGATGTCAAATACAGTGTACATTAATGATTGAAAGGTGTTTGAATTTCCCGCCCATTAGATTATTTGTAAAAGTTGGTACTGCATACTATTTTGTTTTACCATGGGCGGTACATAAAATTATATATTATTAAAACAATTTATTAGTGATTAGATATTATTTTACGTTTATTAATTACATACATTGATATGGAGAATATAAAAAGTAAAGCAGATATAAAATAAAATTATAACATCTGTTCAAAATGTCCCCCATTTGAATCCAAACCTATCCCCAAAGAACTGTTGCAAATGATTCAACGTTGTTAGTGCAGTATGGGCTGTAGCTCCATCCTGTTGAAAGTAACCCCTTGTAATTCGTCGTCATGAAGTTCTTCAACGAAAGGATTTAAAATTGCTTCTTGATATGCGAGTGCTTTAATATTGTGATGAAAAAAATAGATCCAATGATCCTCTTTCTTGACATTGCCAACCACACACCGATCTTCTGAGGATGTAATGAAGTCTCTTCAAAAATATGAGGTGTGCGCAATTTTCGTTGTGCGCATTTTTCTTGTCCGCATTTTTCGTGCACGCTTTTTTCATGGAATCACGGGTAATGTAGAGCAGTTGTCAGTCCATTAAACGTCCTTGGTTGCAGCACACTCTATTCACTCCTCGAGCACGTTTGTCTCACTTTTATGTATATCAAAACAGCTGCGCTCTCACCCTACTTTTCAGTCCGAGCTTGCACCGCGTGAATTTCCGAACTCAACAAGAGTATGCTTGATTAATGGCGGCCGCTTGAAGAAAGTACTGCAAACAATGACGTCGCACGCACCTCGTTCAGGTTCAGTTCAGGTTTATGCTTTATTCAAGCACTGCAGCGCTACGGTTACCTCTACCTGAACCCTGAACAGAGTACACAACGAGTAGCGACAGCTTTTGAATCTCCCATAACAAAAGCATTTAACGGTCGTGAACACCGAAAAATGACGCTGATATTTGGTGATATATAACTAATTTATATGTCCACTTAAGTCTCTATCACCGTCCCTATAATGTAAAAATACAAGAATAGAATTGATTTATAGGTTATATTTATTTTAATAATTCAAGTCTTTGTTTATTTGTATTTTAAACAATACGAACAATCCAAATGAGCACAAGGCATATTTTTTCAGCTTCGAAAAGGCCATATGAAGAGGCAGAAATTCTTGTTTCAGGTAAATAAAAAATATGGTAAATTGGTAAAAAATAAACAATTTATTAAAAACTTGAAGCTTTGTTTAAAAACATAAAATACACAACACAAGTTTTCTGTTTTGTTTTGGTACACTCAGTAACTATTTATAACTTTCAGGGAATAAAATATTAGCATTCCTGTAAATAATGACAACAAATAATCAAGAGGAAGATTGGTGCATGGATGATAGAATGGAATTATAGCAAAATCTTGAGCAAAGTCCTTTTTTATTAGCTGCCCACATTGAGATTTAAGCTGCATCCGACTCGTTGACACACACAGTCGAATTCGTCCGATTCATTGTCAGACTCCATGGGAACCGTGGTCGCATTTTAAAACGTAACCACTCGACTGTCCGACAGATAGTCTGCCATGGGTTCATTACTTTAACCACAAGTTGGATGCAGCCTTGATGGAATTTGTCTCAAATGACCCGCTACTAAAAATGTTTTCTTTGCCAGCAGTACAGAGATTTTATTGTATTAGTTATATTGTTTCCATGTGAATTTGTTACTGTAAGTTTTTTGAAAAACTGTAGCATTCTATTTAAAAAAGAAATAAGAACATCGCTGCCGCTACGAGGTACACAGTTTTGAGGTATTAAATAAATCAAATAAGTTAGTAACGTTTTCTACAAATGAAATGTTTATATCCAAAGTGTTTCTGTTCTTAAGTGTAAATAAAGAGTTCTAAATAAAATAGAATCCATTTCGACTTGTTAATTTTTTCCTTAATCTAATTTTACAAGACTTATCGTATTAACGCAGGTTTTATAATTGAATTAAAGAAGATTTTAAATTAAAATATCAAATATCAAAACTAATGTGAAAAGACGTTTAATTTACACATCAGAATGTAACTTTATTTAGAAGCATCGGCCCGGTATTTCATTCGGAGTTTAACTTTAAGCTTCGTTTTATACCCATTGTAATAATATGTAGTAAAGACAATTGTTTCCGTAGAAATAAAACGAAGCTTAAAGTTCAACTCCGAATGAAATACCGGGCCTACGTTAGCTTTAGTTCAATTATGAAACTTGGCCTTATTTATATATGTTCAAAATATCACGCCAACAATTGGCGGTTGGAGTGGGACACTACGTCACAGTGGTGTTTACAAGCTAATAGCGTTTTCATTTCACTTGCACCTGCAAAACTGGTGCGCACTAACATTTCAATCGAACATAAAACACGAAGAAAGTTTGAACTGAAATCACCAATCGAACACGAAATCTAAACTCAGTGCGCACTGAGTGCAATCAGTGCAGCTCAATCGAAAACGCTATAAGTACGTTTAAGAGCTCCGAGCGCTCGAAGTTCACAAACACGTTCGTTTTAGTGCACGGAGTTTACTCTATTTCGTTCGACATGACGCTCCAACGTTGCACGGAGTTTGCTCAATGTGCTCTGGATTCAATTGTAGAGTTCTGAAGTTCCGCATGCGCATTGCGAATTTGCCTTGTTATTGTTGGTAGTTGGTATCACATGTGCATATTCTAACCTTAAATTTAAGTTTTGGATGCGTATTTATCAAAACTATGGAGAGTGTACAATTTATTACTAATAATGAAATAATTTAATTTAATTTTCTGATTGTAATTATTTGTACTACATAACTTACTAACTAAATCTTCAAGTGTGTCTGGATATATGCGAAAATGAAAACGAAATTGCTCATGGCTGTGAATCGGGTTATTACATCTTCCGCATAATTATATATTCTCACAGCTTTCCTTCTTTTAACTTCTTCAGTATCATCGTAAAAAAAACTCAAAGATGAATTGTAGAATGTCTGGATCCATATTCAATCTCGGCTACAGAAACAACAAAAACTGAAAATTCAGAACTTCTCCGTTTGAAAACTTGTATTAAATAAACGCAATTCTGTCCGGTTGTTTATTATTTGCAATCAAAAATAACCATAAAATAACTTCGTTATAGTACTTGACATTTGACAAACTTCTTAAACAGCTGGCTGGAGTTTACGTTTTGTTGTCTTGTGTCGTTCGCGTGAACCACGAAGCTCTGTCAATGACGTCACGCTCTCTGCTCTGACACTACTCGCTCAATGGAATTTTAAAATGAACTTAGCCACAATAGCTGCTTTCCCGTTATCCACTTTGCGCACGCAAACGAGCTCAAAAGTCAAAAATTCGCGAAGCGCACTTTCCAATTGTCGTGTCAATGGGCGCATCCAGCCATCTAGCTGCTCAGTGAGTCGCTACCTAGCGTAAGTTCTGAATGCGTTTGCTACTTGTGCTGCATTTGAGCAGATTTGTAAGCGGTCGCCATTTTAAATAGCGTGAATTCAGACCGCTATTTCCCCACTACACTAGTGAGCGAAGACGTGCTATTGGTGAAAGTGTAAACAGATGGTAAACTGTTTTAACTAGAAGTTATTTATACTTACGATTATCTGTATTTAGGTACTACCCATATAGCACAAACATCTAGGAGATATCTAATGGATGCTGTTCACATCCATGTTATGTCCAATCCATATAAAATATCTACTGAATATCTGACAAATATTGACTGTGGATATCAAATAATGGATATCTAGTAAACATTCACAATGGATATAGAAGGAAAAGTAAACAATGTAGGTACATATTGTAACGATTTTACGGGTTCTATTAATTTTTATTTTAAAACAAAACACGAAATAGTTAATAAACTAATTTATTAAAAAGTTACACTAATTTATTTATAACTTACAATAATTTATTTACAAGCTTATGTCTGATTTATTTTAACAACCGAGCGAACGTCTACCGAACTTTCATGCCGAACTGTCCAACGCTGAATTTAATTCGAACTGTGTCCCACTCCGGCCGCGTGCATTTTATATCCCAAGCTGTTGTTCTCGTATTTTTTGGAAGGCGACAGAATGTCTGGTCTAGTTTATTCCGCCGTCGGAATTCTCTAGGCTGTCCCCTAAGGCGCGTCGACTAGACGGCTGTGACGCAAGAGACAGTCTGACGCCGGCTGGTGTCGACGATTCATTACAATATTAAATACTTAAAAACATTGAAATGTTTGGATATTCCAAAATGTGTATAGTAATTTTGAATCAAAGTAGGGAACGAAGAAAAATTCTATGTCTTACATTTTTTTCTAATTAAATTGGTACGACCAGTTTCAGCTTACAGGACAGTCTTCAGGCAACATATTACATAGTTAAGAAATGTTTGTACACAATACAAATTTAACTTTAATGCTCCTTTAGATCGAAACATTGTATCAATTAGATAAAACAAATTTTGTCGTATAATACTCTGCAGTTTATTAGACGTTCCATAAACATCGACAGGGATGTTTTATGTATGTCTATAAATATCCAACCTGTTATGGATGTAAAAAGGACATTTGGATATCCACTGGTTCTCCACTAGATATCCAAGATATCCAGAGGATATCATGGATATCCAAGAAGACATCTACAAGACATCTAACGCATATCACTGTGCTATGTGGGTATTTATGTTATATTATTTATACTTACGATTATCTGTATTTAGGTACTATTTATGTTATATTATTACTGCTTTTTTTACTATGCTTATTTTATTTTCTCCTTAGAGTTACAGTGGAGCGAACCAATTTGTAATAATTTATTTATTTGAAATAATATCCTAACACATTAATATGTTCGCGTAAATAATAACAAACACTTAAATATTAGGAGTACATTTCAGAGAAAAGTGGAACAAGAAGCGTTACTTGCTGCCAATTACTGGCAGATAATAATTTATTTGTTGTTATTTATTTGGTTTCAGAAATTACCAAATTTCATTCACATCTACAGAATCGGCACCTCAGTTAATATAATTAGTAGCAGTTTTCATTTTGCATATTTCTGTATACTATGCCTGTTTTAGACGGTCATATTTTTTGTACAAATTTGTGACAAAGTGAGAGAGATAAGCTACCACAGTGAATGTTGATTGGTTGAATTAGCACTTCTCACTCACTTCGTAACAAATTTGATACAAAAATATGACCGTGTAAAACAGGCATTGCGTTTTAAAATGTTTAATTCCGAAACAATCACCTTATTTACAGAAACACATAAAATAGTTCGTTATAGTCGATTTTGTTCAAAATGTGCCGCCATTTACGTCGGCCATTAAAAGTAGCTAATGCATCCCAGAACAACTCACTTCGCTCTCCGCTACCGCTATGAGAACGCTCAGTGCTATTTGGCTCCTACTTGGCTCTGGATGCACCCATTGTTCGCGTTTTACGCTATGATAGCGTTTTCGATTGAGCTGCACTGATTGCACTCAGTGCGCACTGAGTTTAGATTTCGTGTTCGATTGGTGATTTCAGTTCAAACTTTCTTCGTGTTTTATGTTCGATTGAAATGTTAGTGCGCACCAGTTTTGCACTCAGTGCAAGAATTTTGGAACTGACTTCGAAGGTAGTGCAAGCGTTTCAGTGCAACTTTTCTGTCATTTCAGGAGAAGCATATTACAGATGATTTATTGACAGATAACAAAAACAATTTATTGTATCAAGAAATTGTTAATAATTAAGTTATTTGCTAAACACAGTTTCTCTAGTGCATAAAATCTTCGTCCGGGGTGAATTCCTTAAGAAGCGAATATGAATAATTAGTGAATTCCTTAAGAAGCGAATATGAATAATTAGTGTATTTAGGATTTTAATTTATTAAAACAAATAAATATTGCATTTTTATATTTCTGGCAACAAATGATAATTTTGAGGTTACGGTTCAGTATATTTCCCGCTCAATAATTTTGCTCCCAGATCACGATTGTATTCGATTGAAACACGCACTAGTTTCGTTTTCTGGCAAAACTGACGGAGTGCGTGACGTAATATCAGTGTGACCCGAACTCTTCTGGTGCAAGTGAAATGAAAACGCTATCAATATGTCCTTCCCCTGCCCCCTCAAGCACCACCTATTATTTTTGTACTCGAAGCACATGTTCCCCCACCTTGAATTCTGCCCTGATACGGTGTCTACAAGATGACTACAAAACAAATACGTGTTATTGAAAAATAATGACTGTCAAATATTTTAACAAAACACTTAATTAAACAATTTTTAAAATTCATTTTCAATTTTTGTATGTCACGCCTCTACAAATACGTTCCCGTAAGTTTGTACTCGAAGCTCATGGGTTTAAAACTCAACTGTGTTTAGTGCGCAAAATTCAGAGCTAACGGGAAAACGCCTAATTTTGGCGAGCTGTCGCTACTCGTTGTGTACTCTGACCTGAACGGCGCCAATGGCCGCCTTCATAAGAACAATCGCTCAAGTAGCATTCATCTGTGACTGGTGGATTTTTTGAATTTTTTTGAAATAAGCCAATCACAGACGAGTGCTGCGTGAGCGCTTGGTTCTGGTGAACGCAGCCAATAAAACGCATCTATAGAAGCAGAAGCAGTAGCAGTTACATATTACCGAACGCATTAATTTGTGGAACCAGATGTAATCAGTAATCACAAAATAAAATTCCCAACATGAACCTTCGAATTGTGATCTTTTGACTTTATGAAAGTGCTTTGAAGGCATTAAATACGTATATGTTCAATTTAGAAGTGAATATCTACCCAAAATATAGAGTTGAAGAGCCATTTTACACTTGACAATTTTGATAACAATTTTGTTACAAAGTGAGAGAGAGAAAATAGTAAAGGAGACTGTGGTTTAAGGAATAATTGAAATTTATCCCCGCCTACAATAATTTTATATCCGTAGATACGTATTTCGGCAGTTAAGCTGCCATCTTCAGCACAATTTAAATTTTTTTATAAAACTACATGAAATCTAACAGCTACCTACCTACCTACCTGATCATACTATCTATACTACTAATACTATCTAAAATTAACAAAATTAAGAGAAGACCTTAAAGACGCAGTATGCAGTAGCGATACTGCGGTACGCACTTACACAGCGATAAATGGAAACGTTCAAACCGAGAGCGGTATACCGCACACTTGCTGCCGTACTGCAGCGATACATTTTTGTATCGCGGCAGACACAGTTGACCGCGTGTACTGCCTGTATTTTTAATATTGATTTATCGCGTTAATATAACTCTCTGGTTTGTTTCAACCAGCGGTATCCCGTTACCTCACTATTACCGTAACCGTAACCGCTACCGCATATCGCGCCGGTTTGAGAAGGCCTTCAAACCGGCGCGATATGCGGTAGCGGTAACGGGATACCGCTGGTTGAATCAAACCGAAGAGCGGTATTAACGCGGTAAATCAGTATTAAAAATTTAAAAAAGGTGTCTTGCATGTTTTGCAAAATGTGCTCTTCGGACGAAGATGAATTACTATTGGTAGTGTTAATGGAAGATGAGGATAGGTAAGTGTGAACAAACATATTCATGTATACAAAATCTAAAAGTTCTTTCTAACAGGAGAAACACTAGGAAGTATTTTTGTAGTCAGGATCGCTCATATCATATAAGATTTCATGTGGTTTTACCATCTCTATCAATAATTCAATGGACATCTTGTCTGCGGTACACGCAGTTAAGAGTGTCTGCCGCGATACAAAAATGTATCGCTGCAGTACCGCTCTCGGTTTGAACGTTTACATTTACCGCTGTCTAAGTGCGTACTGCAGTACCGCTACCACATACCGCGCCGGTTTGAGAAGGCCTTTAAAAATATACGCGGTACACGCAGTCAAATGTGTCTGCCGTGATACAAAAATGTATCGCTGCAGTACCGCAGTAAGTATGCGATATACCGCTCTCGGTTTGAACGTTTACATTTACCGCTGGGTAAGTGCGTACCGCAGTACCGCTACCGCATACCGCGCCGGTTTGAGAAGGCCTTAAATCATTTTCCACCTGGCTCCAAATTGAGACTGAAACACTAAAAGCCTTGTCAAATTGCAATTTATTATTGTTGGTTTGTATTCTTATCTCTGTACGTTTTAATTTTAATTGTTATGGGCATAAAAACCTTATGCGCAAGTCGAGAAATTTTGTGACCATTTAACAACAACTAGGGGTGCGTTTAGAAAAGTGTATTTAGAGTATTGTTAGAGTGTACGCAAACCGTTTATAAAAGAAGATGAATAATTACCGGTTAGATTTGTTTCTGCTGGAAAAGTTACCTTGTGAGGTTAGGTTTATGTTTTCAAATCTGAAAGTAGTGTTTACACATCCAGAATTTTACAAATTAAAATGAATAGTGACAAAAATGTAATAGGTTTGTTCCAGCACAGTTCAGAATTAATTCCGAATTTTTTACGCATGCTCAGAATTTTAGCAGCTTTCCAACAGAGAATACGTGAACTGTCAGTTCTATCGAACTAAGAATCCGATGTTCCAGCATCTCGTGCATTCTACCCCATAACGGTTCAAGGGGGGCGTTCAAGTTTCACAACCGGTTGTTTTAGGAAAAGCGTCGGGTAACGTACCGGACGTAGTTGATTTGTGAACGCCCAAAACGCTTCAAAACAGCTGATAGCAGTATTCATTCGTGTTTACATTATAGGTTATGTGCAAAGGTCGGGTAATTAAAGTATAGCACGGGTATAGCGTTGAATATCAGATCCACAATTATGGCAAAATATTCAAAGTATGTCCTTTGTATTCAGATAATTAATCTCTTTAAGTACCTGCAATGAATGGCTTTATTATAATCATGGACAGATATAAGCACATTGTGGCCGCTTTCCAGTGAGGTACCGTGCACATGAGTACATGTACTGGTAGCATTCCAAAGGTCGGTGTAGATGAATTACGGTATTGTAACTGTTCCAGAAGTGTACCTTGAAAAATTGCCGGATACATCAGCGCTACTTGTAAACATAACCCTACTTGCGACTACAGATTATAGAAGCTGAAGAGACAAGGTAAAGTTTATTTTTAAATTACCTAATAAGTTCAAATTGTGGATAATTTTAACACAAAGTTGGTTGAATTGTTGTGTTTGAAATGTTAAAACTTTTTGCGGAGTTTAAAGTTTTAATTACATTTGTTATTTATAGGAAACTATGGAAGAGCAGTACGAATGTGGAATTTGTTACAAAAATTTGAGTGTGGAAGAAATAGCAACTCATTCATGCTTGTTTAACAACGAGGAAGATACTGATGAAAATATATTTGCTCAACATAGTGAGAGTGAAAAAGATGATCTACAGGATGATACGATTAAACTGCAAGATGAAGATTTAAGGAAAAATGAAGACAATGTTAATACACAAGACAGTTTGTTAACTGATGGAGGTGGTAACAATGAAAAGTGTAAAATTTGGACCAGATCAGAGGTACTTATTTTGCTTAGTGTGTATAAACAATATAAAGATGATTTGAATCATCCTGTTAAACGACGTGTTGCCTGGAAAAAAATTCTGGACTCGATAAAAGTAATGGATGTAAGGTGTACAATAGTTCAGGCACAAAATAAAATTAAAATTTTGTTGAGAACTTATAAAAAAATAAAAGACAACAAAAATAAAACAGGAAGAGGGTATATGAAATTCGAATTTTTTGAGGAGATGGACGATATATTTGGCAAAAGTAAGGCTATAAATCCAGTTCACGTTGTCTCATCTATCTGCAAAGCATCATTGCTAACTACTGAATGTAACACATCTCCGAGTACACCTTCAAATAACGTGCAATTACCTTCTGCCGGTTCTACAACTACTTCAAGCACAAGTACTACAAAGAAAAAACGCAAGTTGGAAAAAGAAAATGATTTGAATAAGTATTTGAAGTATAAGGAGACCCTGGTAATAGAAAAAAAGAAACTAAAACAGGATTATTTTGAGGAATGGAAGAAGAGTGAAGAAATGAAAGCAAAAGAAAGAGCAAAAAGACATAAAGAGAAAATGAAAATAGAAAAAAAAAGATAGACTTATTGGAAAAGTTATTATTAAGTAAAGTTATTAACTCGTAAATTGTATCTTTCAAAATAAAATAAATATACATACTACAACAAAAAAAATGTATTTTTTTATTAATTATAATTGTACATTGTTTGGAATAATCGTTGCCTTCTGTCTTGAGGGAATGGGATATCCAAAGCTTCTCCATCAAATTCTTCAACTTCAATATTTTCTTGATCACTTAAATATTCATCATCATCACCTTCTTCAACAATTATTATGTTATGCAGTACAGAGCAGGCAAGTATTACCTATAATCCAAAAAAGGAAAATGTATTATTATAACTGATAAATGACTAAATAAAATTACCTGAGAAATTTTTTCTATGTCCATTATCTCAACAAATTTTAACCTGCGGAATCTACCTTTAAGGTGTCCATAAAACTGCTCAACGGGCATTCTTGTTGATGAGTGTTTATAATTAAAATCACGCTGATTTTCTGTTAGGCGCCCATTATCTTTGAAAGGTGGTATTAACCATGGTAAATTAGGATAAGCGCTATCACCCAAAAGAAACGTTTCTTTCGGAAAAAAATGTTCCATTCCTCTGGTTTCTACTGCTTCAAAAATATCTGATTTTCTTAGCATAACGTGTAAAATTTTTCGTTTGTGATCTACAATAGAACGGAATGAAACCCCTTCCTATTCACATAATCTTCTTGATTGTTTATTGGTTTTAATATAGGTACGTGGGATCCATCTATTGCTCCCAGTACTCCTGGTATACCTTTTTTATTTTTAAATCCATTAACTATGGAATCAATGTCACTATCAGTTGGCCATTTAATGTAAAAACTTTTTAAGGAATTCAGCCAAGACATTACTCGTATGACTACACGAAATACTGAACTTTCACTGACACTGAAGCGGTCACTAATTGTTCTGAAGGGTTCTTTATTTGATAAATACCACAGAGTTATTAAAATTTGATCTTTATAACTTATTAAATTTGTACCTCCATGTAAAGATTGCGAAAATGTGGAACTGTACTGTACACATAACATTTCAACTGTAGAACGTCTTAAACGAAAATTATTCTTAAAATCAATGTCAGTATATCTTGAAACAACTTCTGTTACAAAATCCTGTATTTTGTTCTTCTGCTGAACTACCTCTTTTTTATCTGACCTTAATTTGTTTATTAAAGCAGTTTCAGTATCAGAATCACTGCTGCTGTTTAAAAGAATTTTATGAAATGTCTCATCTTCACTTTCATCACTAGTAGATAGCTCATTTATTAAACAATCATATATTAGCATATTGTATGAATCCTACAAATATTTTTTTTTAATTAGAGGCTTTTCAATTGCGAAAATCAAAAAACTTACCATCTTGTATCTTATGTCCATTTAAAAATTTAGGTTAGGCGTTAAACGTCAGAAAGTGCAAAAGTAACGGTACATAAACACTTGCTGCACTTTCTGTTCCAAGAGAAATGCACCGTACGATATCACGTACATGTACGGCACTGTAACACGGTGCTTCACTGGAATACGGCCTGTATGTCTGGCCAGAGCTTGCATCAAATAGAGATAGCAATCTATTATTTTCCATTATACTCAATATTGCTATTTGTTTTGTTGTGTTGTTTTTTAACGGATACGTAGGTTAGCACGACAGACAACAACACGTGCAATAACACAAAACATACTTTTGCGCATGCGGGACAATTTTTACCCATCTGTTAAAGATTGGTAAAAAGTTGCTCTGTCCGACGACGTCTGGCATTAAATATGAACGCTTGACAAAATAGTCGGCGTTGATTTGTGAACGACAAACACAACATCCGGTAACGTTCGGCGTAAAACTTGAACGCCCCCTAGGACAGTCCTAACAATTCTTAGTCGGGACCTAGTATTTCAAATCCTGTTCATGCGCAGAAGATAAAACGACAAAACGAGTTCACAAACTGACTTGTCTTGTGTTGTTGGTTATGTTATGGTTGACAGGTTTCTAAATATGGAGGAAATTTTATTAGATGAATTATCAAGTACAAGTAGCGATACTGCAAGTAGTGGAAGTACCGATGAAGACTTACTTCAAATATTTGAAGAACAAGATGAAGCACGTGCCAAAAACGAAAATTATGTCGAAGATACAGTCCCTTTATATACTGATGAAGTGTATATTGAACACTATATATACTGATGAAGTGTATATTGAACACTTTCGTGTTTCTAGAGCAGTTTCAGGATACTTGATTGAGAAATTTCTGCAAAGTCCACATTTTCCACCAGATGGAAATTCTGGCGGACATGGCAAACTAACTGCAGAGTAACATATTTTAATTTTCCTGTGGTTTGCAGCACATCAGAAGGCATCTTTTCGAGATGTGGCTGATAGATTCAATATCACAATAAGTTCATTGCACCGCATCATACCTATTTAGAGTGATTGCCTTTTTAAGTGGAATGTCAGCAGAAGTCATTCAATGGCCAAATAATGAAGAAAGAGAAACTATCGAACAGTATTTTATTGGACATGGATTTCCAGGAGTAATAGGTATAATAGATGGAACTCACATAAAGATAGACAAACCTGCCGAAGACCCAGATTCATATTTGAATCGAAAACACTATTATTCAATTCAGGTAAGTAGTTGTCATAATAAAAACTATGCTTATACTGCTTCACAGTGAAAATAAAGCAAACTTGGCAAGAAATGCAGTTATTAAATAAAAAGTACGCAATGCAAGTAACATATTCATATGGTTTAAATGCATAGAGAGGGATATATCAGCAAATACTTCATTTAAATTACTGAATCTAAAACATTAATTAATTATATCACAAAATCTTCTAAACGGACACTAAATATGTACACTAACACATATTTAGTGTCCGTTTAAAAGATTTTGTGATACAACTTTTATCGGACAAGAACCTGCTTTAATTATTAATTATTTAGTCACAAAATAAACTGAGAATTCATAATTTTCAGGTACAAATTGTTTGTGACCATGAAAGAAGGATTAGGGATGTATTTATTGGATATCCTGGCTCTGTTCATGACAGCAGGGTGTTTCGTGTATCTCCATTGTCTAACCAATTACCCTAAAAATGTGGTCATGGAAAATTTATAATAGGTGACAGTGGATATCCATCGATATTTATTGACTCCATTCAGAGACAGGGGACAACTTAATGCTGCACAAAGAAATTATAACAGAGTATTATCTGGAAACAGATATATTATCGAACACACAAATGGTTTGCTAAAACAGAAATTTAGGCAGTTGTACCACGTTAAGTTAAGGGACATTCAAAAAATATGTCATTTTGTTCGGAGCTGTTGTGTTTTACACAATTTAGCCATAAATGACAAATTTGGGTATGAGCCACCTAATGATGCACAAGAAGATGAAGAAGTTGGGATCTTTGGGAATGAATTTGTAGCAGATGAAAATGATGGCATTGGAATGCGAAATCATATGGCAAGATTAATATACCAAACTAGATAATTTGTAACATGGAAACTTTAAATAAGGATTAATTTTATTTTCTGAATTAAATGTAGGTACATATTTTAGTTCGTTTTGATATAGTTTGTTTTGAACTTATACATATTTTATTTCAATAAATATTTGTAAATGCACAACATAAAATACTGACTCAATTTACTTGTATTAGGTAACAAAAAAAATATACATAAAAACAACATCAACATTGTAGTTACAAAAACAAAATCAATATTCCAGTTTTAAAAATTAAATCAACATTTCATTTATAAAAACATAATCAACAGTTCATTTACATCTTAATAAAGTGACAGTGATGTTTCTGTTTATTTTGAAATTACTGCACCTTGAGCACAAAAAAATAAAATATATAGCTGCGGAATCAGAAAGAGGGATACAAGTTTTGTTAGTTCGTGTGTTATTATTAAATTCTAGCAATTGTGGTGAATTTAATTAATAACGAGTTTGACTTGTTACACACTGGTATGAACTGAGTAGGTATGTTATCGTTTCGTACTAGCTTTATGTAGTGGTACGGAAAGATATCCTGAGGGTGGCAAGTCAAACTCGCTATAACTTTGCACTCGTACATTTCAACTTTTATACCATCTTCGGTTTTAAGAGTAAAGTCCTGTAGATGGTGTAAAAACTGAAGTGTATATTTAGTGCAAATTTCATTAAAATTTGTGAAATTATATGAAGCGTTTTTGTTCATTCAACTTTTTAAAAGAATATTTCACCAAGAAGAACCGATAGTAAAGTTTTAAAGTAAAGTAAACAATAAATATATGGCAATTTACTAAAAACTCTATACTGTGAAAATGGTACTAACTTAAGAAATACTGTCTAATAGTTCACTTAAGGTTTTATTAAATTTCTTTATTTCCTCTAATTTTGCTTTTTCTAGTAATAACTTTTCCTCATAGTATTTGCTTCTAGTAAGTTCTCTTTCCTTTAGAATTTCCAGCTTTTGTTTACGATATGTGTCCATTTTGGCATGTATTTCTCGTATAGTATAGTATAGTATTTTTTTCTATACCTAAGGCAGTGTCTCCCATATTTTCAGGTTTGGTCTCTGATATTTTTTCAGCTGTAATCTCACAGGCAACTGATTTATTTATAATTTCTTTATTGGATGTAAGTAATAATTGAGGATGGATACTTTTCTTGTTTTGAAAAACTTCTTCCATCTCATGTTGAAATTCAAAACTTCTGCGACCCCGGCCCGTTTTCTTTTGATCATCCACAAATTTCTTGTAATTTCGTTCAAGCACTTTCCAACGGTTTTCACAGTTTGTGGGGGTATAGTTATATCCTTCCTTGGCAAGTGTTTCTGATACTATTTTGCACATTTGTTTTAAATTCCTCATATTTAAAGAGCCCACTTTATCACGTAATTCTTTATAATTATCAATTAAAATTTCGTTGCATTTACAGTCCATTCTGTATAACTAGAAACTGCAGGATTTTCTGGTTGTAAATCGTCGCCTAAAATAAAACCGCAGGTTTAGTATACTATTTAAGTATTTAATGTTTAAGTAAATTACCTTTTTTCATTATGTCATACAAACGTTTTTGCGTTTAACGAAACAGGAATAATTAATAAATTTTATTCTAAATATAAATATGTAACTATCACTAGTGCAATAATTTACAAAACTAGTAAAGTACCGACAATGAATGTAACTGACATGAAGCGAGGAAGGCACTACTTGTGGCGCTATCTGTACGTTTAAAAATTAAAGCTAGCGTTCCAGCAATGACAATTCGTAACTCGTTCGTTTCAGAATTTGAACTGTCATGCGCAGTGAAAGAATTCAAATTCTGATCGAGAACTGTCCTCGAACTGTGTGCTGGAACAAACCTATTGTAACCTCGTGTAGTCATGATTTATTATTGACCGATGAAACCGGAGAAATCATAAATCACAACAAAATACTGTTGTGTAATAGAAAAAGTAAGATCGAAACTCATCAGTTTTAAGATCTATTTAACAAGAGGTCTGTTCCATTTGACAGAATTTCAAATTCTGAACCGTTCGAATCATGTGCAGTATGAAATTTATATCCAATTTTGTGCACTGCTCATGCTCAGTGCGATTTTGAACGGTTCAGAACTCGAAATCCTGACGAATGGAACAGACTTAAAAGTAATGTTTATTTTAGCACTAGCTTGCGTGTAGGGGCCAGCAACTGAGAACATTATAAAAATATTCGGAATTTTCTCCTAATCTAACGTCAACCGTTTAAAAACTCATATCAAAGAATATCTACTATGTTCATAGTAGATATTCTTTGCTCATATGAAGGTAATCGTCACCTGATCTCCCCTCACGCTCCCTCTGTCGACATTTTCTAAACGTACTCTAGCATAAACTACGTCGAGCAAAAATTACCTTTAACTACATAAACATTATATGCAGGCCTAATGTAATGTAGAATGGGCGTGTTTTTTAAATGCACCAATTCCTCGAGGCAAATGTGTTCGAACAAGCTGTCAGATAGTTCGAGAACTTGCTCGATTCTACAATTAGAAAACGCTTTAAAAAACGATCAGTTAGTGCTTGCTGTACATAACATACATAAATGACGTTGTTAGGTTATGTTCACTGTTCTACTTTGCTGCACTACCTTGGCACTTGGTGCATGCTAGCGAAGCTCGAACAGTTTGTGAATTTTTCGAACGCTACTTTCGTTGCTCGAATATAATTAAAAACGCTTTTTCGTCTACTCGAACGCTCAAACAGCTGTTCGAGTAATTAAAAAACACGCCCAATATATCTTTTACACGCAGTTTTCCCAACCCTGCTCTTAACCAATTTCTCTCATTTTTGAACGCACTCCTGATCTAAACCTAAACAATCTGAACTTCGTGCTTTAACGTCCATGTTGTTTTTCAATTTTTGACTGTTCTTTAATGAACTTTTTCATAATTTTAAAAAATGTTTGAAGTTATGTGACGGCTGAATTGAATTGAATCAACAAGCTCAAAGAGCACCAATAAATCAACATGTAAATAAACGTGGAATTAAGGCCACTAAATATATACACGTTTCTTTGGATGTACACAAATAAGTGCAATGTTTGGAAAATGATAAATATTTAACACATATGAGGATTCCTAATTACACAAATATAGTAAAATAATTGTTTGAGTCGGCATGGATGTATTGAACGATGAGGAAGAGACTCGAGTAAATAATGGACATGAGAGTCCGATGGACGTTGAAGACATTGATACACCAGAAAACAATGCTAGCCATTCAGGAGACTCTACTATTAGTGAGACAGGTAGGAAATTAATTTGAACCTCGCTGTTTATGTGTATTTAAAATCGATTACCACATTATCACAGTTGAGGTTAGAGTTATTAACATTAAAATTTAAAAATAATTTTTGTTTACATATAAATCTGAAGACCTAGAGTATAATAAAAATAAAAGGCAATTCCTGTAGATGTCGGCTTTGTTTTTAATTTTAAGCAGTTAATGTAAAGCTAGTTTTACACGGTTATACATATATTTACATGTAATTATACGTATATTTCTACATGTTCTTTTACATGTAATTTGTTGTGTATTACACAGTGAAATCGGCATTCAATACTTAAGCAGATAAATTGGTATTTTTAAGCTGGTAGACAGAAACGTAAGTTGGTAAAACCTTGAAAATTAAAAATAAATAATTTGTGACTACTAACACCAACAGCAAATACACAATCCCTAGAAAAACCACAAAATATACGTATATGACCTTCAAAATTAGAACAAGTTCTATTGTCATTGTATTTATTTATATAAATTTACATGTAGAAATTTCTGTATTACACAGAAAAATATGCAATTTTGATGATTACACGAAGAATTACATGTAAATATATAACCGTGTAAAACTAGCTTAAGCGAGGTTTAACATATGTATTTTCTCGGTGCCGTATACCTCTTCTGTGCTTATGTGAATCTCTTAACATTATTCATGAAGCAAATGTGAAATACTGTAGGCGGTTTATTTGTCATAAAACACAAGGGTTCCTATATGTCATTTATGTAACCATGACATGTCTGGCAATTTCAAAACAGAATTATTCTTTCACATCAAAAATGAATAGTTTTCAATTTATCTCTTTCATAATTGCAGGTAATGATACATGCCACTCAAGTAAAAAGAAACTTCAAAATATCTTGGATAAAAGCATCAGTATTGATGAAGACAGTCTTGTGACACCCTTGGAGCCTATAAAAGTATCTCCAACCATTAACAACAAATCAAATACTTTAGAAATAAAACCATTGCTAGTGTCTATTTTACGAAAAGCCAGTGGCTGCGATGGTTATGGTAAAGATTCGGAAATGTTAGATGAAGTTAAAAGAGTTTCATTTCCAGCAAATGAGTTTGAATTAGTAACATACAGGGAGCCTGAAATTGTGTTTCCTTTTAGTATCGGTAAGTGCCTCAATAAGATATATTTTTTTACTTGATGTAAAGGGTACCTAATTCTTAAATATTGTACTAAATAAAATCAGTAAGAGTATCAGTGTTGCAGATTATGAGTTAAACAAATTAAAAATTTATACTAAAAGCATGTCTTCGCAATGAGCGCGTTTAGTGAATGCAGCATGTTGGGTTGCTACCATTACTGTATTCACTAAATAATTACATTGTACTACGCTGCCAGTCAGCAGGTGAAATATTTAATAAGTGCTCTAAAACATCCCTGAATGTGCTACATAAGTGGCCTTGATTAAAAACTGAATGTTTTCTAACGTAAAATAATATTTATAATTTATAAACATGGCACAAGGTTAAGGTGATCAGATTTTAATATTGATGAGGAGGGATAAAATCGACGGTATTATGAATGAAAGTCGAAAAATAGTTCAGAAAAACTAAATTTTATTATGAAAGAAAACAAGAATAACATATTTCAAAAATGGAACATTATTTTTAACATGAGCATCTGTAAACAAAAGAAAAACATACAATTATATGAACTTTAGAAATGTAAACATTTGATTGAATTTTTTTAAGCTTGAAAACCGTTAATTAAAATGTCAACCCTTAAATGCATTGTGTTGCATTTATGCAACAACCAAAATAATCTGTTATTAAAAACACAAAGTGTAAGTTTCTATTTTAATTGATAAAAAAAGGGTTTCTGCTGTCCTCAGTTTCCATCTAACATATGATATTTGAACGTTACCTGTCGTCAGTTTGTTAGAAAAATTCAAAATTTTGGTTGCTACTGCTATTTCGCGCTAAAAGTGAAATTTGGATTTTAAAAATTGTGAAGGTTTTCGTTATCTTTACTACGTGTTTCGTGTATCTTCTATTTATTGTAGAAGTAAGATGAATTTAAAGTAGAGATGCAACGAATAAGGTATGTGAGCCAAAAAACGCCCAAGTCCCCAATTACTCCAAAACTGATGACGATCAGTTTGAAAATGACATTGTAATGTAATGTCGCTACCCTACCCGTCTAGACACTCGGCTACAGGATTACCTGGGATTACTGCCGGCGCTAAAGGAAATACCCTACTGACCTACTCTACCTGGCCTACGTTCTGATGCGACCCTTGCAGGAACCCGCAATAAACCTTATAATGTTTATAACTCGTGATCGTCAATGCAACACCTGGCCTTACGTTGTTGTAACTCAATTTTTTTGATGCGTCGGTGAATAAACTTGAGAGATTAAGGAACTAAATAAAAGGAATTAAATAAAATGTGGAAGTTAGATTTAATTGATTATTTATTGGGAAAAAAAAAGGTTAAAACTCCTTGTACCAACCACTTCGGGATCTGATACACAATGAGCGCAAAAACCCTTGCGTTTTAAACCAACACAGAGAAAAAAAATTACAGTTATCAGGAAGTACAGTAGAATTCGCTTAACGGATTTCACTTTCGAATATCGTGGCGACCGAACTGACTTTAATCACACAGCTGGTGGCTTGGTAAACATGCAAATAGTTGTTGGAGAACTCTGTTCCTCAATTAAATTAACAATTAATTTAAGTTCAACTTAGATTGGTCTTGGTACTAACACAGTATAAAGAATACAGTAGCGCAACTCGCTTGTCGGCACTTTGATCTCTTCACTGGATTTTCATTGACCTTGAGTGTGGAGTGGGGATGTGTCGAATGCTGTGGTCCTGCTTTAACTGAGACTTCGTTGCAAATTGTAAACTCACACACCAGGGCCGGATTGTAGTATTTTGTGGACGTGGTAAAAAGTAACAAAGCATACACGCAAAAACCGATTTTGTTAAATAAAACAAAAGTGTGTCAACTTAACTAAATTCTTCGTTTAAATAGCAGCAAACAAATCTTCATTCATGTCAAATAAATATTTCAGTTACAAGAATGTAGTCAAGTCAACAAGATTTGTATTTGTAAGTAAAAAAATCTTTACTTCAAGAAAAAGAATGTTTGTGTGATATTAACAAAGAAATATGCATTTATTTATTATTGTAAGTAAATTTTATTGAAAAATCATTAAAAAGAAGTAAATTTGTTGATTTAAAAAAATATTCTAACAAAATTTTTTGCTTCGTTGAAAACATGATTTTTTCGATGAATTTTTTACGGCAATAATTTGCGCTTGTCTGAAAACCTATTAGATATGCCTAGTGATGCATTTGTTGCAAAAATTTAATTTTCGGAAATTTACCTCTTTCACACGGACACTTATAAAATGGCAGATGTCTTTTACACCGTTTATTTCAAAAGCCTACAAAGAGCTATCGGTGCTGGTGCCGGTCTTGCTTCGTAGTATTTTGTTAGAAAGAATCTAAGATCCCAAATAAATATTTATGGTCGGTATTCCGTTCTTAATTTTGTATTCTTAAAAATTTAGTATATGCAGTTACTGGTGTTAATTTGTTTATTTTGTTGCTGCTGAAAAATTAAGTAATTTGATAACTTATGTGGAATCTCAAATTACAAAAACAAAATTCAGCAATTGTAAACAAACAAAAATTGGTGATTATTTTCAAAATATATAAGTAAAATTAATAAATATTTCAATAGTTGCTTAGTGTTTATTTAACGTTCATTTTAAAACCTCTGTTAAGTGTTAAGCACAAATTATTTTTTTCAAGCTCTATTGCACATTGATTCACTCCACGTCTTTCTATACTTTCCATTTTCAATAAAAGATAACTTGTTAACCTTTGATCGCTTCACACCAGAGCTGTGCCAAGTACTACTTATAAATACAACAAGCACAAGCACAAGTACAATAGTGCTTAATTGCACTTAAATACAAGCACAAATCCAAAAGTATTTGTATTTGGACTCGTGCTTATAAATACTTATTAGTGGGGGAACGACTCGCTGCCGGCCAGACTATGAAGCATCAATATTTTGTCGCGCAGATAGGCCGCGTCTACTGCTAGATATGTACATATACGTATCGCATCATCAAGGAATATGCGGAAAATAAAAATAACTCAGCGATAGATATATTATGTGCATTTGTTGATTCTAAAACTAATTGCAAGTACCTAACTATGGAAAAACAATCTCATTATATTCTAAAACTAATTGCAAGTACCTCACTTTGGACAATCTCATTTTTATTTATCTTGCGTTATTTTGTAAATGTTAACATTAACATTTTAATACTTGTACGACTGTACGTATAACCATAAGTATACGCACAGCTGTGAAGTGTACTTGCGGTAATAAGCACAAGTATAAATACAAGTACAAGTACTAAGCACAATTGTAATTAATTGTGCTTAAGCACAAGTACGAGTCCAAAAGTGCTTGTGCTTGTAATTAACTTGTATTTGTAACAGTAAATACTCGCACAGCTCTGCTTCACACTTTATTCCCTCAAAGTTCCCTTAATACGCCTCTGGCCCAACATAAGCATGCATTCGGCACGAGAGCTGTAAATAAATGAGCTCTGCATCCCGAGATTGTGACTCAGACCTTGCGCGGGATGTTATGCGCGAACTGAATATTTTCATGAGAGTCGCGCTACTGTGTAGTCCTTATACTGTGGTACTAATGTTGCCACTTCAGATCGTACTCTAAGACAGGTTCTGCTCAATCAACCAAGGCACAGTGTGACAGTGAGTCTATAGTGTACTTAATTAATGGAAGTAATTAATTAATTAATCAGACGTTCTGGGGAAGTATGTGATACAAAATACTGCCATCAGCGAACAATTTGCAAGATAATCAATAGCAATCGCCGCTAGTTTTTCAGGGACTCCTTCGGAGGTGATGGAGAACCCTATCGCTAGCTAAACTAATTAATTGAGGTCGAATGGGTAGGATCTTTCTCAACTACGTCCAATCGCCGTAAGAGTGTGGTACAGTGTACGCTTTTAATCATCCTACGTCGTTTTTTGTCGGCTAAACCTATCTAACTAATTTGTTGGCGCTATGGACCCGAATGACTGTTGCACTTGTAGTCTCTCGGCAAATCGCTTCTGATTAACCTGCAAATCTCTCGGCAAAGACCACACTTCGGTCCACACACAGGGTGTGAGAGAAACTCTGTTAAGAAGATGGCTATGAATAGGTGGTTCAAATTGTTCGGCCTCGTAATTTCACGAAATTCGTAATGAGCAATAAATTGGCTTTGATTTCTGGGGTTAGATTGTGCTGGCCCACTTAGTTTCGGCCGCAGATATAACCTGCCTTAGACCAGTGATTAAAATTGGCGACTTCCCTGTGCAAATCGAAATACAGCCGTTAGCGTGTTTCCAACTTGACAGAGAATAGTTCCAAAAGGGTAGAACTATTTTCCAAGAGTACACTGCATTTGAATTTCCCAATAGATTTGAGGGAACAGTTAATTGGCTCTGGTTAATTAAATCGCAGAACTGGTCTAATAATTTATGCAACAAATTACCACCAAGTATGTGACGAAGAAATACAAATACATGTAAATTACCTATCCGCGTCCCCGAGATGAACACAATACCCGCACGCAAACTTGTTTAGGCACACCCGCGGCGCGAATCCGTACGTATTCGTGGTTTTGTTTGTTTAATTGCCTTTCTCTTAACACACTGGATTTTAACCGTACCGAAATAAAATGATTTAGCTAGAAATATGAGAAAATGAGAGAATGACTACAAACACTAAAAGAAAACTCGCTAAGTCAAATTATAGAATTCAACCGTTCGCTCGAGGGATTGAAACATTTTTGTCTTTTTCGGAGTTTCTTTCTTTCCAACTAAATAATTAATCTCCTCCCTCGGACTCCGCATTCAAATTTTGAAACAACCCCGGACCAATAATCGCTGCTCTAGCCCAAAATCATGCCTACTCCACATTTCCTGTCCCATATTCATAAATTAAAAAAACTCCAATTAGCTTGTCAGACAAGGATCGGCGGGTGGTCTTTCGCAATTTGAAACTTTCCTGACTCTCTTTCCATAACTCAACCTTACAAGCGTTTACTTGACATTTTAATATATCTGGTACTTGCTTGAAACATTACGCAGACAAAGCGAACTACTTTCCACTTGCAATGTAATTGATCCCTTTTCTATAACTGACATGTTCTAAAATTTAGTGTGACCAATTCGTACAAAAATCTGAACCAAAACAAAGCTAAAATGTCAAGCTGACTTATTTATGATAGCAGAGAACCAGGAGTGCCATTTGAGCAGGATCTAACGTTACAAATTTTTATGACTCGCGCTGGGGGGTTTCAGTCTCCTGAAAAGGACCGCGGTGCCAGGACAGGATTGCATCCGGTAGCAATTCTACTGCTCGTAAAGTTCTGAGAATCTGAACATGCGTTTGTTATTTACAATTAAACAAGCATGACCCGATTTTGTTTTGAAAAACAAATCCGCGACCGTTTTATAACGTATCCTGAAATGCTTACCCGTGTTACGTAAAATTTGAAGCGTAGTCGTGGACAATTACCTATATTTGGAAAATAATGGACAACATTTTCAGCATTACGCTTTGTTATTTAGTTTTTATTTCTCCTTTTATTAGAAAAGGGGTTTTAAGTTCAACTGTCAGTGTCACTGTGGAAATTTAAAAACTAAGAAACGACATGCGGCTTTTTGTTCCTGGCAAACTTTGACTAATTTTTTAATCAATCACATTTGGATATACAACAATAATACTTTTAAGTATATATACAAATATACTTTTAAGTGTTTAGTGTTTATGTGAAAATCTTTTTAATTTAAAATGAACAAAGTTTTATTTATGTATTAATGCTATGTATAGAGCAAACTGAGTAAACTATTTATATATTTTTTCACTAAATAATGTTTTTAATGTACACCTATTCATTACTGCTTTATTAAATAAACCTATACGTAAGTTTGTTTCTTTTTTAAATTAAGCAATCAGATTATTCGGTACTTGTCCGAATAGTGAATAACTATTCGGTATTCGGTCGAATAGTAAAATTGTTACCGAATACTAAATATTCGGTGCATCTCTAATTAAAAGTGATCATTCTGCGATTAGAAATATAAAATTTGCCTGTATTTCATCGACAAATTTGGTTGTAGCATATCTACAACAAAGTTTCAATTTTCGTCATTGTAATACGATGAATATATTAAAAGCAAATAATAAGAAAGGACTCTTTTCCGATAAAGTATTAGAAAGAATGGAAAACTAGTGAGGATGAGCTTAGAAGTGAGAACAACGATTTTTATGTTGAATCACAAGAAATTGGACGAGAGAAAATAGAAGAAAATATGAAATAGAAATGATATTACATGGCCGAACAGAGAAAAAGCTGAACAAATTAGTTGCAAATAACACACGAGGAAACTTTTTTATGACAAAAAAATGACAAATCTGAAATTAAAAAAAATCATTTTGTTCATATGTCCAATTGAAAAAAATTGAAAGTTCCTTTCAATTTTGCAAGATAATAGACGGTTTTTCAAAAAGTTTTCTTTCAGGGTTTGTTTTTGGGTTACATATGTTACATAAGTATATACAGTGTGTCTCAAAAAGTTTTATACAAATGGAGAAAAAGTTTATCTTACATTTCACAAAAAAAACTATTCTTTATAAAAAGCTCTGCATGACTTGTAGATCCATAATCAGGTACAAAATTTTTAAAAAATTGGCTGGAATACAGGGAAAATAAAAAATAATGATTTGGACGGAAAGCAAAATACTTTCAAACTGTAGTGGAGAAGCAAAATGTTCATTGAAATTGTGATTAAATAGCAAAAAATTATGCACACTTGTATATTAGTGATATTCCCAGATAAAAATTGATAAAGAAGGTTATCAATGTTTTATAAAAATAAATTATCTAACAATTGCTGAGGTGTTTATTTTTTAATTTTTATCTGGGAATATCAATAATCTACAAGTGTGCATAATTTTTTGCTATTTAATTACAATTTCAATGAACATTTTGCTTCTCCACTACAGTTTGAACGTATTTTTCTCTCCGTGCAAATCATTATTTTTTATTTTCCCTGTATTCCAGCCAATTTTTTTAAAAATTTATACCTGATTATGGATCTAAAAGTCATGCAGAGCTTTTTATAAAGAATAATTTTTTTTGTGAAATGTCAGATAAACTTTTTCTCCATTTGTGTAAAACTTTTTGGGACACACTGTATATGCAACATCCAGTTTTTCTTCAAAATATTTGCAAAAAAATTATCGATTTTTTTTTATCTGTGGTGGTTGCCCAACGGGGTCCTAAGTCAAAGACTTGTCAGGACCTCAGGAGCGGGAGTGTATTTGAGTGTGTGTAAAGTGTCCCATGGCTTTGTTACTTCCAACCTTCTCGCCGTTCAAGGGGAAGCAGTATCGAATTTTATCCCCAACACTGAAGGGTACCTGAAGTCGATACCGACCACCACGAAGCAGTATCGAATTTTATCCCCAACACTGAAGGGTACCTGAAGTCGATACCGACCACCACCGAGAAAAATCCCGAGTGCGGTTCGAACCGACGACCATGCGGTTGCAAGGCCGGTCCTCTTACCACTGGACCGTTCAGGCGTTGAAATTATTTTTCCCGTTATCCTTAGGTGAAATTAAATAGAAAAATATTTGTTTCATAAAAAAAATCATGCATTTAAGGGTTAATTTTTTGCTGTAAACTGGCGAAAGCATATTCTTTCCAAAAAGCGGGATTTTTAAAACTCCACCAGACAAATTATTAAAATTGGGGTCTCTCCTGCCATAAGCTGGACGTATGGTCACCTTACACAAGATCCTACAAAAACAAAATTATTTCTGAAAGACTGTGTAATACTATTGGTAATACTGAATAAATTTTACTTAATAAAATAATAAGGCTGGGTTCCAGAAATGATTTAAGCGAAGAATTAATTTAAGCATAAGTTGGAATGTGATACACAGTATGCTGTACGTCATTCTAACTTATGCTTAAATTAATTCCTCACTTAAATCGTTTCTGCAACCCAGCTTTAATAATGGTAAGTAACAACATGGCGGTAGGTACATTTGAGGCGTATAGCGCAACAACGGCCCACTAACAAAATTACTATTTTGTGCTTTATAGCATAAAATCCCTTACATTTCAAATAATACAGTGCACCACCAGCCCAAAAGACGTTATTAATTTTTTCAGCAGATGTGTTTGGAGGATTGCCTGCTGAACAGTTGGATTCTTTTTTCATTGCAGTTTTCTCACAACTTTGTTTTTTCAGTTAGGCCGGTTTTGCACTACACGCCTCATTTGTGAATCAGAAACAGCGAATTTACCGTTTAGCGAGTCATTTATGCTATTTATTAACGCATTAAGCAAAGCGAATTACTGCTTCTCAGCTGCTGCGTTCGCTAAACGCGCCCATGTCTACAAAGTATATACAACATGATAGTATGGCAGTACAACTATGCCATACATTTTTATAGTTATTAACATTTTCAAATAAATCAATTTTTTTCCAATTGAGGCGAACTTTTTGGCGGTCACTGTGTATTTCTTAGTGCAAAAAAGAACAATCTAGATACATATCATTTTTAATATAAAAATAACACAAGCAAATTTAAACATTAGTTCGCAAAACAAACTCAAACCAACCAGTCTTAAATAACGAATTTGTTAATATTCCGTAGTTTTTTTTTTTTTTTTCGAAATAGCGTCACATTAATGTAATTTCAATAACTTTGCTTTAAAATTTGTTTTATTTAATTTGTTTAGACTAAAGTACATACGGTATTGTTAGACCAGCAAGTAGCCAGATTTTATTTAAAATTCACCAAATTGATTTTCCAATTCTACAGATTTCCTTATTTCAAATTTAAAAAATCCCAAATCAAGGACAGAAATGTGAAAAATGAACAGTGGGTCAAACTGCAGAAAGTCGTTAAGTTAACGATCTGACTAAACCACCCGACCAATCAACGATAGGGAAAATTGAATACGTGGTTTAGTCTGACCAATTTAACCGTTCACTTACCGCACCTAAATTTACAATTTTTTCGTTCTTGATTAACAAGCAACATAATTGGATAAATTTTTTTCTATAAATACCTACTGTTAATGACATTTCTGTTATTTATGAGTTCAATTTAATTTATTTGTTGATTGCGGCCAAAATACAAATTTTAATTTTTTAATGTACATATTGCATGTATAAAAATAAAAATTGTACTAGTGTTTCTTAAAAGAATTTTTTGTATTTTAATTTTGAATGAGATGTTTTGATTTTTTAGATAGGCAATTAAGCGCACAAGAAATACTTTTGATATATCAGCAATCTTGCAAAAAGACTAACACCATTGAATTAGATTTGATTAAGAGCCAAATAAGTGTAAGTATTTTTTCTTTTCGTTTTTGTTAAATGATTTAATTGATTGAATATAATGATATCTTTTAGGAAATTAAAAATAATATAAACAGATCTGCTGCATTAAAATTATACAATATCAGTATTTCACCAGAAGTATTGGAAACGTTAGAAGACTTATTTAAAGTAGCAAATTTTTGTACAATCTCTATTATAGACTGCAAATTCACTCCGGCACTCATAGCAGATTTTCTCAATATGTTGGAATATTATGAATGTACAACTGAATTAATAATATCTTTAGATCTTGATGACTTAGATGCTTGGAAATTATTCTCAAATATGGTAGCTTCGAATATGGTAATTCAGTCGATTACATTTAAAAACATGACCATAAGCGATGCAAATATGAGAACATTTATGGCAGCTGTCACGGAGAACACTACAGTACATATACTCAAATTTGATAGCTGCACGTTGGTCAAGTTACCAAATTTTCATTTGAGTAAGTTCGATAGTTTAAATTAATAATTTTAAATTGCATTTTCATTTTTTAAGTTGAAAGTTTAGAACGTAATTTTACAATCCGGGAGCTCTATTTACCACAAACGGGTTTATACGCAAAAGAGGCTGATAGTATAAGCAAACTTGTAACCAGAAATACTTTTCTTAAAGTGTTAGATATTAGTAACAATATAATAGGAGATCGAGGACTTGAACAGTTAGCAAAAGGATTATGTAAAATAACAATATGCGGACTGTCAGTCCTTATTTTGTTTAATAACCAGTTGACTGAAAAGTGCGGGAAAACTTTGAGCAACATAATCGTGAGTATAATTGTTTTTAGCATAAGTGATTTTTAATATTACATCTTTATTTTATGTAATAGGAGTGCTGCAAAACTTTGCGTTCCTTAAATATTGGTTTTAATAAACTAACTGATGCAGTAATTAGTAACATAAAAGAAAGTCTGAAGACATCGGAAACTTTGGAAGGTTTAGGACTTCAATCAACTGTACTTACTTGTATTGGGGCTGGTGATTTGGCAGAAGCCATCGAAATAAATAATTCACTGGAGGTTTGTTTTTTATTATTATTATTTTTATTAATTTTATTATTATTAATTATTAATTTTATTATTATATATTATATTTATTATAACCTAGCACTATAATCAAGTATAACTGAAATTTTTGAAAAAGAATATTTTTTAAATTGCAAAATATAGATCAAAAGAATCTGACGTGTGAAAAATTTTTAAAACTCGTCGATAAATAACGGAGAAAGTTTGGAAGTTTTAACCAGGAACGACTCACTTGTAACGTCATTAATTTGGTCATTTTTTAAGATATTAGAAAAATTCTTTCACAATTATACATCAATTTGCTTTAACTTCCTTCTCTTAAAAAAAAAATAAAAATACATAGTAAACTTGTCCATTGAAATAAAGTAGCGCTCGGTTATAAGTTATTTATAACTTATAATCTCCAAGGGACGTGAAAATTTGTCCGTTATAACCGGCCGTTTTTAAACCCCTGTGTATTTTTTATTATGTATGTAGCTAAAGAAAATGCTTTAAATAAAAATTAAATGTTTATTCTTCAACATTTGTTCTCTATAAGTGAGTGTTCAATGTAAGTCGAAGGCGTTATAACCGAGCACTACTGTGTATAAACATGTGTTATTTAAAGTTATTGCTTATTATTGTAGAAATTAAATCTTAAAGGAAACAAGGCGATTTATGTTGAAGGTTTAGAAAAACTTAGCAAAGCGTTAATAAATTCTAAAATTACTAAGTTTGATTTAGATGAAACAAATCGATCTTGTAATGTGAGTATGCCCAAGTACTCACAAGTTTTGTTTTCTAATAGAAATTATTTTTAGGATCGCGATGGCTACAGTGAATTGGTAACCAAAATAAAAGGAATCTGTACTGTCAATAAAAGTAGAGCAGAACAAAGCTTGCTTCAAGAAATGTCTGTGTCACAGAAAATGTCCCGGAAAATATCTCTCAATTGTGAACCTTACTACAGTACTCCTTCTTCTTCACCAAGTATGTGTAGTGGTCCTTCGTCTCGTACCAGAAGTCGATTCCAAGTATCCAAAGTGCCCGATTCTTGTCAAAATAAACCGGCTAATAGTTCCCGATTTAAAGTTGTATCAGTTTCAAACCCTTCAACATCATATTATGGTAGCGCTGACAATATACTAAGCATAACTACTGTTGACGAAGGATATGAAATACAACAGTTCCAAAACATTCGGAGTAGTGTTTCGTCTCTTGACAGTGTTGAATCACTTACTCTACCTAGTACAGATATTTCGTATTCACCATCACCTGTTTGCGATAGCGAATAGTTTTTTTTTTTAATTTACGTACTGATTTTGTAATATCTGTGTTTTTTTGTAGTTCTGTGATAAAACATGTTCTAACTGTATAAGAATGTTTTCACAGTTTTGCTTGATTACATTTTTATTTTACATGACCATAATTCAGTGACAAAGAGCTGTGGCAAATATGTTCACAATCGTTATGATGGTTCTCAGCAATTTTTTTGCAGAATTAAGCTATATGGTGCTATTTCCATTTATAAACAAAATTATATATGACTGTCAAGAAAATTATATACAATTTAATTGTATTTTTTTAAGTTGTAAGTAAAAAAAATCTGAATTTAAGCACTGCCAATATTTGTAATATAATCGATTTTGTGTAATAATTTTTATCAAAACATGTATAAAATTCATGAGATGTTTGCCTACTTCTACTTAATTGGTGTCTTTGATGAAAGCTGACATAATACCTTTATTAAATCTCATTTCTGTGATACTGGTTTTTGCTTTTTCCATTCTTTCAAGAATGGAACAGAAGGTAGAATTGAATGTTCAGATTCAAGTACATCAATTAAAACTATTTTAATAGTTATTTCTTCGTCACCACTTGATACTGAAGAAATAATTCTAAAAGCGTGTTTAATTAAAAATATTACATCAAAGTCTAAAATTGGTCTAAATTCTTAAATAGATTTGCTTCACTGTCCTTGGATATTTTGATCTGTAAAAATATTTCATTTAAAACATCTCAGTCTGTTTCTGTAAATAATCATAATCGAATGTACCTAGCATCTAAACTTTGTTCAAATCTAAAAGATTGTTGTCATTGCTTTTGTCCTGATCTTGTGCTTCTCTGGTCAGTGATGAGATGGGTATAAATTCAGTAGCGTCGGAATACATTATTTTAGCAAACTTTTGATGCACTATGAAAATGAATGTTGTCTGTGTATTAGTTCCACACGTCTTCTGAATTTTCACAACTCAAGTGGTTTTAATGGTTTAATTTTTGCATGCAAAACATCGAATAGCAACCATATGTCATAGCATAGCATAGTTGAGTATTCCATGTGAAAAGTTTGTTGTTTTTATATATTTTATTACCAATTAGTTTTTAAGTAGTTCAAATTGTTTTTTTTTCTTGGACACAGTATTAATTTATTTCATGCTGTGTTAACAATAAGTTATGTAATTTGTTGTTGGTGTTTATTTTACACTTGCGCTTATTTTGTTACGATGGCGTGTGAAAGACGAAAGCAATCTTTTAATTTTTTTAATGGCAGCAGGGATGCACAAGTGCAAATAAATAATTTAATTAAGAGATTGTTATGTTCGTATTTTGTTAGATTGTTTTTTTTTTATTTAATAGTTAAATCAACATTTCACCTCATAACTAACTATTTTGATTCCTTGAGAAATTTAAGTCGGAGCTGTAATTCTGAAACTATTTGTTGCCAAATTTTTATAAAAAAAAAAAAAAAAATTAGGACATCTACGCAGCTTTGATTTGTTTTTATATTTCTTTATTAAAATGCATAAGTATAAAACAATATGGAATACATAGACGTCTAACCTGTAAATTAAATATATTTTTATATCAACAATTAAACATTTCGAATAGTTCAATATAGAAATGTATATATACTTTTAGAAACATTTTGGTACAAATTTTAGCAAGTGATAGTTGTACATAACTATGTTAAGTTTATATATGTACTGTGTGATTCAGATTTAAGTGATAAAAATCATTGTTGTAAGTTAAACATTGTACTACTTTAATAAAACTAAGTCAAATATTTAGTACATAAAAATAAAAAATATTCTGATTTGCACAGTATGTGTATGTAGTATAAAGTTCCACTTATAAAAACTGTAGTTAAATTTTTGCATAAACTTGGGAGCATATATGATTAAAAAAGATTGCAAAGTGTACCTTTGCTATTACTATTCATAACAAATTTAGTAAAATCCGTGTTTTACAGTTTCTTTTATAGTTTTAGACAATTTTCGGTGTTGCTTTGGTGAACATACTAAATTTTTAACGGAACATATATAGATATGCTCCCATAATTCAACATATGTACACATGCTCCCATAATTCAATAAATGTACACATGCACCATCTTTCTGTTATCGTCAAAATAAGTTTAAGTAATATGTGTATGTGATAAATTGCATGTGATATGTATGATATCTCATAAGAGTATTTTAGATTTTAAAGTATTTATAAAATTTTATCTTTTACGTTCACTAAAATTTAAAAACATACTTTTCAAATCATTAATAAAGATATTTAGTCTGTCTTTTTTATTTTTATTATTGTTGCCGAGGAAATGTATAAGGGAGTCAATCAATAAATAACAGCTACTGATAAATAGGCAAAATTATTTTAATAGAAAAATTACATAATTCTTTCATACCAATTTAAATAGTCTCACGACATAAAAATGCAATTAATTCTTAACTGTGGTATCTCATCACACATAAAGTGCCAAAAGCAAATAAACATCACACTTATAGCTTCAATGTTAATAACACAAGCGGAGGCTACTTTGTATTGATTGAACTAAATATTTTTTTTTCATTAACGTTAATATAACTAGCTCGTTCAACACATGCAACCTCCCTCCGAGTCATTTTGATCGCTTTGTAGTTGTGGTTGAGTTTGTAGATCCACAGCTGGATATAAGTTAAGAAAAATATCCAGAATTATGAAATTTTACAAGAAAGGCAAATAAAGCAACTTTATTCATGCAACCAGATATGAAACTACGGTAAAGATTTTAAAATATTTAAATACGAAGCAAAATTCTGCATGAAAAAAATACCTTTATGAACATATAAATATTTTTAAAATGCTGCAGAAGACTTATGAAAAAGTTTAAATTAAAAAGAAATTGATATTAGTATTTAGTAAAACGTAGTATCCTAATAGAAATGAAAAGAAAAACAAAAATGGCATAAAATATTTATTAAATAATAAACAAAATTAGTGTTAACGTAACAAAATTGCTTTTACATATGCATATGTGTTTCAATGGCGAAAATACACATACATTTCTTTAAATGTACAACCATCTAAGTACCAAATACATTATAAAAACAAATATTTGAATAAATTGAGTTAAAAAAGTAAATCGTAACTTTCAGAAAAAACAAGGAATTTGAAGCTTCTAGTTTAACATTTATAATATTTTAGACTATGTTAATATGATGAAATTAGTACCTAGTTTAAAAATACTATTAAAAATCACTTAGAAATGTATTACTTTCTTAAGTACAACAATTTATATGTGGCAGCCAGAATTATACGAAACTTAAACAGAATGAATGCATGAGATATCAACATGAGGCCATGCAATTTGAATAATATTATAATTCGAAATGGTTTTCTTCTACATGCATGTTTAAGCTTCTTAAAACAGGATGTCCATTATTAAACGTTAACATGTTCTTATGAAACTTATTTATTGCAGAAAAACAGCATAATTTTTAAGCAATAAATACTTTTACGTCAAATTTTATTAAATAAGTGTGTAATACAGGTGTTGTTTGATTTCTACTCAATTTTTGTAAATAAAATTATCATTGAGGCTTCATAAATAATTTTCTCTTCAACTAAAATATATGTACAGAATAAATTATCTCTATTAAATAATTTCAAATGAATAGCTAGCAGATCACTCCAAGTTTCTTATATAAGTGTAAATAACATTTACTAAAATAATAAATATAATAGACACCCTGTATTGTTGTAAAAAGACACACTGTATGTAATGCATTGCACGTAATTTTAAAACTAATTCTATTTGAAAAAGTGAGAGTAAAAAACTTGGAATTATCTACAAATGTATAAAACTTTTATCGTACACTAGTTTTAATATATCAGGCATCCAAAATCTTACTAGCATGCACATCCTCCATCTGGATCTTTTGTTTCATTGGGAGTGTCTTTTAATACAACTTCTTGCACTAAAATATAATTGAGGAAAATAATAAGAAAATGGCTTAAATTATAAAAAAAAAACGACCAAATAAAAATTACTGAAAACAAGAACATCTTTTAATCACCAACTTTGAATGTCAAAGGTAAATGTTGCTAAATAAATAGTTACTTCAAGTTTAAATACTGATTTATGTTTAAGCATGCTACAGTACATGCAAGTTTTGTGATAGTCATGCATATAAAAACTAAATAAATAAAGGATACTATCTTCAGGAGGTTTATTCTCTGTAGAATCCATACCAGGAAGAGCAGCAGCTACACGTCTAAATAACTAAAAAAAGTAATTTATGTAAAACTGTATTCAAACGTTAATGTCAAATTATCACACCTGCTTAACATTATAGCCAGCCTTAGCGCTAGTCTCAATGAACATAACATTCAATTCCTTTGCTTTTCTCTCCCCTTCCTCTGTGCTAACCTGTCTTTTATCAGAAAGATCAGTTTTGTTACCAACAAGCATAATAATCACATCTGTGCCCCGTTCTGTACGTACATCATCTATCCACTTAGAAGTTTGATGGAAAGAATTAGCATCTGAAATGATTACACACACAATCTTAGATGATTCAAATTTCAAGCACAGGCAACAAACTTACTAGTAATATCATAAACCACAACAGCCACCGTCGAATCTCGAATGTAAGAAGGAATGAGAGACCTAAATCGTTCTTGTCCAGCTGTATCCCAAAGTTGTAATCGAACTGTTCGGTCTTCAAGGTACATTGTTTTAGACAAGAAGTCAATTCCTATAGTTGCCTATTTACAAATTTTAAAATTAAAGAAGTTATAAAAAAAAACTGCTTGAGAATTAAAAGTCTGTTCGATAGCTCTGCACTTTCTACACTTTTAACACCTTTACTCTATTTTTCGCACTCCTACTTATGTAATGTCATATACATCACACTCTCTCAGGAGTGGTTGGTGCAAAAAGTGTAGAAAAGTGCAGTCCTATCGAACAGACCTTAAATTTCAAGTAGAATAGCAATTTTAACTGTCAATCTTGATGTAGATATTTGCTGCCATAGTTGCTTCTATTAAAAATGTTTTTTTTTAATAGTCTTTATTGTTAAGTATTGTAAATGTAACGATACATGTGTAATTGTTTACAGCATATAAATGACTAAAACTGAAGGTACGTACCTGATAAGTGTTATCAAAGCTGTCATACATAAATCTTGTAATTAAAGAAGTTTTGCCCACTGCAAAAAAGCGAAATTAAAATATTGTAAATTAATTTATTGGGGTTACCAATGTCAAAGCCAATGTAGTTGACAATGTAGTTGTATTTCTCTCAAGCTCTAAACTGAATGCAATAAATCTAATGTGCAGAATACATAAGGTTCATTACGGTCAGTTCTAAGTGATCAGATCAGCTTAGAGCTTGTTGGTCAGTTGAAAGAAATACGACTATTTACTACAGCATCCAAGTCAATATAATTTTATGCAGAAATAAGGTAAATGGACAAAGTAAAGCTTGTTGCAGCAATAAAAACTATAAATAGTGAAAACTTATTTTATCAATTATTGATCCTATGACTACGCCTGCTATAAAATAGCACAGAAAGAGGGTTTACACCTCAAAGCTGTCACAATAAAAGTAATGATTACTTACCGCTTTGCTCTCCTAAGAAAACTAGTTTGAATTTCCGCAAGGGATTGCCAAAGTCTCCCGAAGTAGACATAATTAAACAAAATAATAACAAGTTATTAATAAACCCTGCAATATCTTGAAAGTTCACGCTAAAATATCACAGGAAAATGCACGTACAAACAGAAAGTGACAGAAGACGCCACGGCAGCGATGACAACTACACATGCGCAATTGTCAAATGGAAAGGGTTAATTTCCAAAAGGATGAGATCATACCAACGAGGAAAGAATAAAACAGGAGGGAAGATACGGCACGGCAGTCGGAGAATAGACGAAAGTTACCACTTTGCGGTAAATCACTTTCTGCAATATGGCAGTTTGTTTACATCCGTAGTGCAAAAATAATTGCCCGATTTCGTGTTTGTATCTGAGCGTAGTACGAATCTATAATGATTTCCAAGCGAACTGCCGGTTTTAATATTGGTTATGCCCTTGGTTACGCTTGGTCTTGCGGAAGTTATACTTTTTTATTTCTATTGTTTGAACCGCTTGGATGTGTTCCGCGCTTACATTTCGCTATCGTTACGTATAGACATAACCTAAAACAACAACGCTACAGCTAGCGCTAGCGACGTGCCTTTTTAAAAGAACGATTTAAAATTTGTAGACCGCTAGGTATATTGCTCTCCCTTAGCAGAAGTTTAGCTTCGGCTTAAACACATATATGACGACACGCTACGTGGCGCACACGAAGCGCTACGTAAATTTTGCCAGGCTGAACACAGGTATTGACGATGGTTAATAAAAATTGAGTAGTGAAATTCAATTCTGAAGCGAAGTTACGATCCAAAATGGATTTTAACAGTGTGTTAATATCAACGGCAAGTGAACGGTTTTAATTGATCATAACATATTGTTGATGTTTTATATAAATAACAGCATACTGATAATGAAATAATGGCGAGTTATCGCAACCATCACGTTAACTTACGATAAACGTTAAAATTATGTGGCCCCATTCATTTTCCATTGGATCAATTGATCTTAACGTTTAACGTAAGTTAACGTGATAGTTGCGATAACTCGCTAAATCATGTCTTAAGGTCCGTTTTCACGCTCATGCAATTTGCGCAAATGTGCTTGTGCACGTAAATTTGCACAAGGAAGTCGTTGCATGAAAACGAAATTTTTTTGCTTGCACAAGTCAGAAAATTTGGCAAACTACGAATGCAAATTTGTATGAAAACAGACCATTATGTTACAAGAACATTCTATAGTTGTCTTATATGCAACGGAGATCAGTTCATTTTTAGCCAAGATCACATATTGACATATTCATTAAGATTATATATTTTATTTGTCGAAGTGATCTAATCCAAAGTGACCGAGATCACCTCCCCCCCTAGAGTAGGGTTACCATTGGCTTTGATGGCAAAGGAGAACATTTCATGACAAAAAGGAGGACTTTGCAAGAAAAAGGAGGACATTTTTGAAATTATTAAAATTCGGCCCTACTAATGTTTCGATCAAATCTATGACGTTTGTAGACAGGGTACGAAACAAAAAAAAACAAATAAATAGCAAACATGTCATAAAGAAGATGTATTTAACTAATTAAATTTAACAACATTAAATTTTTACTGCGCATGTCAGCATTGGTTCAATGGTTCGGGATGTTTGAAGTGGACGCCACACTCGAGGCCGTACTCGTCCAAAGTGTGGCGCTCGCCTAAAAGTTGGGCACGTTGCGGTTAGGAAACGTTCACACGAGAGCGGTTTAAAACCTCAAGCTCCACTTCACATTCACCTTTTCCGCTACTTTGTCCTTTGTTACTAGTTTACCTGTTACAACACGCAGTTCTTGTTGAAGAACGGAAAATAGACCTTAAATCATTTGGTGTTTGGATATTTTAAAAAAGCGGACGGCAAAAAAAGCCGGCCGGACATAAAATTTTGAGTACAAAAGTAGGACATGTCCTCCTTTTTCCGGACGGATGGTAACCCTACCCTAGGGATGCACCAAAAGATCGATTTTTCGAATCGATTCTGAATCGACCGTGCAGAATCGATTTGACTCTGATACTTGTTAAAAAATATCAATATTAGAAAAGATCGATTAAAAATGTAATATCGAAGGCGTCATATCAAAAGGGCGTAAGCACCATTATAATCCTATGATGATACGCCCTCGATATAATTATAATGCATGAAAATATATAATAATATGTAAGTACATAATAAGTAATTAGTAAAAATTTTGTCTTAAATTTATCATAAATTTTATTTCACTGTCCCAAAATTATTCCGTGAATCGATTCACACATATGCGTATCGATATGTACTAAAAATCGAAACTTTAAAATATCAATTCAAAAAAATCGATATTGTAACCACTGAAATAGGGAAAACATTAGAATTGCCATTATACTGTGTGTAACAATTTGAGTTGAAAATAGTATGAAATAGTGTTTAATTGGTAAAAATAAATAACTAAACGTGACTAGTACACTTTTGTGCAATGAAATTAATCACATTGAAATATTACAGTTTAAAGCGGATGCAAAGAACAAATATAATTAGAGGTGGGCGATACGGGAAATTGTGTATCGAATTTCGATACGATTTCTGTATCGATATATCGAATATCGATATGTATCGAGTATCGGGTACCGATACGTATCGATATATATATCGATATATCGAATATCGATACGTATCGGTAGCGTATTTCGATATGTATCGAAATATCGGATCGATATATATATCGATACGTTTCTAAATATAAGATTGAAATATTAAACAAAGGCTTAAAAATACGAGATGAAAAATAGAGCTGGAATAAGTTTAAATAATAACTCCGAATATTCGACCATATAAATACAAATAAATAAATAAAATCTTTAGTTAGTCTGTAATTCGATATTTCAATACGTGCCGGTATATCGATATTTCGATACGTATCGATATTTCGATATGTATCGACATCGGATATTTCGATACGTATCGATATTTCGATATGTATCGGTATTCGATATCCGATATTTTGATACGTATCGATATTAGATACGTCGATACAGCTGAAAATGTGTATCGAAACAGCTGGCGTATCGATACGTATCGATATATCGATACATCGACCCAGCCCTAAATATAATATTATTCAGAATAAAATATATATAAATTTATTAGTGTTATTAATCACATGGACGAAATAGTACGGTCAATATTAATATTTACCGGTAGTTAATTAATAATAATCGGATTTATCACACTGGCGGTAAGAACCACCATATAACCACAAATGCAAACGGAATGTTTTCCCTATTTCGTTGGCGCTTTTGATTGGTTATTGGAGTTATTGGCATAAAAAAACGCCACCTGGCGGTTGCAGATTTTCTCCTATTTCCCCCTTACCGATGCTGCACCTGCACCTGCCGGATTTATGCCCATATTCTTAGTGCTTCCTCGAGGAATTCCTCCAAGTTCCTCATTCAAGGCTTCCTCACGATGTTGCCAACCTGAGCGGCTAGAAATTCGCCTGCTAAGAGGAAACAAAACGAGTTTCAGTAAAGTAATTAAGATTTATTTTGTTAACAAAAACATTATAATAAAATGTTCGAAATGTCCTTCACGTTTTAAACAATGTACTAGGCAATTATCAAATGAAATATATAACCTCAAAAATTTACAAAGTACTATTGCTATCATAAAAAACTAGGACAAGACTTTTTCAGCTGTGTAAAACTGCTACCGACCATAAATTTATAGTAAATTAAAATGCACAGTTTTTTACTTTGTTTCACCACTTATTTATTGTAACACAGTTACTGCAGTTTCAACATATTAAATGTCATTTTCAAACTGAGTAACTGAATAAATATTTACAATGGACGCGTTCAGGCTCACATTAAAATAATAACCAATCACAAACGATTGCTGAGTCAGCAACTCAGCTGCTGTGGTCGTCTGAACGCGACCAATTTCAAACTATTTATACAGTGCAAAACATCATAAAACTAAATAATACTAAATATTCCGAAACGTGACCTAAGCGGGTTGTTGTTCGCAGAATACATTAAATAGGGAGGAGTAGGTACATAAGGTCAGTCTGATCGTTATGCAATTAAATGATTAGCGAAAGTAGAATCGGTTTTATGTAATTTAAATGATCTTAAATGTTCTTGTACGCCTGTATGGAAACTTCGACCGGTCTGACCTATGTATACCCCTTTACAGTCACCGCAAAAGAGGGCTTAGGGGAGATCCCATAGCTACACATTCATTTTGTTTGGCAGAAATTTTCATGAACCTATGACGCAAAAAATTCTGGATTCAAACTTAAGCAAGAAACACACAATTTTCTGGTATCGATATGTGGATGATTCTTAGCATGTTTCAAAGGTACAAATCGACAACTACAATCTTTTCTAAACTTTATTAATTCAATCCATCCTAACATAAAATTCACAGTTGAAACGGAAATAGAAAACAAATTAAATTTCTTAGACTTAACAATCACCAACAAAATAACACTGATTAACAAAATTGAAGCTTCGTCGTGCCACACGAACTTTTTTTGGGTTTTTTATTAAGATAGGTTATTGTCAATTAAAATAAGCAGTTTTAAAGTTTTGATCACGCCTGAATTGTTTGTTAAAGAAATATGATATATTTTTAAAAAATCATGGTTCTCCAGAAACATATATGAAAAATGTACATTAGAAACTTATGATCTATGATTTCCTGGAATATTTAGCTTCCAGTTGGTCCCTCTTGATCACCTGCCCTGATAAAGTTTTTCCATCTTTGAAATTTCCTAATGGAACCTTTCGCCATGCTCATCGCTTACAGCCCCCACATTTTCAGGAGAAATGTTCAGGTGTAAGTCCAAAAAATGAATCTTAAGCGACATATTGCAACCCAAAGCTTTATATGCCAATAAAAGCTCGTTAACCAACTCTCTATAGCTGTCACCCTTATGGGTGACCCATACCCAAAAAATTTACAACCACGTTCTTGGAGCATTTCCATGCTGATTTTTCCAAAACGTTATGTAACAAATATGCGGGGCCCAAACTTTGTCTTGGTGAGCCACCGAAGAACCAAAATACTCGCGATAACTCTTTAAAATAAGATCTGTAAATTTTCGCCCTTGTTTTTTGAAAGTCAGTTCACCACAAATATAACAAAAACGGTTAAAATCGTTAACACGCCTTTTCGACATATTCACACAATCACAATAATTAATTAAAATGAACACAACTTGAATTTATAAAGAGACAAACAGTTTCATTACTTTTTTTCGTGTCCGTTCCTTTGCGTTTATCGCTATAATACTAAAACTGAACTTTACCTTATCACAAGAAAACTGAGGGTAACTGAAAAAAAATAAGTGCAGTTTCATACTGAGGGTAGGCAGTCAAAACACGATTACCTACCAGAATAGTGATGGAGAATATCGTTACTTTTGAGTAATCGGTATTCATCGTTACTCTTGAACTCAGTAATCGTTACTTGTATTCGTTACTTTGATTACCGTGATTACTACCAATGTTAGTTAAAACAAGTTGGATTAATCAGGTACCTATTCGATTATTTTATTTTATGTGTTATAATAATACAGGAGTGCAATACAATAAATAATTGTTCATAGTTTTCCTAATAAATATTTTGTATTCCGGGGAAGAGTCGCTAAATTATTTGTTACAATCAAAAGTACGGAATATTCATTTTCTTTTATTCATATAAATACATACGAATACTGCTGCAACCAGAACCAGACTTTCATCTGTGAATATTGAATTATCTGAATAGAAGTAATCGTCGGTAAAAGTAACGAATAGGAATACCAAGTTCAACAAGATCCGAATACTTCGGGTCTCTTCGAGTAACGAATACTTTGTAACGAATAGTTACTTTTTTCTCCATCACTATACCAGAATTCGTGTGGCAAGATAAGTGTTGACCAGTGTAATAGACTAACTTTCAACATTTTCCGGAAATCGACACACACAGACGCAGTTATTCCCAAGGACTCCCTCCACCCATACAAACAAAAACTTTCGGCGTTTAATTCAATGATACGCAGAGTAATTAACCTACCGTTATCAAAAGAAAATTTCGGTGCAGAAGTTAACACCATAAAACAAATTGCCATCAATAACGGTTATGACTAAGGCTAGGAATCATATTCGAATAATTTGAATATTCGAATACATGTGCACTCTCTATTCGAATACGTTCAAATTTAATAATTTGAATTTTCGAATTATTCGAATAATTCAAATAATTCGAATAATTCAAATAATTCGAATTTTTAAATTATTCGAATAATTCAAATCATTCGAATTTTCTAATTATTCAGTGAATTGAAAAATTCAAACATTTGAATATTAACTTAATCCGATTTTTCGAATGTTTTATAACTACTTTTCTAGTTGCCTTCATTATCGACAAACAAAGTTAATAGAATCGTATTGCGCCACTCAGAGGAAGGTATCCCTGCAATCTTTGACCCAACAATGTAGACCCTTTTTTTACGAAGTCTGGTCATCTATACGTTATAGTATTTCTCACATCATTTATTCGCAAAATATTGTCCAGAAGTGATGTTTGAAAATACTTTAAAATGAAAGTGACAAAGTACAATGTAAATTTTGCCCGTACAGGGCAATTTCCATTTCATTATTCGAATACTTATTTAAATATTCGAATTATTCGAGTATTCGTTTATTTAAATTATTCAAGTATTCGATTTATTCGAATTATTCGAATAAAATTTCAATTGAATATTCGAATACCAACTCTGAGAAAAGTCCCAGCCTTAGTTATGACACAGAAACAATAGACAAGATATTGGAAAGTAAAATTAAAAAACAAACACTGTATACAATATACCCATATGTAAAATCATTCAGTACAAAAAAGTACATCACCTTGACATATTTTGGGAAGATCTCAGAAGAAAGAGGATAGTATTATAAGTAAAAATTTCAATAAAGATGAAATAATAATAGCTTACAAACCCCACAACAAAACATCAAATACGATTTTCAACGCTAAAGACAAAATACACAAATTTCAGAAATCCGGAGTGTATAAATTAAAATGCGGTGACTGTAAAGGGGTATACATAGGTCAGACCGGTCGAAGTTTCCATACAGGCGTACAAGAACATTTAAGATCATTTAAATTACATCAAACCAATTCTACTTTCGCTAATCATTTAATTGCAGAAAACCATAATTTTACTATTAACGATACACAAATATTACACTATGCAAACAAAGGTGTTAAACTCAATCTATTAGAAGCAATAGAAATTCACAAAACAGCCAAAAATTCCGAGGAAATACTACTTAACGACCAGACTGACCTTATGTACGGTTGCGGACAAAAAATTTTGGATGTCACTGTCACTCATTTGACGTATACATATATGAATTTCTTAACTTTTACGTCAGTGGAATGACAGTGACATCCGAAATTTTCTGTCCGCAACTGTACATACCTACTCCTCCCTATTTAATGTATTCTGCGAACAACCACCCGCTTAGGTCACGTTTCGGAATATTTAGTTTTATGATTTTTGCACTGTATAAATAGTTTGAAATTGTAAATATTTATTCAGTTTGAAAATGACATATAATATGTTGAAACTGCAGTAATTGTGTTACAATAAATAAGTGGTGAAACAAAGTAAAAAACTAATTTATTATTATGGAATACCACAAAGTAAAGGCTGTCCAAATCGAACATTTAAATTTATAGTGTTTTCGATTGGCCGCACTAGTGCGCACTCAGAATATCTTCATCTCGTGTCATTACATGAGGTTAAAAGAAGTTGCAAATACACTGAGTGCAACCAGCGCAGATGAATCGAAAACGCTATTAAAATTATTTGAAATGGTTGCTCATTGTCAATCATACCTACAGTAAATATTGTTTAAAAAGCTAGGATAGCTGGTTGCATATAAAAGGGTGTTACAGCTAGACAAATTGCTCAGAATTTCAGCGTTAACAAAAGTACAGTTACTGACTTGACAACAAAGTAAGATTCAATATAATAAAATAATGGAAACGCATGGCAATTGAATTTAAAAGTTGCCCTAGTTTTTTTATGACATCGATAGTATCATGCGTCCAATTATTCTAGTCCTGGCTGGCTGTGGTATCACGCATAAATGCCGATTTTTACTTCGTATCGTTGAATTGAAGTCTCAAATATTGACAACAAATAAATGTTTCTTTACGTATTTAATGTTTTAATGCCATTTGAAACAATAATTAGTTAAAAATGTTTGACTCTACAGCCACCCAGGACTACAATAATTGTTGGACACGTTACATATTTCTTGTTTCGGCATTTAAATCATGACCTTCCATAATAATTGACGATAGCACGTTTTGTTGAAGCTTGGTTCGTAAAAATAAACACTAAATAAAATATGTTTGATTGACACATAGAACTTTTGCTAATTCATATCTATTATTCATTCCTTACTTTTCTTTCAAATAATAAATACAACATTTTAATGTAAAAAATTTATTTGATGGGAATACATACATTTTAACAATGGGCGCGTTTAGCGAACGCAACATGTTGAGTTGCTACCACTGCTACATTCGCTAAACGATTACGCTGTACTGCGCTGTCAGTCAGCAGCTTGGAGATTTAGTCAGCGACGTCAGCGTTCTAAAACATCCGAGGGGAAGGACATCGTTCGAATTTTGTGCACCTATTTATAAATACCCAAGATTTAATTGTTTTTAATATATGTTATTTTATTTAAAATATTTTGTCATATTTAAAATATTTCAATATATGTATTTAAAACTATTTTATTAAGTATTTAACATAATTTTGAAGTATTTATACATTTATTTGATTGTATTTAAGAATTATATTAATTTGCATTTATTTAAACATATTTAAATATATTTAATTGTATTTAAAATAATAAGTAAGTTCTATAATAGTTAATTAACATAATGTATTCGTTTGAAAGAAAATAATTATTCTTACGTATCGTTTAATGCGAAAACTTGCAACGATATAAAAAAAAGAAAAAATACTTTTTTATTGTTTTAGATATATTTTTGTATCTACACTGCATCCCCGAATTGAATTCGCGTTACGTATAATGAAGCAAAAATGTCTGAATTCAAATTTCACGGTTTGCAGTTCAGGAGTGCGTTCAGAATCTTTACCTGCGAGAGCGTCTTGGGCGTGTAATCGCGTCTTTCTCATTCACGATTTTCATAACATATCGCAACTCGCTCATCCATTCTAAAACGTCTTGTGTTTACCTTATTTCCCTAACAACGGATGCACTTTCACATCCCAATTGTAAGTGGGGCGCTTAGAGTGCGCTAGTAGTCATGGAAATACTGGAAACACAAGTCGTTTTAAAACGGATGAGCGAAATGCAAAATATGTTAAAAATCGTGAGTGAGAAAGAAGCAATTACACGCCCAAGACGCTCTCGAAGGTAAAGACTCTGAACACACTCCAGGTCTGCTTGGCGCGAAATGAATTTGTGCCAAATTTGACGTCGAGGGTGTTGAAGGTGGAATTAATGCAAGAAGAAATAAATCTGCGCAGGCAAAGATTCTTCCTTTTACATTTAGGAGAAAATTTTAGTAAGATAAAACGTTTCCCATTTAAAATTACTGAGACATACCAAATTCCAACATCCTGTAAGAAAAATAGAATTACGGAAAATCACTGATAAATATTTCAGTAGAGTTATAAGACGTTAGCGTCATATATTTATTAATCAAAATACAAATAAAATATAATAAATAAATAAAAAGTGAGCAAATAAAAATCAGATTAAAGTAGGCGCTGCAAAGGAAATGTATGTCTGTGATTAACCGAATTAATTACTGTATTCCATTCATGGATGTCAAATTTATTGACTTTTTATTTATTCACAGACATACATTTTCTTTGCACCGCCTGCTCTAATCTGATTTTTATTTGCTCACAGGTTATATAAGAGGTTAAAATCTTGTCTGGGACACTCAGTACAATCTGCTATTTCTTAATCTTCGACTGTCAGTTTGAAGCAGCCAACATGGAGTTATTAGCTGCTTTCTTTCGCTGAAAAGTTTGAATCGTGATTCGAATAATTTTTCGTTACCCGCTCTGGATCTGAATGCATTTCAATCCAAACAGGTCGTAAAATTGAAAGATTGAAAATGGAAATGGGATACCGATCCGGAATGAAATTTTGCGAAGATCCATTTGCAAGAGAGCATCCATCTTTGAATCTAAAGGCGTTATGTTGCGTTTGGTTCAAACGAAAGAAAGCAGCTAATGTTTAGGGCCTTTTTAATCCTTATGAAGCATCAGAAATAGATTAAAAAAAAGCCCTAAGTACTCCTTTATAAAAATCTTTGGAATATATCTTTTTCTATTCCTTCTATAGTTTTCTTCTGTGTTTTTCCTATTCCTTCTATAGTTTTAATTTCTTCTGGATCATTAAATTTTGGCGGCTTTAAGTTACTGCAGTTATTCATATTGCAAGGATTTATTAATATTTAATTCAATTTAATGGTATTTAACAAAACCTTAAAATTATTTATTAGTATTTGAATGGTATTTATTCGTATTTACTGGTATTTACTGTTAATTAATTTAATTTAAGGTATTTATACATATTTATACCGTAATTAACATATTTTAAATTACAAAAATAATTATGTAGATTTAAATTTATTTTTAAATATATATTTAACTCTCCGTACACTTATTTAAGAGATGTCCTACCCCTCGAAAACATCCCTGCCTTTCAAGCTAAATGTGCTGCATAAGTGGCCTTGACTAAAAATTGAATATTTTCTAATCTAAAATATTAGTTATAATTTATAAACATGGCACAAGCTCCTCCAAAAAGAGTATTATTTCTGAAAGACCAAGTAATACTGAATAAAATAATAAATAATGGTTCGTAACAAAATGGCGGTACATTTGTGAGTCAGAATCAGCGGATTTACGGTTTAGAGAATCGTTTGTGCTACTTGTAAGCAAACTAAGCAAAGCATATTGCTGCTTCTCAGCTGCTACGTTCGCTGAACGCGCCCAATGTCTCATAATATAAACTGTCTACAAAATTCAACATTGTCATGAACCTTTATAAATTAGCGAGATAAGCATAGAAAGCGTCTCTTTTTGTGCTCTGTTGTAATTTTATTTGTCTTCTGCGTTTGTGGCAATAAATAAGGTTGACAAAGATAGCAACTGTTTCCTGAGAGTATTCCTAACACCTGCCTCTCTTGAAATTGCACATGAACTATTGACCAATCAAATATGATACTGTCGTGTGAGGAACCCGGACGAAGCACAACAAATGTCTAGACTAGAATTTCTAAGTTCGGATAACCCATAACCTGCAATATTGAAACTTCTCCATGATCTCCGCTGGGATTTTCAATAGGTTCGTTCCATTCGTCAGGATTTCGAGTTCTGAACCGTTCAAAATCCTACTGAGCATGAGCAGTGCACAAAATTGGATATAAATTTTATACTGCGCATGATTTGAACGATTCAGAACTTGAAATTCTACCAAATGGGACAGACCTAATTTCCATTATACTTGAACTGTAATTATATAACCTAACCTGTTAGTTTTACATTTATCATTCCACGTATTCTATTCTATCGTACCTGTTTCCACAAAATTCGCTGACTATATTAATGTCTCACTTTTTAATAACAATGTGTAATTCACCGTAGAGATGTGTAAGTCCCGAGGGGTCAACCACTGATGAAAAAACGTACAGTGATTGATAAAATTGGCAGTACTTTAAGTTAAATTGCCAATATTGTCAGTGATGCTGAAGTATTGTCAGTAATGCGGAAGTATTGTCAGTAATTCCGAAGTATTGTCAATACTGCCAGTAATATTGGTTATACTGCTAATATTGCCTGCAAGGCGTATCTTCGCCGGCCATAAACAGCATGGAAAAGTCTGGCGTGCGCGTTACGCATTAACCAGCAGTATTATCAACAGGCAAGTCCTTTCACAGTCAAAGACGTTCACAAATACTGTCAATGTATGGCCACCTAATCTCACATGCAAATACTAAATCACAAGCCATTATACACGTACTTAATTCTTTTTGTGAAATACTTGTTCAAAATGACTTCTTGATTTGAATGAAAATATAATAATGACGACTAGTGACTTTGGAATGTTTTATTTGTAACTAAGGCCTGGTCTACACGTAACGTTTTGTCGTCCGATTAGACTGACGCATGTCTACATGCATTGACTTATCTGCCGTCTTGCTTGTATATACATATACAGGGTGTTGAAAAATTCGATTAAATTCGAGTAAATGAGACTAAAACAAGCCATTTTTGTTATATAACCTAGGGACGGAAATTAATAATTACTTTATGATACTTTTTGAACACACAAGACTAACATTAATACATTGTTGTTAAGGCGCGTCCACACATATAACAGAACTTTGTAACGTAACAAATTTTCATGTTCGACGAAAAATTACGCTCAAATGTTACAAAGAAAATTGAAAATCCCCGTCCACATATATAACAAAACTTCGTAACACAACGCGTTCGCGAACAAATTAGACGATACTGTGTAACGCTGTTGTGAAACATCGCTCTGCAACAAACGCATTTGCAACGGCGTTCTGTAAACGGCCGAAAACTTTAAATCCAAAATTAATTAGAATAAAATCCTATTGATTAAAATTTAACAAAGAAATTATAACTCGAACGTAATGTGAACGAGTTCCCAGGCCAACGATATCCACTAGTCTCAACAACAGACACCACCTTTCGGATAAGAGCCATTAAGATTACCTTAAGATAAATAAATTGGCGATAACCGCAAGCGTTACTCGTGAGAAATAAAACTTACACCCACGCGCGTAGAAGAAGCGGGTCAAAATTGGACCAACTGGTGCCCTAAGGGTATGCAATTTAAGTCACTTCGGTACTCAGAATTTGCGATTTGTACAAAAGTTAAACAGCTCGCCACGAGAGCGCAGCATATCTCTAGGGAAAAATTTAAGAGAGGGAGGATTTTGAATTTGTAAACAATGACCCGAGGGGAAAGCAGTTTTAGAAAAAATTAATGAATGTTCACCAAGTCAACATCGCGAACAGTCGGGTTCCCCTTTTGTGACATTCCAAAATTTTATCAAAATGTCTTAAATTATTTTAATTTCATCATAATTAATATTTTTATGTTCATCGTCTAAAAGTTTTATTTAAATTAAATGTTCGTCCGGCCTTGGTATAATAATGTTCACCTAATTTTCGTCCTAGTCGAACGTTCTCTTTTCTTTTCAAAAATCGAAATATTCTTTGTTCTACGATCGATATTGTGTTTTTAATAATTTAACCAAAATTTAAATTGCAATCTTCGCGCGGGTGCGGTCCGAGTTTAAACCAAATGTGAGTGCAAGGAACAAGAACTCCTTCAAACCGAGTCCACCCCCAAAGAGTTACAGCGAACCCTCCACCCTCTGCAAGGGAAATAAATCTAAAACCTCTCTGCTGCTGGGGTCTACCTCGAACCCCTATCTGGTAGGTGAACTGTTAATTTTATTGTTATGAAGAAGTTGCAATTGTCGTAATAATGTAACCCCTTTCCCAGGGAAATCAAACTCCCTTCTTTTCTATCAATATATCCTATATTAAGCTAGATCATGTCTTTGATTTCCATTAGGGTAGTTCACGGAAACGCGCTTGCACAGTTCTAAGCTCAAGAGCCCTCCTCCGAATTTCAAAGTAAATGTAATTAATTAATCTAAATTTAATGAGGGACCGGACCCCTTTTGCCTAAATCCGGTGGTGGCAGCGATAAATCGAATAATTCTATTTTCATTTCATTTGTTAACCACCCATTTACTTGAATTGTAAAAATTGCGCTACCAGTAAGGAGGGATAATTACGGGGAATAGTCATTATTCTTCAACCCCGAGTCCCCGCTTACAGTTCACTGCGATCCAGTTGTCGCCAGTTGTATGTAAATTCTCTTTAAACAGATGTTATTCAATTTTAAAACCTTTTGTATTGCAAGCCATGGCCTACTACGGTTGAAAACAAATTTCAAAAAATTAAAAAAAACATGGTAGGCCTTGTTTGATCAAAAAAGTTATTAAAGAAAAGTTGTTTAGAACTGCGAAATGACCCCGAATCCACCCAATGGGCGAAAATTTTTAATTCTTTTAAATAATTAAATATATCAGTTAAATCTGATCTATTATTTTACAGAACACTGAAACTAACTAACTAAAATACTGAGAACAAAAAAAATGCAGCTAATTTTTCTTATTATTTAAAACTATGAACCATTCTTATATTTTTAATAAAGTGCAAATTTTTAAATTTAAATTTTGCTTTCAGTAAAACTCATTTTGAATGTAAATTACGAACAAGTTTATAGTAAAAATTTTATGTTGAAATGTATACTTCTACCTTAGTATCAAATTTGAATTTATAAAACTTATTAGTACGAACTTCACTAACGATTTGCTTGTATAATATCTAAAATAACTCATTAAATAATGTTAATTGTCACCTATTTATTTGGCAAAATTGTAAATAGTTTGTACTTAAATGTTTGTTTTGTCCATTTTATTATATTCTTTTATTTAGAGTACCTATACGTTTGAACACTCCTAATTCTTGTGATGCTGCTTTCGTCACAAATAAAATATTTTATAATTTGTTATTGAGAAAGTTATTTTTAAGCTGGTAGATACACACTCAATTTCTTTCTCCTATGCCATTTTTTCCAATTATTCTTTCAAGTCCACCGTTATTAGAACTAACCTTAGCATTGAGATCTCCAATTATTATGATGTGTTTTTTTTAACTGGATGTTCATTACACTATTCATATAAATCTTCAAACTCGGCTACTGTGAGGCAAAGCATTGGATTATTGCGAGTTTGTTTTCATTTAGGTTTACTCTTGCCTTGGTAATTACGTCATCAGCTAGATATTATCAGCGCATTCTATGCTATTATTGTTATCATTTTCTGCCTCTCTAATATTTCCTCTTCTTTGCTATTCCACCTTGCTTCATTTATTCCCAATACATTTATTCTATAGCTTTCCATTTTTCTGGTAATTTGTTGTAGTTTTCTTTCTTGAGCTACAGTTCCTACATCTTCACTATTTTCTTTTTTCTACTGTCTTTGTGACCATATTTGGTCAACCTAGTGACTTTGAATTTAATGTCTTTCGTGTTCGTCGTTGTTATATTCCATTAGTTTTTATCTCCACTATTTCCCCTTTTTATTTCATTTTCATTGTACGACGTTTATATACAGGGTGCTGCATTGATGAACGCTGAAATATGAAATTTGATAGAAATAAAGTCAGGTTACTTTGATGTTTTCCAGTCATTTATTTTAACATTCATTGATAAAGGCCGTGCTGGTAGTTTGATATAAATTGAATTTGGTTACTGAATCTTTTTAAAAAATTTTGAATCTGCAAGACATTCTGGTGTGCAAAGCTCCAATAAAAAGTTACGCTCATATATAGTTGACTCAGCGGCCTTTTTCTATAGAGAACGGTCCGGCCAAAACTCATAGGACCACCTCAGATCGATAGATTTTGAAGTCCTCTTTCATATTCTGCAAGAAATTCTGGTGTGAAACGCTCCAATAAAAAGTTACGCTCATATATAGTTGACTCAGCGGCCGTTTTCTATAGAGAACGGTCCGGCCAAAACTCGGGACCACCTCAGATCGATAGATTTTGATGTCCTCTTTCATATTCTGCAAGAAATTCTTGTGTGCAACGCTTCAATAAAAAGTTACGTTCATTTATAGTTAACTCAGCGGCCGTTTTCTATAGAGAACGGTCCGGCCAAAACTCGGGACCACCTCAGATCGATAAATTTTGATGTCCTCTTTCATATTCTGCAAGAAATTCTGGTGTGCAACGCTAAAAGTTAGCATACACTTATTGCATTACGTTACTATACAGTACCGAAGATCATCTCCTCAAACTACCCCTTAAAAAGGAGGGAGGATCTGACAAATACGTTGTAAATACCCAGTTAGGTGCCTTAGATCTGAGTATCAAATATTAGTTTGACAACTTAAAGGATCCAAAAGATATTGCCAAAAGAAAAATACGTTTCATTCCTCTTTCAGGGGATTATAACATTATAACTCCCTTATTATTGACTTTTGGGAAAAAAATTATATAAAAAGGTGACCTTATTATTATTATTATTATTTTGATGTTCTATTCACCCTGAAGATATCGGGAGACAATTCTGAATCACCGTGTATACTACTCAACAAACGAACTGGACCACTTTAAAAAAATCTGTATTAAACTTAGACTAAATGAGAAAAAAACGAAATAACTACAGCATTATGTAATTAAATAGGCCATAATTTATAAATTATTAACAAATTTGAAACAAATGATCCACATAATATTTAATAAGTGATTCAAGAGTTATAATTAATTTGTATTTTTGCAAAAATCGAGAACGCAATTCATTAGGCGTCCCTGTTTTGCTTGCGTATCTGGAAAGTGCAACGTTCGCCATGCGCTCGCTATTTACGGCTATTTCTGTAAAGAATATTCAAAAACTTTTTTAAATTCTTTAATAATGCAATTTTGTCAATTAAACAAAATCTCATAATTTGTACAATTTTCAAAAATGTAATTACCTGTTTTTAATAATAAGAGAGAAATAAATATATTCCTAATTAACGAAAGGAATTACGACGAAATATATCTTTCTTTAATGTGTCGTCAAAATACCGACATTTGAGTGAACGCCGTCGAGAACACATTTGTTGCAGAGCGATGTTTCACAACATAGCACCGTAGTAGTAGGGATAGGCCGATTCTGGAACCTCCTCCGACCTTGACGGAAAAATTCAAGGTCAAGGTCGGAGGAGGTTCCAGAATCGGCCTATCCCTGACGTGACCTTCGCCATAACCTTGACATGGAGGAGGTTCTACTTTCAAGGTCAAGGTCGGAGGAGGTTTCAGAATCGACCTACCCCTGACCTTCACCATAACCTTGACGTGGAGGAGGTTCCAGAGTCAGATAACCTTAAAATGGTGTTGAGGTCAGAGGAGGTTCTAGTGTTGATTTCTGCTTAGTGACCTTGTGGTTGGAGGAGGTGAGGATTTAAATTAGTATTACCCCCACCTAAAATCTTGTTATATAAGGCCGTTAATTTGTGAATTGATTCAGTTGTTGCAGAACTGTGAGTCGTGTTATATAAAGTTAATAGTGTATCATCGATCTATATAAAAGTAAGTTATTATATTTTTCTAATCATATATAATTCTTATATTTTTTATGTATTTAATAGTGACGTCTAAACAAGTGGAATATTTCCTGAAGCAGAAGAAAAGACACGTGGATGATCAAGGTGATGATGTACAGAAGAAAAGATTTCTCACTCAAAACGTTGATAAACCAAAAGAACAGGATGAGCAAGATTTTAATATGTCCTCATTTCGAAACGAGTTTCAATTTGAAGTATTGTCTCAACCTTTTTTCACGGATGAAGATTTGCGTCAGTATGATGTTAGCGAGAAAGCACCTTCAGAGATATCAGAAGTAAGGGAAGTGGCTGATGTGGACCAATTACCATTGTTAGCACAAAGTGTATATTTTTTAAATAAGAGCCGCACGAAGTGGGTTTGTGTGGGACTGTGTGCCGAAACATTTTTTGATCCTGTAATACGCATTATGGGTACTAAAAGGCAGAGCATATCGTTTTTAGAAGAGGAATGGAAACAATTCTGTTCTTATAACTACACATTAAAATCATATTTTACTGAGAAAAAAACTGTTTATCCGGTAATGAAAATTGCTTCGGTAAAGGCATCTTTCGAACGTATCGAAGGAACAAAAATATTGAAATTAGAAAGAGGTGACGAGACACTGTATATATCTTATAAGGGTTTATTGGAATTATGGAAATTGTGTGATATTATATCATATCGTTTGGAGGTTTTGAAGCAACTGAATTATAAAACATTCTACTCCAACATGATTCCATGCGTGAGTGTTATGGATGGTGACGTGAAGCTAACTGTCAAAGCATTTCTCAATAATGAAATATCTGAGAAAGGGGCGATTACAAATGAATTAATAATGTTCGGAATTAATAAATTAATGTGTGACATAAGTATGCATAAAGCCGTTACTATGTAAATGTTTTGATTCATTATGTACATATTACTGTAAAATAAAATAAAATTATCTGACAATAGTTTTATCATTTACTCACCTAATAACTTTTGATATATAATGTTTAGCGACAAGAGTATCAGAGTAGTACACATTATCATCGTCAACTGTTAGAAACAAAAGCCATAAATGCGGCGTCGCGTCAAGAGAGACCACATTTTGAGAAGTAGTGTAAAACGAAAAGGTCGTGGTTTACTTAATACGTTAATTAATAAACTGCCAATAGAGTTACATATACCAGGTTACAACTACTGCGGTCCAGGTACAAAATTAGATACTCGACTTAAAAGAGGAGATAGAGGTGTTAATGTATTGGATGAAGCGTGTAAACAACACGACATTGCATATTCGTTAAGTGACGATTTAGATAAGCGTCACGAAGCAGATAGAAAATTGTATCAAGCGGCAGTACAAAGAGTTAAAAGTTCAGAAGCGGGACTTGGAGAGAGGGCATCAGCATTATCTGTAGCCGCCATAATGCGAGCTAAGACTAAGTTCGGAATGGGGAACAGTGGGAAGAAAAAGCGTGCGATTAAGCGGAGGAAGCGGGGTGGTGAATTATCATTTCGGGAAGCTGTCAAGAAAGCTCGACATGCCATTTCGCGCAGTGGTAACAAGAGCCTCTTAGAAAATGTTAAATTGGCACAGTCAGTTTTAAAGAAAAACCACAAAAAAATAAGACCTCCACGTCAAAGAGTGATTCCAATTCCCAAGAGAGGAGGATTTTTACCTTTAATTCCATTATTTGCAGCTTTGGGAGCAATAGGATCACTCGGCGGCGGTGCAGCTGCAATTGCTAAGGCGGTAAACGATGCAAAGGCTGCGAAAGAACAATTGAAAGAGGCAGAACGACATAATAGGGCTATGGAAACTAAAGCAGTGGGAAGTGGATTCTACATTAAACCTTACAAAACAGGATGTGGATTATATTTACCATCTAATTCAAAAAACTGAAATATTTGCCTCGGCGACCATTGAGTAACATTGACATACTAAAATATGCTAAAATATTAAAATTACCATTTTTTCGAGGAGTGTTTATGAGAGATACATTACCTAAAAAAATATGGGAACATGAAAGTGGAATTATAAATTTAGATGACAATTCTGGTGAAGGAACGCATTGGGTAGCATATTACAAAAGAGGTAGAACTGTAAAGTATTTTGATAGTTATGGAGATCTACGACCTCCATTGGAAGTGGAAAAATATCTTTTGTCAAACGGAGTAGGCGTTATTAATTATAATTATGAAAGATATCAAAAATCGAATTCACAAAATTGTGGACAATTATGTCTACAGTTTTTAATAGCCTTACAAGTTAAGTAAGGATTTAGTTCTTGAAAGATGGTCAACATGGAATCTTCACCGATTTCGTGTACATTTACTCTAACGGGAAATGAATCGGTTTTAGTTTGTGAGTTTAATCCACCAATATACCTGAGCGAAGACGCAACCTATGAAATGTGTATGTTAAATTTTGAGACGTTTAACGCAATACCTAACATAGATGAAAGTAATAATTTAATACATTATGAAGAAAGAGGAAAAAAGTCTGCTTGGAAAACTATCGATATACCTACAGGCACATATGAACTCGATGATATTAATAAATTTCTGAAAGATTATTTTCAAAATAACAATATTCTTGATTATATAAACATTCATGGAAATAATAATACTTTAAAGGCAACCATAAACAGTTCGGTTAAGCTCGATTTTAGTCAACCAAATTCATTGGGAAGATTGTTGGGATTTGAACCGAGAATATTGAAGGAAAACGATAACAACATCGGTGATTTTCCAGTCGATATAAACAAAGTCAATGCTATAAGAATAGAGTGTAATTTGACCGGTGGGTCTTATAATAACGGAGAACCTGGTCATGTGTTGTATCATTTCTTTCCAAACGTACCACCGGGATTTAAAATAATAGAATCCCCTCTTCAAGCTATTTATCTGCCAGTGACCGTGAAGGTAATTACGAGATTAGTCGTTCGACTCTTAGATCAAGAGAATCGTTTGGTTAACTTTAGAAACGAAGTAGTTACTATAAGACTTCATTTGAAGAGGTTTACACAATGATTATCTACGACAGTGGTTATCCGAAACAAAAGAAATGGGATAGAATAAGACGTAATATATTATTTAAACCACGAAAATATATACTAAATTGTTGTCGACAAAAAAAATTGAAATTGACACGAGAAAATAAAAAGTATTTAAAGAGTTTAGGTTATAATGTGTTAATTTAGAGAAAGAGAACAGTACCATTTAAAAACTCTTAAAGAGAATTATTCTGTAGAAGTGACATAGCCGTCAAAGGGTGAGCACCAACATTGTACGTAAATCAATTATTACCTAAACAAAATGGATATTTTGGGAGTGACTGATAAAATTAAAATGGATACTTCAATAACTAACGTTGAGTATCATTCACACTTACCATTCGGTTCATCATTTGGTAATAACGATGAAGTTCGAATAAAACTTCCGGAAATTGACAATTACACTTTACCATGTGAAAGTTATTTGTATGTAGAGGGAAGACTTCGTTTGGCTAGCGATAATACCAAGCATAGTCCTACAGCACAGTTGATAAATAATCCAGTGGCTTATATGTTTAGCGAGATTAGATATCTTCTGAATGGAGTGCAGGTGGATTCGGTAAGAAATGTTGGGGTAACGTCCACGATGAAAGGTTACTTTTCTTTTACTCCCAACGAAACAATAAAATTGGAAAATGCAGGATGGCTTCAGGAGAAAGCAAGAATAAGCAATGTACTCGACGTTAAGGGAAATTTCGCAGCAAGCGTACCTTTAAAGACATTGTTAGGTTTTGGGGAAGATTATAGAAAGATAATCTTGAATATGAGGCAGGAACTGGTGTTGATTAGAACGAATGATGACGGTGATGCAATTTTTGAAAGTAATACGGCTGAAAAAATCAAATTAACAATTGATAAAATTGTATGGAGAATGCCGCATGTATCAGTAGGATTGCGAGAGCAATTGGTTTTAACGAGGATAACAGATAGAGATGTTGAAATACAGGTCCCTTTTAGGAGCTGGGAATTACACGAGTACCCTTCCCTTCCAACTACTACAAATCATTCATGGACAGTAAAAACTGCTCCACAGTTAGAAACGCCAAGATATATAATTATTGCTTTTCAGACTAAGAGGAAGGGTGTTGTCGATGCTAACATGAGTCTGTTTGATGATGTTAAGTTAAAATCTTTAACAGTATTTCTAAATGGTGAACGATATCCATATGATAATTTAGACATCGACATTGAGAATAATAAATACGCCATCCTATACGATATGTATTCTAGATTCCAAGAAAAATATTACCATCGTGAAAGTAGCCAACCTTGGTTTAATCCAAAAGAATTAGCGCGATGTCCTTTAATAGGAATTGACTGCACGTTTCAAAAAGATACGATGCATAAAAGTGCAGTAGAAATCAGAATTGAGTTTACAACTAAAGAAAATATCAAGGCAGATACTATCGCATACTGTTTAATTCTACACGACAAAGCATTCTCTTATTTACCTCTCACAAAAATCGTACGTCAGTTGATGTAAACGTTGAAGGGTAATAACATTATTAAAAGTGAGGGTATGAGCTAAATGTAATTTGATTTTGTAAGAAGCAACGTCAACGGAACCATGAAAGAGTTTATTATCATTGATATCCAAGGATTTAAAGTGGAAGATAATAAATTTATACCGAAAGAGTTGGCTTCTTACGATAGTGAAAATAAAGTAAGTCATTTTATGTTTCAACCTCACACCAGTTTGTCATTAGTATCCACAAAATATCGGAATGTTGCAAACTGGTTAATGACTAACCACCATTGCATTCACTGGAATACTGGATTCGTTCCGTTATCGGATTTTGATGCAATTATCAATTCTTTGTGTTGTACAGCCAAAGTTGTATACGTTAAAGGAACGGAGAAGACTCGGTTTCTACGTGGAATTCTTACAGGAAGTACATGTGTAATACCTGTAATGGATTTGAGTGAAATTTACGGAAATGTGCAAAAATTACAACAGTCCGAAGCCAAGTGTCCGTTTCATTTAAGAAGAACTTGTATGTGCGCATTAACCAACGTGTATGATCTATATTATTTTATAATGAACCAGTTACAAAAACGTAATTTTTCAAGAAGCATTTGTGATATATTGTGAGGGAACTTTGGTTCTTAGTTATTGAAAGAAAAGTTCAGCTTCGCGATGGATTCGCTGAGACGTCTTTTTTGCAAGCAAATTATAAAACACACAGTAGAAAAGGTTGGTCATGTTATGAAGATGTATGAAACCGACCATTCCTTCAGTGATATACCTGACAAGGACTTAATTTACTTCCCCAAATGGTATTTAGCTCACAAGGTCACATCTACTGATCTAGAATTTGTCTACAATAAGCTTCCTGATCGTTTGAAAGCTGAGCTACAAATGTTCAGAATCTGTGAACATCATCATTGTTTCCAATTGGATTTCAGCGACGCAATAGACGGTCCAGCGCCTCGTAAGATGAATTGTAATTTATGTAATTATGCTTAATTATTATAATAAAGAAATCAAAAAGAACACCTTGCTTTATTCGTTATTTATAATAATAATAATAATAATTACTGAAGCGTTAAGATTTTGAAATACCCTGTATAGAAACGAATCGTAAAAACAAAACACATTTATAATAATAATAATAATAATTATTACTGAAGCGTTAAGATTTTGAAATACCCTGTATAGAAACGAATCGTAAAAACAAAACACACTTTCGTTCGTGTTTAGTTTTTTATAGAATAAAAATAAACTTATGTCAGACAGTTTTAAAAGGAAATAACGTGATATTTTTTTATACTTGAAGTCTACATTATGCATTCTACTACGCGGTAATTCAACATAATTTACAGTCGAGACAAATCAGGTTATAATAACTACGTGTGTCCTAGACACGTTGCATTCTTCGAATTTAAATGAATCACAATAATATAAGATAAAGCAAGTCTATTAACATATGTATTCGTTCATATTATTTCCCCATATTATTTCCCTTCCTAGAGAAAGTTACGACACGACAAATTCATTTCTAATATTAATAATTTTTATTAACCTTTCGATAGACCGATAAAAAGCTTGTAAAGCCTAACAATACAAAGAAAAGAGCGTCATTTTTACTTTCAACGCTCCTGAATAATTGATCGAATGGTTTGCAATGGTACGTGATTTTTTTATGCAATATAAAGTTTTTAAAATGCATATTGCAATCATTGCATCTCATTAACATTTTGCTATCAATTTAGCGAAACGTTTAAGCATGTTTAAGTGAAGTTTACCTTCACTTTTTCTATAAAAACAGAATCACATCTGTTTTAAATTCAGTATGAAAGTTGTAGGCAACCTATTCGCTTCTACAATCGTGCAGACAGGTGAGATTCTTTTTTAACATAATACGATGTATTTTTTAAATGTTATAAATGCTTATCATTTAACACATGTGAAAACTAACCATTTAAAGTATATGAATGAAGCTAAGACATGAATTTTCTTTTCCACAGCCACCCCTTATAACATTAAAAAAAAACACGTAGTATAATACTGTTTTTTGTTTCCGATTTAACTAAGTTACATTTAGTACTATGTAAAGAAGAGAAGAAAGGAAGAAAATGAAATTTTATATTTTTAATAACATCTAAAGGTAACATACCCGACCATGTTTTTAGACTGTTTTGTAATGAGTGGTATAATTGTTTATTCACACATAAACACTTTTTAATAAAAACACCTCTTATTGTTTGAGTTATTATGAGTAAATATGAGTATTCATAAAATTCATTTTTACTCCATTTTACTTCCATTTCCACTCATTAACTAATGTTCCCGAATCTCTTACCCCATTTGTCTGTCACCCTCTTTGACTCTCACCCCTTCCCTTCAGAACCGGTATGGTGGTGGTCCTTGGGGGGGGGGAGAATCCGCCCACTAAACCTTGATCATCCTCCTCCCATTTTACCTTGTCCAGTGACCTCCCATTGTACCTTGTCCAGTGACCTCCCATTTTACCTTGTCCAGTGACCTCCCATTTTACCTTGTCCAGTCTCCTCCCATTTTACCTTGTCCAGTCTCCTCCCATTTTACCTTGTCCAGTCTCCTCCCATTTTACCTTGCCCAGTGACCTCCAATTTTACCTTGTCCAGTGACCTCCCATTTTGTCTTGGAAAATAAGATGTTATAAAAATTCCACACGCGTCAGGTATGTAACCTTTAGATGTTATTGAAATACATGATAGAAATTTCCTATTACAATCCCCATTACATTATTTCTGAAGGTTTAACGTTCACTTTTTGAGTATATAAGAAGTTTTCCGTTCAGTTAACATCATAAGTGCTTTCTACAACAGTACTGGTAAGTCCTCTTTTAATTCTTTATTACTTATCATAATATAATGCTGTTCATTCTTTATTAATGAAGATAATACATTTGAAGATAATACAATTTAATACTGTTTTTGTTCCTTGCAGATCTAAATCAATCTACAATCTAATAGTGAGTATTTTTTGTATTTTTATTTTTTATATACGATTAGAGTATTTTTTGTATTTTTATTTTTTATATACGATTACTAAAATGATATGTTTTAATGCATCCCGTGTTTTTACATAACAGTAATGTCCAATATTGGCGGTGGAAATGAAGAACGTTCAATTTTACAACAATATTTGCAGGACACTAATCCTTCAACTTCAATTACTACTAGCGTGGTTTCTGCACTTCCAGAAACTTCTCAGAGTGCAGTTACCACTCAGGCAAATGCTGTGCCATCCTGGTGGAATGACATTGACAATGGCTACTTCCTCCAGGAAGGTGCAGTTGATTCTGCCTTGACCGTACTTGGTGACGAGATAGATCGTTTAAGTCAAAATAATTTACTAACGCCGAATATTTCTTTTCAAATTCAACCGGTTCAACAAAATTTACTAACCCCGTCTACTTCTTTTCAAATTCAACCCCTGCCGCAAACACAACCCCTGCTTCAAACACAACCCCCCCTTCAAACTCAAATTCCGCTTCAAACTCAAATTCCTCAATTTATAGCCATTATTCCTTCAAAGCCACTCCAATCCGTTCTTAAGCCCACTCAATCCCTTTCACTAGTTTCCCAACAATCAATAGATACTCCTATCGTTACTTCCACCGTTTCCACCGCAAAATCTATCGGTTCTAAACATGCTGCTGCTAAATCTGTTCCTATTTCTACACTTGCACCTCCTTCTATTTCTGAACTTTATGTCGTTCTTTCTCGTGAATCCAGATGTACGCGGGGTAGATGTACGCGGCGAGGTAGTCAATCTTCTCATCTAAGTTTGAAAAGTTGAAAGTTGAAAGTTGAAAGTTTGTGGTTGCCTAAACGTGAGTATGCGTTATTTAGGCGTCAACAAAGGATGAATAGGATTGTTAATAGAAGAGCAGCTCTCCTTTCATCTTTACGTTCGCCGCAAAATGACTCAGACTCAATGTTTTTGTCTAAACAAAAGTCTAGTGCGGAGTTGTTAGGTCAGTCCCAACTTCGAGTTGTTGCAGATAATATCCCGCTAAATCCTAATGAATCTGGTGATTCTGAGATAATTAATATATCAGACCGATCAATGGAGATATCTCAATTATCACCAGCTCAATCACCTATTGGGGATAATGTTAACAGAGTTAACATTATTTCCAATATTCAGATTCAACCATCCCCAGAACCTCAAATTCCAGCACCTCAGGTCGTTTCTTCCCAACCACTGCAGCCCCGAATGTCGACACCTATCGTTTCTTCAGAACCACTCGTTTCTTCACAACCAGTTCCTTCACAAGCACCGGCACCCTCTATTCCTTCACAAGAACCCTTAGCACCCTCTATTCCTTTACAAGAACCCTTACCCTCTATTCCTTTACAAGAACCCTTACCCTTTATTCCTTTACAAGAACCCTTTTCCAATTTATCTAGAGTTATCTCAACAGCTGTCCAAAATTATTATGATGGAATAATGCCTGAAGTTAGGAATTATTGTTTACAGGGTGAGAGAAATCTTAGAAAAGTCACGGACGAGTTAGAAACATGTGGCGAAATCATGCGTATAGTTCGCCTAAGGTCTCCGACTGACCGGGCTTTGAGCGAACAATACGATAAGATTTCGCTTGTACAGGACCGTCTGAGGCAAATCCAAGATTTATTTCATAATCTTGCCGCAGACATATCTACTTTATGATAGAATTCTTAAGGTAGATATGTCTGTGTTATTGTTGTTCAATGGTTTGTTCTTCAAATGAAGTTGTTCCCAAGAGATTAGGTATAAAGTATACCTAATGAGACATCTGTATTATTAAAGTTATTCAATTTACAGATGTCTTCAAATGGAAATCTAGGTGGAATAAAATCCATCGTGTTAGAGCAGGTGGAATTGAAAGTGAGTCAATTATTTTTAGTTTTACAGTTTACAGGTATATTATTTTTGTACTCATCCAGTTAACAGATGGAACTCTTTTAAATGCGGAAACCGCGACCATTAATTATTGGTCGAATGGGTTTCCGCAAGTTTCCGCACCTAGCAGCTCACCATCACCACCATCACCAACATACACCCCAACACCAACGCTGACGGCGACGCCGGAACGGCGACCGCCAGAGCAGCAAGTGGCGGCGCCTCAACGTCGGCGATCGCCGGAACATCAAGTGGCGGCGGCGCCTCAACGTATTAGGTTGAGGCGAGTGAAACGTGGTGTTTTTGCACCGCCTGTGTTGGGGGGTGCACTCTTCCCTGCACCAGCGTGCAGTAAGACTGTGCAGGTGCAGGTGGAAGTGGAGGCTGCACCTGCACAATCATCCACCGAGATGGATGAGTCATGGGTTTGTTTTTTTATTATTACATTCAAATTTTTTTTATTATTACATTCAAATTTGTAACATTACTTTTACAGTGAACAGGTGAGGTGAAGAAGATTAGTTTTTAGTTTTTGTTAGTTTTTAGTTGTTTAGTTTTACTTATTTATAAATTATTTATAAATTAAAAATATAATATTAAAAATATTAGTTTTTGTTAGTTTTTAGTTGTTTAGTTTTACTTATTTATAAATTAAAAATATAATATTAAAAATATTTACAACACGCATTTTTACTATAAATAGCAGATGATATTAATAACTACAACATAATAATAGAGTGTCGCAATTGGTAAAGAGTGAAAGTACCGTTTCAAAAAAGTACTGTTTTAGAAATATGAAGTTTAAACAACAGTCTCTAAAGTTACCTATACAAAATTTTGATGATGCAATCATAAACGAAACCTTTAAACGTCACAGCGCTCTTTTCGGAGGATCAACTAAACGTGCCATAATCAGTGGTAAAAGTGGAAGTGGTAAAAGTAATTTGATAGTGTCTTTGTTGGTAAACGCTAATGGGTTGCGTTTCAAAAATTTATACATTTGTTGTAAGACCTTATCTCAAGAAAAGTATAACTTTCTTAGACATTTGCTGCCTACAGTGCCGGAGATAGGTTACTTTGAAATTTCTGATACTGATAAGATGGTATCCCCTGCAAATGTAAAAGAATATTCAGTTGTTGTTTTTGATGACGTTCAATGTACTACACAAAATGTAATTAAAGAATACTTCTCTTTTGGACGCCATAAAAATGTCGATTGTTTTTATTTAAGTCAAACTTATAGTGCAATTCCAAAACAAATGATTCGTGATAATTGTAATTTCTTAGTGTTATTTCGGCAAGATTCTACAAATCTAAAACATGTTTTTGATGATCATGTGTATGGAGACATGACCTTTGACCAGTTTCGTGATATATGCTACGCTTGTTGGAAGGAACCGTTTGGTTTTTTAGTTATTGATACTGACTGTACTATCAAAGGAGGTAGATATCGTAAAGGATTCGACAATTATATAAACCTTTAAAACCACTACATTTTAACATTGTTCTTCCGTGTTGTAAAAGGCGTTAAAGGAAACGGATGCGCTATGAGTAATAAACTTAAAGCTGAATTAGCTACTGCACGTGAAAGTTTGCGTACTAAATTAAAAACACTTAAGTCCGATATCGAACGATCAAAACATCATATTGAGCAATCAAAAAAATACCTTCAGGCGACTTATTCACCTATTGTGGAACCACTAAGAGATATTGTCAATAAGCTAGATGTTGTTCGCAGTATTTTACCTACAAAAGAAGAGCAATAATCGTACGAAGCCAGTGAAAAAGGCTTTAAAGGCGACCCGAAAAGTTCTTTCATACGAAAAAGACCTCTTTTTAAATTAAAATCTGATCCTTCATCACAAATTACATGGTCAGAAAAGCATGATGTGAGTACTTCAACTCCAGTTGGTCGTGAAATTGGAAAGAAACAACCTTCCATCTTAGAAGAAGAAGAAGAAATTCACGACATCTCTCATGGAGAACCTGAATCTCCACCATCAAAATCTGCTTATGACGAAGCTGAAGAGTTTCATACAGATAGTAGTAGTGTCCCTTTAGACGAATCCGAAGCTCATGCTCGTACTCTTTTACAAGAAAGGAAATCAATACTACAATCTAAATTACAATCACCAGAGGTACAGGCTGCTTTACAACAAATTGATCCGTTACCACGTGATTATATTAATAATAATATAATATTTAATCTATTTACTATTTGTATTACTTTTTTCTAATTCCTTTTCTAATTCTTCAATTAATTCTTTCAGTTTTCTATCTCTTTCTATATCAGTAATTTTATAATGACCCCATGCGAGAGTATGAATCTTGTCATCCAAAATATAACGTTTATCATCTTTCGATGATAATGCAACTTTATTTTTCAACTCTTTGTACACCGTATGGAAATTTGAATGAAACACGTACATTTTTTTGAAAATGAAACCATCTCGTTCAATAATTTCTTTGTAGTCATCCACAGTTAAATATTTATCTATAACATATTTTTTAACACCTTTCGCTTTCTTAGTACATTTTGAAGTAAGCTTTACACAATAGGCTTTCGCACCTGTACCAACGAACGATTCTATTACTTGTCCGGCGTATTCATCTTTGAATCTTCCAATAATTGATTCAGTTTGAGGCATTTCATGAATGTTATTTGTTGGGTAATTTGAGGTATCAAATTTATCTAAATTTTGCTTTATGTCTTCGTACACATTACCAGTATTAACGGATAATATTAAACTGTCCGTATCGGTATATAATAGAGCTGCATGATTGTTATATTTTCGTTTTATGAAATTATAATAAAACTCGTACATTACTGTTTTCGATATTTCCAAAACACAAAATCCTACGTATAAAGGTTTGTTATAATTTACTTGTACTTTGGTTAATTCTATTGCGGTCAGGTGATCACTAAAAATTTTACTCGATTTGTAGTTCGGTTTAGCAATCAATGATTCAGCTCCCGGTCTCCGATTATGACTTTCCCACTTGGTAGCTAATTTAATGTCGACGCGATTCTCAACATTTTCCATGGTCTTACCGAAGACACTATTATTATTTAACTTGTAAAAATTTTTTTCAAATTCGTTTTTCGCTTCAGCTCGTTTCTGTGAATTAAAGTCTATATATATTTTTAACCAACGAGACTGTTTAAATTTAATTGCCCTGTGGATTTGAATTAATGTTAAACCATGTTCCAAACATTGCTTTAGATTTAAATAGTGAATTATGTATTTGGTTTTGTTACAGAGATTTGGAATAAGTTTACTATATTTTGATTTTGGTGGAATTATGTTTTCCGGACAAAACGGTAAATCGTTGTGATTTTCATGTAAATAAGTCCGATATTCCAAATCTACTTCGAATACGTATCCAACATCTGAATTTTCTTCTAATTCTGAAATGTTAAGATTGTTAATTTCTTCTCTGCTTAACCAAGTAAATTCTCCCCATGGAAATCTCGAACACATCGCATGCCCATAGAGATTTGTAGCATCAAGATAAAGTAAATAATTAGTTGCCTTGCTTGAATCAAAGCTCTGTAAAAATTTATTATTAGCGTTTTCAATTCTTTTAGTGCACATGCTCACTCCACCACGAATACCCATTCTGAAAAAGTGTAACATATCAACATCCTGCAATAATTCTAACTTAATTTTCGTCATTCGTAACATTGCTTCCCAACTTAATCCCGGAGCTGTGAAAAAATGGCAAGGATCAAGTTTATAATTATCAATACAAAGATCTCTGAAATTTTCAAATACGTCTGCTAATAATAAAATATCTGATGTTACATATATATCGCTGTAATCACCCATACTTTTACAATTAAATAAATTCCAAACGCGCTGTGCTCTTTCATAATCTTCATCACTAATGTGTTCATCATAAAGCACGTCATAAAATTCTTCTCTAGAAGGTAAGGTGGGATAATCTAATTTCTCGAATGAGTTAATAAAACAATATGGGAAAACCCCTTTTTGACGTACTAATTTAAACATTTCATCATCATTGAAATATTTCCTAATTTCCCTACATTGCCAATCTTCCAAGTATGAGCCTAATTTTTCCAAAGACGATTGCATGAAACGAAAAGAATCTACAAATCTTATTTTGAAATAAACTTTGCGCTTTTTTCCTTTACAATCTATCTTATCCCCTACGTGTATTATTTTCGAAAAAGATATATATTTTTCTTTATTTTGCGCGATCACATCAACGTCCTCTCCTTCTAATGCCATCGTCTTCACAAATAAATGACTATCATAATTAGAAAGATTATGAAAGAAAACTGGAATGAATTTTGGTATTTTAAAATTAACATTACACACCGAATGAGCAGCTCCTCTAAACGCTCCAGTTAAATGTTCATGGTCACGGACTTTTTCCTTAACATCCAATATTGGTCTTTCACAAATATGACACATCGTTGCGCTGTCGTAGGCCTCTTTTTCTTCTCGTGTTAAATCAAGCATTGGTTTAATTTTACTTAAATATTTATCATAAATCTCTTTAATATGTTTTTCTAACGATTTTATAAACTCAGTAGCAGCATTTTGTCCCCGATATAACTTTAATGTTGACAAATTGTTATTAAAGCTACACTTAATATAATACGCAAAAGAATGAGGTTCGTGTTCATAACATTTAACTGTGAAAGACTTATCTGGAGTTGGTTCAACTCTATCTAATGGTTTTAGTAAAGCCTCGAAATCAGCGTACACAACAAAGGGCAGTTTCAATTGCTTCTCAAAATTTTCAAATTGTAATATATTTTCTGGGATAGATTCACCATATTTATTTATTTTTAACTCTGCTGATGGTAAAATTGTTTTGATAATTTTACAATCTTCTCTTTCATGTCGTTGCAATTTTTCTACACATGGAAAGTATATTAAACATCCTTCACAAATATATTTCTCGTGACCGTGGTGTGACGTCTGTTTTGACACTAAACGCGATAAATTTTTAATCCAACAATAGTGAGTATTTTCGTTACCGTCATCAACCAATAACAAATTTATATGAATATCTTTTCGATTTTTAGTAAAATGTAACGGTCCTACAACTTCATAGACTATAACGTTACCGTTATAATGGGAAGCAAGTCCATAAACATTTATAGAAATATTGTTCTGACTTTCAAATTTTTTTACATCACAAACTTTCAGTGGAAATTCTAAATCTGTGAAATCTGCTACCGTGTCATAATGGGGATACGAAGATATCCTTTGAGGAAGACCTGTCGGTTGACACATCGCTGATGTTATCGCCCAGGCAAAACAAGCGTTGACATTATTTCTAACGTTTATCACTGCTTTTTTCGCACTTATTGAAGCCGGTAATGACATGAAGCTGGATGCTTTCAACGGATTATATTTATTAATGTTGACTTCCATATACAAAATTCTGCACAAAGTCCACCCTGCAACAATATTTACAACATTATACATTATTCCAAAAGAATATATTAATTACTTTCTTTACCTGAATCTCGCTCCTGAAATTCTGACATTTTAGCATGAATTTCATTCACGAAGTCCCGATATATATTATATATATCCGTTCCAAAACAAGTTATTTTATTTTTGGTATTGAAAGATTTTATCTCGGTACTTTGTTTAGAATCCAAGAAATACACTCCGAAAATTTCCACATTCCATTTTAACGCTTTATGTATATCCAATATACTATGAACCAAAGTTAATACTTTTTCTTGAATATTATACGTAAAGTCGTCAACGTCCACATAGTTGTAGGGTTCGGTGATACGATACGAAACAATTTTATCACCGAATGCACCCGCTATCTTTTCTACACCATTATCAACAATTACAAAAGCATTGCTTTTATGTGAATTACTGCGTAGGTGTGCCGACAAACACTTTCTGTTAACGTATATTTCGCACACATCACATTTCACAACGTTCACGGGGTCAAGAACTTTGGATGGACCGGCTTCATTTAATTTCAAACGTTTACCGTGACATGCTGTACGCATGTGTCGATTCTTATTATTAATTCTCGTAAATTCTTTTCCGCACTGATTACACTCAAACATGTTTTTAGAACTGTTACTTCGATCACGATCAATACAATAGGTTAACTCAACGTGAGTGTCACGCTTCATCTGTAGGTACGAAATTATACACCTCCTTATGTATGCTACATACTTTAAGGTTAAAGTGGTTTGAAGATCATGTTAAGGTTACTTCGAGGTTAGATCAAGGTTGTTTCGAGGTCACCTCAAGGTCATTCCGAGGTCACCTCAAGGTCGTTTCAAGGTCACATCAAGGTCATTTCAAGGTCGCATTAAGGTCATTTCAAGGTTACCTCAAGAGGTTACATTCAAAGTCATATCAAGGTTACCTCAAGGTTATTTCGAGGTCACATCAAGGTCACCTCAAGGTCGTTCAGAGGTCACCTCAAGGTCATTTCAAGGTTACCTCGAGGTCATTTCAAGGTTACCAGAAGGTCATTTCAAGGTCACATCAAGGTCATTTCAAGGTTACCTCAAGAGGTTACATTCAGTCATATCAAGGTTACCTGAAGGTTATTTCGAGGTCACATCAAGGTCACCTCAAGGTCGTTCAGAGGTCACCTCAATGTCGTTTCAAGGTGATTTCAAGGTTACCTCGAGGTCATTTCAAGGTTATCTCGAGGTCATTTCAAGGTTACCTCAAGGTCATTTCAAGGACATTTTAAGGACATTTCAAGGTCATTTCAAGGTCACCTCAAGAACGATTCTGGAACCTCCTCCGACTTTAACCTTGAACCTAGAACCTCCTCCACGTCAAGGTTATGGTGAAGGTCAGAGGTATGTCGATTCTGGAACCTCCTCCGACCTTGACCTTGAAAGTGGAACCTCCTCCATGTCAAGGTTATGGTGAAGGTCACGTCAGGGATAGGCCGATTCTGAAACCTCCTCCGACCTTGACCTTGAAAGTGGAACCTCCTCCATGTCAAGGTTATGGCGAAGGTCACGTCAGGGATAGGCCGATTCTGGAACCTCCTCCGACCTTGACCTTGAATTTTTCCGTCAAGGTCGGAGGAGGTTCCAGAATCGGCCTATCCCTACTACTCACCGTACAGTACCGTCCAACTCGTTCGCGAACGTGTTGTGTTACAAAGTTTTGTTATATGTCTGGACGCGGCTTTAGATATGTGTGCAAGTTAGGGGCAACCATCTTGAGCGAAGGTTGTAACCGTTTTCTGAAATGTTATACTTTTAATTTTTTCGTTTTAGTATAAATAATTTCTTTATGTTTCTACTATTTTAAGCCGTTTTTACGGTCTCATTAAGTAATCATTAATTTCCGACCCTGGGTTATATAACAAAAATTGCTTATTTCAGTCTCATTTACTTACCCTAGAAATTTGGCAATCGAATTTTTCAACACCTAGTATACACAATGCTCCAGCCCATCCAGAGATTTTAATACAGAACTAACTAGATACTCAAGTAGCGGCTCAGAGTGAAGCTTGCGGCAGTCATTTGACACTGGGGAAAGTTTGAATTTAACGGTCACGGGAAACATTATTTCTCGTACGTAAAAAAACTGTTAAATAATTTAATAGTATGGGCAATATCCATTAGCAACGCAAATTAATTGTAGGTGGCGCTGTAATTAGCTGTAATCTAGAATGTCTTTAATAAGAGTGAAGACATACGTGAAGTCAATTTCTATTGGTCGCAAGCGATTTTCAACCTTATTTACCAAGGTCGGTAGCCATTTTCGTGCTAGAAATGGGTATGTTTCAGAATTTGGTCTACCGGTTTAATTTCTCAACCACCGGAGCATTCCAAACTTCACTGGTTGTATATTTAATGTTGCGTTGGTAGGAGCCCCGGTTTAATATACCGATTACATTCGGTGAATTGTGAAATGGACTACGTGTAGTGGTGGAATGTCGACGGTTGTATATTTAATGATGCGTCGGTAGGGGTCCCGGTTTAATATACCGATTACATTCGGTGAATTGTGAAATGGCCTACGTATATGTTGCGCAATATGGGCGTCGACGGATATTTAGAGGTTAGTAATTGTTTTTTGTCTTGAGGTAGGTTAATTAAATTAGTTAAACTTAATTATTCAGTTTGTATGTATATACAATCCGTCTGCTTTTTATTTCAATGCGGCTTTGTAGTTACAGAAAGAAAATAGTAACGATAAACCGGTTGGCTAATTTGAACCACCACCACCTATTTTTAAACTTCCCTCCTATCCCTTCCCATTTAGCACAAAAATGGCGCCTATGTCTTCACTCTTATTAAAGGCACTCTACTGTAATCTAGAGTGCCCTACCGACCTTGGTAAATAAGGTTGAAAATCGCTTGCGACCAATAGAAATTGACTTCAGCATTGTCTTCACTCTTTTTTAAGTATATTATATTTTTGTAAAGGTAATTTTATGCTCTTTTCAAAAATGCAAAAATATACAAGGTGTTCCGTATAAAAATTGAGAAGTTATGCATGTATCTCGAAAACTATGCGCTTCAAAAAATTGTAATTAAGAGCAATTAATTTTACGCTAAAAAGTGCCTTAAGAATGTTTTTATAGAAATCAGAAATTTTCATAAACAAAAGAGCTACGATGGTTTATAGAAATTGCAGAATTTCGAAAAACTCCTTGTAGCTCCGAAACGGTGCAAGATATCAAAATGCGGTCTTCACCATTGAGTTTCTAATAAAAATCGAGCTCCAGACACCGAGGTCAGTATTTGTGTAACTCTTCTAAAAGCAGGTGTTTCCTATTAAAAGTGTCAAATTTGGCCCACCCTGTACAGGAAATCTGGAAGAGGCGTGATTTTGGGGCTAGAGCAACGGTCATTGGTCCGGGTTTGTTTCAAAATGTGCTTGCGGAGTCCGAAGGAGGAGATTAATTGTTTGGTGAGGAAGAAACAGGCCCGAAGAAAAACAGAAGGGTTTCAATATCTCTAGCGAACGGTTGAATCCTTTAATTTTTGACTTAGCGAAGTTTCTTTTAGTGCTTACAGTCATTCTCTCATTTTTCTCATATTTATTGCTAAATCATTTTATTTCGGGACGGTTAAAATACAGTGTGTTAAGAGAAAGGCAATTAAACAAACAAAACCACGAATACGTACGGATTTGCGCCGCGGGTGTACCTAAGCAAGTGTGTGTGTGTGTGTGCGAGTCTAGTGTTCATCTGGGGTACGCGGATAGATAATTTACATTTATTTGTATATCTTTTTCACATACTTGATGGTATAAATTGGTTAAGAAGTATTTTAATTTGCATTAATCAGTGGCTAAAGAATCTGTAAAGTTCCGTATTCGTATTGCATTTGGATAACTTTTAGTCAAAATATTTTATTTGCATTTGAGTCGAGGATAAACCTCAACAAGTAGCATTCACATTAGTAAAATTTTTTGGTCATTTGTTGCATAAATTATTAGGCCAGTTCTGTGATTTAATCAACCAGAGTCAATTAACTGTTCCCTCAAATCTATTTGGAAATTCAAATACAGTATACGCTTGGAAAATAGTTCTACCTTTTGGAGATATTCTCTGCCAAATTGGAAGCAAGCTAACGGCTGTATTTCGATTTGTACAGGGAAGTCGCCAGTTCGAATCACTGGTCTAAGGCAAATTATATCTGTCGACGAAACCAAGTGTGCCAGCACAACCTAAACCCAGAAATCAAGGACAATGTATTGCTCGTTACGAATTTCGTGAAATTACGCGGTCGAACAGTTTGAACCACCTATTCGTAGCCATCTTCTTAACAGAGTTTCTCTCACACCCTGTGTGTGTACCGAAGTGTGGTCTTTGCCGAGAGATTTGCAGGTTAATTAGAAGCGATTTGCCGAGAGACTGAAAGTGCCAAAACCGCAAAAGCGGAGTGTCGAAAAACAGTCATTCGGGTCCATTGCGCCAACAAATTAGTTAGATAGGTTTAGTCGACGAAAAACGACGTAGGGTGATTAAAAAACGTACACTGTACCACACCCTTAAGGCGATTGGACGTAGTTGAGAAAAGATCCTACCCACTCGACCTCAATTAATTAGTTTAGCTAGCGGTAGGGTTTCCCATCAACTCCGAAAGGAGTCCCTGAAAAACTAGCGGTGATTGCTATTTATCTTGCAAATTGATCGTCGATGGCGGCATTTTGTATCACATACTTCTCCAGAACGTCTAATCAATTAATTAATTACTTCCATTAATTAAGTTGTAACGGTACGTCATTTTTCGAGTCGTCTGGTGTTGCCGCCGATCGTTGCTCTGCTTGACGTCGGTCCGGCGGTTCGGGTGTGCTCCTCGGTGTCCTCCTTGTTATTTACAAACTTAGTCTATATTTACAGGTTTTTACAAACTGTGTCTTACGGGCACTAATCGCAGGACGGTAGTTTCGGAAACGGTGTGTCTTACGAACACTAATCGCAGGACGGTAGTTTCGGAAACGGTGTGTCTTACGGACACTAATCGCAGGACGGTAACGCACTGTGCATACGTTCCGGTACAGGCTCCAGGAATCGGATCGGTGATATGGTTGTGAGTGAAACGCCCACTCAGGGTTAGGATGTGCGAGACACCCACACCGGATAAGAGAGAGTGAGACGCCCACTCTAGGATGTGCGAGACACCCGCACCGAGTAAGAGAGAGTGAAACACCCACTCTAGGATGTGCAATACGCCCGCACCGGATAAGAGAGAGCGAGACACCCACTCTAGGATATGCGAGACACCCACACTGGTTAAGAGAGAGTGAGACACCCGCACCGGGTAAGAGAAAGAGTGAGACACCCACTCTAGGATCGGGATAAGAACAGGAGGAGCGGTTGCAGGTAACGCGAACGTAGCACAGATTTTTAAACGCGTTTGAGTCAAAACATCGACGATGAAAGACGGATGAAAGACTCCGCGAGAAAAATTGCATTCCAGCCACAACCGGCGGCTCGGAATGCCTGGCGAGTCACTATCTTCAAGCCACATCCGATGGCTTGATAGCGCGGCGGAAGACTCCCTTGGAACCACTCCCTTGGAGTCAACGAGCCGGCGGATGCCTGATTAAAGCGTGCTCCAAGCGCGCTTATAAAGGCTTGCACTCCCTTAGAACTCCCACATAAATTATGCTTTATAAACCTGCGCAAACACATCCTAAAAATACAGGCTAATTAATATACAATATGTCCCAGATAACTTTTCCAGCATAGGGATCTCGCTTATTATAAGAGATACGAATTCGGTTAAATGGGACGAATTATTCCTAAGCATTAGGGTAGTTATAGATTTAGGGTAGTTATAAATTTGTTTATTTTTTATTTTTTGCATTAAACAAAGCATACGTTTGTCGAGAAAATGTATTTTTTAAATTTTCTTCGTTATCTGTCAAAATAAATATTACATGTGTTATATCATTGTAAAGAGAAAAAAAGAGCACATTCAATTCTTCCAAAGCCTACTTAACGGTCCATAAGAAAAACTGAAGTTGGGGGTGAAAACTCGAAAACGGAAAGTGAAAACAAAAATCTAAAAGCACATTTAAATTCTGCATGAAAAAGTGCCTTAAGAAAGTACAAATAACAAAAACATATCGATTACAATAAAGAAGTTATTACAAAAAAACGAAATTTGAAAATGTCAGTTTTTTGGCTATAACTCCTGAACCACACGGAATTTTTTAAATTTCAAAACAGTTTAAAACTACTCTAATGATTAGGAATAATTCGTCCCATTTAACCGAATTCGTATCTCTTATAATAAGCGAGATCCCCATGCTGAAAAAATTATCTGGGACATATTGTATACAAAACTTAACTAAATATGTACAAAAATAGTAACGGAGTGGTCACTTCGTTACAAAGTACACTGTAGACCAACTGTGTCACACCGTGTGTTGGTTGATTGAGCAGAACGTGTCTTAGAGTACGATCTGAAGTGGCAAACACTTGTACCAAGACCAATCTAAGTTGAATTTAAATTAATTGCTAATTTAATTGAGGAACACAGTTCTCCAACAACTATTTGCGTGTACACCAAGCCACCAGCTGTGTGTGATTGAAGTCGGTTAGGTCGCTACGATATTTGTGAAATCTGTTAAGCGAATTTTACTGTACTTCCTGATAATCGTAATTTTGTTTTCTTTGTATTGGTTTAAAACGCAATGGTTTTTACGCTCATTGTATCAGATCCCGCAGTGGCTGGTACAAGGAGTTTTTACTTTTCTTTTTCTCAAGAAATAATTAACTAAATCTAACTTCCGCATTTTATTTAAACGTATTTAGTTCCTTAATCTCTGAAGTTTATTCACCGACGCACCAAAAGAATTGGGTTACAACAATGTAAGGCCAGGTGTTGCATTGACGATTACGAGTTATATTATAACATTATACAGGTTATTGCGGATTTCCGCAAGGGTCACATCAAAACGTAGGCCAGGTAAAGTAGTTCAATAGGATATTCCTTTAGCGCCGGCAGTAAATTCTAGGTAGCCTGTAGCCGACCGTCTAGACGGATAGGGTAGCGCATGCCTACTTGCAGTAATAAAACCTTTTGTTGACCTTTTTGGAAGTTCTCTGCAAGTAAACCTTTTCAGTTCAGTTTCAGTTATTTAATATGGCCATAAGTTTAAATTGTTTTGTTTGGACAGTTTTATTGGTTATTTAGTTGTCCATAAAAGTCAATAAACAAGGTGGTACGTCGGCGTGTTACAGTAGTTTATGTGAAATGTCACATTTCTAACCTCAAAATTGAATGTTCATTTGACGTATTTCAAATAAATATTACGTTTTTGATGTTTTTTAATGCTTGTATACAACAATTTTATCCATTTTACATCAAGATAGATATTATATTGTGTATAAATAATTAATTATAACTTGAAAATGAATAAATAGAAAACAACGCAATTTTTATAGTAGTTAATTCATTTTTTACGACGTAGATAATTACAAAATCTACGCGTAATTAATGGGTATTTATACGTCTCCTTATCTACGTCCCAACCCTGCTTACCAAGCATTCTTAGTTATTTTAAAAATTATTTTATTTAATGAATACTCATTCGGAGTCTCGTAGTTAATTAATTATAGTCCAATATATAGATGGTCTTTTGTAGGAAAGATGTTATTTATGTTATTTGTCGTACAAGTACTATTCTTGCCAATTTGATGATTTTTTAAAATCAGAAACGGTTTACTTTTTATGTGACTGAACTTTTATCAGTCTGTTATAACCCAGTAATGCGTGAAGTATATTGTTCCATAGAGTTAATACAAATATTAACATTTCAAATATCTGAAACTGCCAAAATGAGAATGAGTTGAGATTGAGATGAGTAAGGCTCGGATTATATGCACGGAAAATCTGTAAAATATGCGCATATATATGCACGTAATTTCACAATAATATGCACAAGATATTAAAAAATATGCTCTAATATATGCCAAATATGCACCGATATGCAAAACTTTTAACAATAAAAAATGAAAGTCCATTCCAATTTAATAAACTAAAACATATTTATTCTTATTATTATACATTTTTAAAATACAACATTTAGCAATATACCTACCTATTCACAAAAATAACAGGAATAATATATTTATATACATATTATATGCCTATTTATTATTATGAAAAAAATTGACAATTAGGTGTTTCTCTAAATTTTCTATTTTAAACGAATGTCGTCGGTCGTCTAGTAAATGTTTAAACGTCGAAAAAGATCGTTCAACATCGACGGAAGTAATGGGCGCATATTTTAAATTGCTTACAATATATGGATCTAATTCAAGGTCATCGTCATCAACAAATTCCCCATTCAAAATTTTAGACATTTTTGACAGAATTTTGAATCATTTTTATTCAATACTGAGTTAAGCTTTTTAAAAACTAAGTCTCCAGTTCCTGTAACAGCTGATAATTCTCTATGGCATTTGTTTATTAAATTTACTGATTCTAATTTTAAAATTGTTTCGGCCACTACAGAAAAATTACTTGCAATAAACGCTAATTGATTTGGTATTACATTATTTTTGAAAATTTTTTTGGCTTCTTTAATAGAAGTAGATTCGTCAGAGAATTCTAAAATTTAATTTTTAATTTTTTCATAATTTTTTGAATAGAAAATTGCGGCATCTAGCCACGTGCCCCACCTAGTAATTACTGGTTGTGGAGGCAACGGTAAACCCGGAAATGATTCTTTATACAATTGAATCCGTAATGGCGCTTTTAAAAAAATCTTTTTTACGTTGCTGATTAATTCATTTACAAGAGGGAATCGGTTTCTGATTTCTTCGGCAACTCTGTTAATACCATGTGCCAAACAAGTGGTATGAATTAAATTAGGAAAAAATATTTTTAAATTTGCTGAGGCTTTACACATGTAAGGAGCAGCGTCTGATAACATCAATATTACTTTTTCATGTGGAATTGGATTAGGCAGAAAAAAATTTGTTAATCCTTCATGAATAAATCGAGTTATTGTACAATTGTTAGTTTTATCTAACTGCTTACAACTTATTAAATACGATTTGTCAGCTTTTTCAACATGAAGACAACCAATTAACAGATTAGCAATATATCGGCCACAAGGGACTGTAGTTTCATCCACTTCAAAATAAAGCAAGTGGTTACCAATCAATGAACGAATTTCGGTATTTACCTCGGTGTAAATTTGGTTCACATAATTCTTCCTTAATGTACTTTCATCGGGAACATGATGTCGGGAATATTTTTGAAGAAAACATTTTAATTTCGTGTTTTGTACTTTTGATAATGGAATATTGGCGCTTAAGAATGCCTCAAACAACTCCTTGGAGAACTCTTGTTCCGCCGTCTTTTTGTCCATGTTTTTAAATGTTTCAATAAGGCGACTTTGAGAACCATTTCCAGAGTTGAGTTTATTTAGTTTGTTCCGGTGTAACGCCGTATCTACGTGCTGCTTAATTAAAAATTTCTTCTCACATGACACCTTAAAATTAAAAAAAAAACATATTACAAATTATGTTACAGACATTACAAAATTTAGCTAAATTTAAAAATCATCAAGTCTTTAGAAAAACATTTACAAAAAACTTTTTTATGCCTATACGAGTATACTAGCAGTATAGTAGCAGATAAGATAACTGAAAGGTTCAAAAAGAGAAAAAATTGTCGCGATTTCATCGCCTGTGAATAATTATTGACACTTTTCCTAGGTCGGGTAAAATATAACTACAACTATATATTTGTAGACGTTTTGTTAAAAAAAAACAAAATTAATTTATCTAAATATTGGTAGGCGTACTTACACTTTTTCCGCATGCTCTACAGAATACTTTATTTTGTGAAGCTTGGTCCTCGTTGAATACCAATTCGGGATAATTTTTTATCCACGAGTACACTAAACTTTGTATTTTCGGCATATTGAACTACACACGATGAACGAAAGAGAACAACTAAATTGGTTTTGCCTCAAGCAAGCTATTTTAAAAACCTAGTGTTCGGACTTGACGCCTCACAATTAAATATGTTTTTAGTTTTATTTTTTCCAACACATTTTTTAAGGGTTTCGAACAAATCACTGTGTAGGCATTTTCGTTTCGTCCGTAGTTAATATTGTATGCCAATTTACAATTGGACGTAATAAATCAACCACTTGAGTTTAGCGTTTAGAGAATCAGAGGCCTTTGCCCAACAAAATCTAAAATTACAACACTTACTTGAAGTCATTCATATCGCACGGTTCGGTCCCATTTTACAACCGAGCTTTACCTAGTGTGTGCTCCTGTAACTACCTTGTAAATATTTGTGTAAATAAACTACCAATTCGAATGGAAGAATTATAGGCATTATAGATAGCCATTCAAAACGAATTTAAAAAGGAAACACTCAGCAGGATACTAACTTGAACTGAAATTTTTAATCGGAAATTTTTGATTTGAAGAAAATATGCACAAATATGCAATATTTCCTAAAATATTCACGAAGGTGCCAAAATATGCATTTTTTAATTAGCTTCTTTTAATCAAAAAACATTAATTAAAGCTGGTTCTTGTCCGATGAAAATTGTATCACAAACTCTTTTAAACGGTGTCCGTTTAAAAGAGTTTGTGATAAAAACATTAGATATGCATAGAAAACTTACAATTTTGTTGATATACCTCTTAATAACAAATATGCATTTTGCATATAATCCGAGCCTTAGAGATGAGAATGAGTAACGTTTCTGACTTTGGGCCTTAGTCCAAAATACTATTCTCATTATTTACAATACCTATAGGTATAATTTTTTACATTTATTTGTTAATCTATTGTTCAATTATTTTAATTTGGGTAAACATTTCCCAATGAAATTTTATTGCATTTGCAAAGTTTTTTATTTATGTATATTGTATTTTTTCTATTGACATGTTAAGTTACACTTATTCCAATAAATGTATTACATAAGTTCGAATATGCTGTGAAATAAAGGAGATATTGAGGTAGGTATCTATGTTTGGCTTATTTGCATATTCCATGATGGGAATAATAAAACAAAATAACCTATTTTCCCACAAATAAACTTAATAAATAATAAATAAAGGATTGAATTAAATTAATTGAGAGACCCCGCACGAGTTTTAATCAATAAAACTATTTTTAAATATAACTAAAAATACCTGGTATCAAAATGTTTGCACGTCTTATATAGGTACTGACGCTTTGTGAGCGCTGTGGTGTGAGTACCAAAATAATGTGGGGGAAAATATAATGCGAAAATCATTCGGTGTGTTATGCAGTTTTAGTAGCTATGAATTCGTGACCCGTGCAGCAACGTATTTTTTGCGTTACGGCGTTCATTCAACCGGGATCCATAAAATCGACGTTCAATGCCAATTTCGACGAGAATCTAATATTCCTCGGCGTAGTAGGATTCCTTCGCGTAACACAATTTTGCAATGGCATCGACGGTTTAATCAAACTGGGAACGTGAACATTTACGGCGGTACTCAGAGAATAGTGCATACGCCAGAAAATATTGAAAGGGTACGTTAAGCGGTAACTCGAAGTCCAACGCGTTCAGCAGCGCGTCAAGCAATAGCATTAAACATTTCAGACAGAAATGGTGTGTTGCGCGAAGAAATCCTACCACGCCGAGGAATATTAGATTCTCGTCGAAACTGGCGTTGAACGTCGATTATGATTATTATGAATCCCGTTTGAATGAACGCCGTTAAATAGGTGCCATTTTGAGCCACACTAAGAATTGTTCACCGGATCTGTCCTGCTTATGTTTGGTTATCGAATATGCACAAAACTATTGGCGCAAAAACATTTTTAGAAAAATCAATAATAAAAAATTTTCCCATATGGTGCGAACTTTTTGGCGGTCACTGTATATTTACACAAACATGCAAAACTTCAATTATTTCTGCATACAGACACACGAAATGCGAATGTGTGGGTTATGAGAGGGAAGAGGGGGTAAGATATGTTTTGAAATATCGCTCAGAAAGCAAAGCCGTGCGATGTACAAATACAGGGATATTCACATAAACCGTTCGTTAAAAGTTTTCAAGGTTGCAGTTCACGTAGATATTTGAAATTTAAGGAGCAAGGGTTTTCCGTAGAGATCTCTTTAAATAAAATAAAATTGTCTTTGTATCACTTCCGGTTGTACCGGAAATCGCTATCAACTCGCTTATTTTAAATGGAATGTTATATTTTTTATCACGTTTTTGAATTCTACATGTAAAAATATGTTAAGTTGCAATACATTGCCCTATCTCTAAAATGCATCTTTTTTGAGATATTTTGAATTTTCTTAGAAATTTGAATTCTGCAATCTGATTTTCAAAAAATTATAACACAGCTGTTATTGAAGCAATTTTATTTGTAATAGCTAATATTGTATTTGAAGCTTTAAGGTTCTTAAAAATTCCATCAGCATAATCTATTAAGCTACAGCGTGTCTAAAACGCACCGCTCCACTCGAAGATATTCAAACACAGAAAAATACTTTTTTTCAAATGGAATGGCCGATATTTTAATGCACCATCGTATGTGGAATCAAATGCTGCGTCGAACTGTACTAGCATTCCCTATACCTAACTTTAACAGATTTTGAGTTATGAAACATTTTCGATTTAATTCATAGAAAATACAATTTTAATAGGTCAAATATTTTAAATTTTATTAAGATAGCATAGAAATTATAACAACGATTACTGTTACTACAAATTTTGTAGTCAACCAAAGAAAATAGAATTTGGCAAGTGGAAATTCACAAATTTTAATAGTTCTTTAATCATCCTTCTCTTAGGACGCTTGTGATCTTATAAAACGAAAAAGTATGAATTTCATTACTTTAAATTGAAGAATAAAATAGCTGCTAGTTTGCATTTCTCTGGATTAGCGTGAAAGTATTTTAAAACCATTGTCTAATTATCTTCGTTATTTGTTACTGATCTTTGTACATTTTATTTTTCCAAATTGTATAAGGTTAGGTTCAAACTTTCCAAACTGTGTTTTATTCATAGGAGACAAGAGGGGTACATTTGATTGAACACACATTCTCTGCTCTGAACAATTTTAGATCATTCTTCATGAATTTAAAAAATAGATTTAAAATATCAGCGTTTGAATAATTTTGATTTTGATTCTCAACTTCTTTTTGCTTTTGCTTAAAATTTGTAGTAACAGGAAACGTTAAATGCAATTGTTTGTCGTTTTCATAACTATATCAACAAAATTAGAAATATTTAACCTAATAAATGTAAATTTTTATGTATTAAATCAAAAATATCTTATAACTGAAAAACTGTTAAAGTTAGGTATAGGGAATGCTAGTATAGTTCGACACAGCATTTAATTCCACATACGATGGTGTATTAAAATATTGGTCGTTTCATTTGAAAAAAAGTATTTTTCTGTGTTTGAATATCTTCGAGGGGAGCGGTGCGTTTTAGACACGCTGTAGCTTAATAGATTATGTTTATGGAATTTCTAAGAACCTTAAAGCTTCAACTACAATATCAGCTATTACAAATAAAATTGCTTCAATCATAGCTGTGTTATAATTTTTTGAAAATCAGATTGCAGAATCCAAATTTTTAAGAAAATTCAAAATATCTCAAAAATGATGCATTTTAGAGATAGGGAAATGTATTGCAACTTAACATATTTTTACATGTAGAATTCAAAAACGTGAAAAAAAATATAGCATTCCATTTAAAATAAGCGAGTTGATAGCGACTTCCGGTACAACCGGAAGTGGTACAAAGACAATTTTACTTTATTTAAAGAGATCTCTACGGAAAACCCTTGCTCCTTAAATTTTAAATATCTACGTGAACTGCAACCTTGAAAACTTTTAACGAACGGTTTATGTGGATATCCCTGTATATCGCCCGCCTATAAATATATACATATTATAGGTTCCGTCCGCAACGCTTCTACCAATTCAATGTTGAGCGATATTTTCGTAATATATGAAATATAATATATTATACAGGGTGTTTCATTGAAGATGCACCAAACTTGAGGGACACGTTTCTAACATTATTTCAAACAAAATATCTTAATAAAATTTTTTAATCGGTGCAACTTGAAATTTGCATAATTTGGAGCCGATGTTTTTATAAATACCGTAGCGATTTAAATTTCTGCCGCCGTGAAACAAGATTTAAATTGTTTTATGAATGGCACGTGGCTGCAAGAAGACAATAAATATCTATCGTAAACGAAAACATTTATGAGAGGCTTTTAAGTTTGCCCTTGACCGCAAAACGTGTTAAAGGCGAACACTTTGAAAAAAGCGTGCGTTTTCGTCGCACTAACATTTACGCAAACCGTAATTACATCAAATTTGCCGAGTCTTAATAATGTACGATAATTAACGCCTGTAACGGGTTTTTATTTATTCCTGTATCCAACAATTACTACAATTGTGTACTATTAAAAAAATGGGGAAAATTAGTAACTAGAATCAGGCCCGCCGCTGACCGCTTCAGCGCCCGCGTGCAAACTTAACAATGCCGCCCCCTCCTCTATCCTGTTCACCCTGGCTAAACTTCTGTTTAGAAAAGAATTTGAGTTTGGTTACGTAGTTAGGGGAGTGTATAAAAAACAACTTTTAATCAAACAATTTACTTTATGACTACAATAAAACTTAGATGTACACTACCGCCCACGGAAGTTAGGACACGAAAGAAAATTTCATGATTCAAGAATTACGTTTGAATGAAGCAATTAAACATTTATAATATTATTCCACAACACGTTGTAGGAAACTTACGAAAGCAATAAAGTATTCTAGAAACATAATACTATTTTATAAATTGAAAATTCCTATTCGTATATTATTGAAATCTGCAGTGATTGGACAGGGATATCGAATTCGTTACACGTGGATTGTATAGCACCAATACGATAAAGTAATTTGTCGTAAAATTTACCTGCATCCCCTCCCAAATATGTGGTTATCACACCACTGGCATTTTGACGTATCATTAGATTTGCTCGTGAGTATGTTTATGCAAGTAAAGAAAATTTGTGGACTCTGAGCAAAAAAATAGTGTAAAATGCCAAAAGGGAAACCGACATCCACACAAAAACGAGCTGCCATAATAACACTTCATGAGGAAGGATATGCAATACGTGAAATTGCGGAAAAATTACAAATAACAAAGTCAACAGTGCATTTCACCATTCAGCGTTTTCGAGAAACAGGCTTGTTAGAAGATCGTAATCGACCGGGACCTTCTCGAATTACAACACCAGCTGACGATCAGCGAATTAAACTTATAAGTAAACGAAATCGACGACTAACCGCTTCAGAAATCACAGCTGAAATTAATCGCGATCGTGAAAGACCCGTATCGGTAAGTACGACGAAATGGCGTCTGAAAGAAGCAAACCTTCACGGCCGAGTAGCAATGAGAAAACCACTTTTGCGTCGTGGAAATCGATTAAAACGACTGCAGTGGGCCCAAACCTATCGTAATTGGACTTCAGAAAACTGGTCGAAAGTCCTGTGGACGGATGAGTCCAAATTCGAGGTTTGTGGGCAAAGGCGTCGTATTTTTGTACGAAGATCGAAGGAAGAAAGAATGCTTCCCGAATGTATTATTCCCACGGTAAAACATGTAGGCGGGTCTGTCATGATTTGGGGTTCTTTTTGTACTGCAGGGACGGGTGATTTAGTTAAAATTGATGAAATTATGCGCAAGGAAGATTACAGAAGAATTCTTGAACATAACGCTATCACATCTGGGATTCGATTAATTGGGGAAAACTTCGTTTTTGTTCATGATAACGATCCGAAGCATACAACATTGATTTGTAAAAATTATTTAGCCACCAAGGTGGAGGCGAATACTCTACAAATCATGCCCTGGCCCCCTCAGAGTCCTGATCTAAACCCCATTGAATTGAATTGTGGTAGTGTATGTACATTCAATAAGGCAGAGTAGGTACATGAGGTCTGTCTGGTCATTGAGTAATATTTCTTCGGAATTTTTGGCTGTTTGTGAATTTTTATTGCCTCTAATACAAACAGATTAATGCAAATAATGTAGCAAAATCTTTTTCAACTGGCGGCGCCATCGCGTGTCCAATACCCGCATATTAAGAGTTATGACATGGGCGATATCCGAGGACGCAAGAAAACACACGCGGACAGTACCCACCACCACAACCGACGCCATTGTAATAGTCAGTTCTGTTTTGCGTTATTTCCAAATAAATAAGTAACACTTGAGCCATTGTGCAATTAATGTGCTACTCCACCCGCTCCAAAAGATCTCATGCTACAATAAGGGTATTAAACTTAATAATAAAAACACATTTTGCCGCCCCTTTGAAAGTGCCGCCCGTGTGCGATGCACGCCTTGCACGCCCGCTCCCAGCGGGCCTGACTAGAATTATTGCTTCCGCCGCGCCGGTCTCCTAAATTATTTGCCTCTCAGACTGAACTTGGTCACATGAGGTAAAAACAAATTCGGAAGCGGGCAAAATACAAAAACGGCAATTACCTTACAACATGTGTTCGAATAATCTGCGTATTCTCGAAATGTGTAATCGCCCATCGCACACACCACACACACACACACACACACACACACACACACACACACACACACACACACACACACACACACACACACACACACACACACACACACACACACACACACACACACACACACACACACACACACACACGCACACACACACACACACACACACACACACACACACACATAATAAACTTAAAAATGAAAAGTATAAACTACACCAACTAATTACTCGTCACGACAACGTTAACCAGAACGGAGTGAACGAACTAAATGTGTTTCATCATATCATCTGAGGCGCGACAGTTTATGGGGTAGTAAAGTAAAAAACAGAACGTTAAGGCAGGTTAAGAATTCGGGCCGCTCTCATCTATTGTACGTTTTAAAAATATACGATTCTCCTTTCCCTTCGATTATCTCAAAACTTATTCATTTAAAACAAAAATTATAGGAAACTTTTATTTCTTTTCACGATATCTATCAACATACCGAGTTTGGTGCATCTTCACTGAAACAGCCTGTATTATCGCTCTCCGTGCGCAGGTAGCTTTATAATTTCCCCCAGATTATTTTGGTACTCACACCACAGCGCTGACAAAACCGTCAATACCTGCCGGACCCTGTATTTTAGACCAGCGGAAATGAGTGATAAAGTAAAGAAATGTAATGCATAAAAAATAATTTTTAGGAGGATACAACGAGCAAACTTAGTTTTCATATATGCCAAACAGAAAAAGTAAATTACATTCGAAAAACCGAAATTTTATACAAACATATAAGCACTGAAATGTACGCATCCGCACTAATTTCGCTCAATACACTTTTTCTTGACTAAAACATTTAAGTTACGTAAAAAACATTCGACAGGATATTAGAGTGGACCCTGCAATACTATTAATTCATTTCACAATTTTTTAAGTACTAAAATTAATGATTCAATCGTATCAAATTGTTTTTATAAAAAAAAAGAAAAATAGTTTTTGCTAAGATTGTTAACAAGGATACGATTTGGGCCCACTTGCTGGCCCCGCACTTCTTTTGACTGTACTCGGCTGTTCCCGCCTTGTCTATCGCAGCATCGCAATCGACAATCGTATTTTAAGCCCCCCATACACCTGCGAACAAATTGCGCTAACTGACGTTGCACAAGTTGTTGTGCAAACAAGGTCACCCATACACTATACGCAATATTATGCAAAACCCAGTTGCTTTTGTCGTGTACCTACGGAAGCATGCCGTCTGACGACGGTATAAATCAATAAACTCATTCAAAAATTACTGCACAATGTGTCGTACAAAGCCCATACACGAAGCAATAGTTACACAACACCACTCGTTGTGCAATTAATTTCAAACAACTTGAATTTCTGCAACTAGTTGCACAGCACGTCAAACAACACCATACACTATACAAATGTTTGCACGACAGCCTCTGTTGCGCAATTTGTTCGCAGGTGTATGGGGGGCGTTACGGCTATATTTAAGTAATTTTTCGTTATCAGTCGGTGAATATATATATATAAATTTAAACTTTTCAAGTTTACATAATAAATTATCGTTGTATCTGTTGCTAAATATAACACGCGCGTAGTCCTATTGCCAGCGACGATTCCTTGCATAATGCGTTTTACGAATGCTCCCTCGACTCGATCTTTCTACTGTTCGATCTATTTGAAGACCTGTGTATACTAAGGCTGGGACTTTTCTCAGATTTGCTATTCGAATATTCAATTGAAAATTTATTCGAATGAATCGAATAATTCGAATTAGAATAAATCGAATACTCGAATAATTCGAATAATGAAATCGAAATTGCACTGTGCGGGCAAAATTTACAGTGTACTTTGTCACTTTCAAGTATTTCCAAACGTCATTTCTGAACAATATTTTGAGAATGAAGTAGGAAGTACTATAACATAAACGCATAGCCGCCGACCAAAACAGATAGACTTCATAAAAAAAGGATCTACATTGTTGTGTCAAAGATTCCAGGGATACCTTCTTTTGAGTGGCGCAATACGATTCTATTAATTTTGTTTGTCGATAATGAAGGCGACTAGGAAAGTAGTTACAAAACATATTCGAATAATAGAATTATTAAATTTGATATTCGATTTCAGATCAGGTGGGTTAAGTTAGTATTCGAATGTTTGAATTTTTCAATTCATTGAATAATTTGAAAATTAGAATTACATATTTGAATTATACGAATAATTTAAAAATTCGAATTATTAAATTTGAACGTATTCGAATAGAGAGTATACATGTACTTGAATATTCAAATTATTCGAATATGATTCCCAGCCTTAGTGTATATGCTCTGAATAGCAAGTTTTCGTATTTTGTCCGCAAGAAGTGGTCCGAATTATGATCTTTGTTTATTACTAATTTTTGGACTACTGTACGTAACAAATTTTCGCTTATTTTCTTGTGTATTGTTCAGAAACTGTACCACAGTGTCAATAAATAACTTGACTTTAGTAACAGTAAATGTATAGTGAAATGTATTATAATTTGCTTATGCTATTTACCATTTTACAACAAATTTTATAATAAAAAAACTCATATATGATAAAACAAAATTTATATACAAAATGTAGAGAATATATAAATTTAAAATATTAAGGGTAATTATTTATTTAACTAATAAACACAAGATAAATAATAATATACATATTTGAGATTCAGTATTTGCTGTGACGATTTCGAAGCATCTATAATAATCGCTTTGTGAAAATTATATATAAGGTACTAAAGAAAATTGTATTAAATTTTTTTGTTATAGTATAACATGCATGTGCGGTACATTTAAATATTTAATTATATACACAACAAAGGATGAGGTCAGATCATATCACGAACACATTCTGTATCTAATTCTTGAATGAGGCAACGCATGAAAGCCATTTCTTTGCGTGCATTATCGAACATTGTGCGAGGATCTGTAGCAGTACAACGTAGACAGTTAGGGGCAAAAACCATTGCTAAATTAGAAGCGTCCATTTTGGTATATTGAACAACTTCTGGTTTGTTAAATGTCTGAAGAAAGCGCACTAAATAACAAAGAACTAACCGGTGCAGAGTTGGTAAACGTAGCACCAAATCACATGCACGACGAGGTGTCATTGGTTCTGCTATACACTCAGGATACAAAGAGTCAGGTATTAAGGGTTCATACAGTTCCCTTAACCATAATTTCAGTAAATTTGCTGGAACATGTGCATCACTTGGTTCACTTAATTCCCATTTGTCCATTTGAGTTTTCAGGCGAGCTACTTCATCTACATCTGCTGATACCCTAAATATTCCTTCTGTGGTCAATCCTTGAAGTCGTAGAACTTGTTGGGAGAGTTCTACCTGAGGCCATGGTAATTTTCTTGATGGCCAACGAGCAGCTTGCAATTGCATTACCTCTCTTAAAGTATTTCCAAATAAACTAGCTTGAAATATTTGTGTTCTCGCAGATTCTATATCATCTGGAAGAGGGCGACGAGCCGTTTTTTTACCACCTGTACCTATTCGTTCTAATCTTTGACATGCCACTGTCGCATAATGATTTACCTAAAAATTAAACTTCAATTTATTTTTCTTGCATTTTCAATAAACAAATAATAAAAGCTACTAATCCATTTATGAGGAATCAGAAGTAATAAATACTTATGTATGTATGTATTGAAATTATATTGATTCTATTTACTACAGTCAATCCTCAAATCTTTAAAATTATTAATTTTGCTCCATCTTCTTTTTATTTGAATTTTGTAGTTTTGTAATAGCAATAATCATATACTTTAGAAATATTCACCATGCATTACAATATAAAATCACAAGTGTAGTTTGCTTAAAACAATTCATTAATTAAATTCAGCTTCTTAAATATTTATCATTGGTCAAATTAACGGCAATAATGTACCTACTCTAAATAAAAAAAGAATAATTTTATTAACAAAACGTGATATTTATTTCTGCACATACTGATTCTAACTCTATTGTCAATATTCAATAATGTAATTTTTAATGAAAATAATATTAAGTTCAATCGTTTGATCGAGTGTTCAAGACTGTTTAAGCACTAAGAGCCAAGCCCACTGCTAGAGTGTCAAGCGCCCTTGTGCAAAACATATTTTGGCGTTCTTGAATAATGTCTGAAAATTCTGAACAAAAGCTAATTCTGCTGAAATAAAGTTTACAAATAAGGTGCTTTTGAATAATTATTTTTGCTGTTTTAGTCTCAAAAGCATTCATTTTTAGTTATATCTACTTAAATAGATATAATTACAGACAATTTGGTGCCCTTGTGCGTTGCACAATCTGCACAGCGGGCAACAGTGGGCCTAGTAAGAGCTAAGTAATGAAAAGATAATTGCACCCCTAAATTTGTATGACATTTATAAATAAAATTGACTTAAGTTTGTTGACTTCATACTATATCTTTTGCAGAAAATAATTCCAATTTTACTTTTTGCAAATAGTTGTGAGCGGTCTCTTATATTTGTTAGTTAGTTTTAGTTCTAATTTAATGTCAAAAAAGTATGGTCAATTTCAAAGTGATATGTTTAGTGTAAGATATGTATTTAGTGGTGCAATTTTCCGCCATTTAACTGAGTTTGTAGCCTTTATAGTTTACATGACTACTGAAATTGAAACAGCTTTCATAAAACAAACGAAAAAAGAAATTATTCACCTGCACATGAATAGGCCAACGATTAACTTCTGGGAAGACTCTTGAAAAAGTAGGATCTCTATGTCTATTAAGGTAACCAAGTAAAGCAGGCTGAAATTCAGGACTAGGCGGAACAAAGGCAAGTGCAATGGTAAGAAGTTCCCATCCTCGGACTAGTGATTTTCTGCAGGGGTTTTCAGTAGTCTGACGACATAGTTGTACATAAAGTTCATCTCTAAGAAGTGGTTTAGCATGAGCAGCATTAAGAATATCTAGTAAAAGTGAGTTATGAAAAGTTCCAGAGCGTGCTTTACGATCACCCATATACATTTGTACTTGTCTAAACATTTCCAGTGCTTGCCTAGCTACCGGTTTACTAGATGCTAAAAGAGGCCTTGATAAACCACGGGATGACCAACTTAATAAGTCACGTATGCTCGCTTTCCTTCTAAACAATCCCCTTCCTCCCAAATTAAGATTATCAGCAGCAAATTTTTCCATATCTGCTTCCCTTTCTGGTTGTAGGGGAGGTTCGGCAAGTGGTTTAAGAGGTGGTGCTGGTACATGTTCTCTTGGTAGTTCAGTAGCCGCAGATGGTAAATTAAGATACTCCGGATGACGCATGTGATGGGGTAAATAACTTCCTTCGGATTGATCTGAATCTTCATTATCAGGTTCATGTCCAGTTAGTGATTCACTTCCACTGTCAGAATGCTCACTGTCCGAGTCACGGCTGTTATTAAGTAGAAAATGTTCCAGTGGTAACAAATGAGTATCATGCCAGTTTGAATATAATGGAGCTTCAGGTCCTCGTTGACTAAAACTACTACTCCGACATAAATCACTGGATTTTCTTCGTAATTGCGGTGTACTAGCCGATAAACTTAGAACTTGGCCTCGACCTACGGGCTCTCCTGTCTGTGTACCTTGATGACTAGTAGTTGCAGGTGTGCAGTCAGTGTTATGCTTTAAAGTTTGTAATTTTGCCAAGGGGATGATATCGCAGTTGTTAGGCTTATGCCAAACAGTACGCCGGGAACTTGCATTGTAGTAATAAAATCTGGCAGTGTTTGAATCGAACAATTCCCACCACTGATTTGAATCAGTTCGTTTTACTGGTACTCCTTCTGGTGGATCCCATACACATTCACCTGTAGCTAAATTGGCATACATATGTTCTCCTGTTTTGGGCTCTATTATCTCGACCCATTCTACCCTGGAATAAAATAATATTCGTGCGGCGGGTGTGGTAATATAAATATTGATTTAATACCTGCATGTATTAGAAGCCATTTCTTGACATAATTTTTACTTTCTTCACTAGTGCGATCGTATTTCTATAATAGCCATTTTACGGCCGGACAGGTACGTTTATGTGTTCTTTCATTTTAAATTATACATATGATTAAAGTTAATTGAACCAAAACAAATAATGGTGACCTACAATCGTATGAAGTAGGCCTTCGGCTCCATACAATTTATTAACAACCGCCATCTTTTCTGTACTACCAACTTAGAGTTAGTCATGTCACTAAAGTGATATAAAATATAAAATTACAAAAACAGAACATAAATTAAAACAGAATCAAGGTCGCATTGAAGAATTCACAACGCTGCAGATTAGAGGGTTGGGAAAACTATGTACGTGTAAAAGAATATTTACTGCATTACATTACGTCCGGACGTAATATTTTTATGTGAAATGTTATAGCGTTTTCGATTGAGCTGCACTGATTGCACTCAGTGCGCACTGAGTTTAGATTTCGTGTTCGATTGGTGATTTCATTTCAAACTTTCTTCGTGTTTTATGTTCGATTGAAATGTTGGTGCGCACTAGTTTTGCACTCAGTGCAAGAATTTTGGAACTGACTTCGAAAGTAGTGCAAGCGTTTCAGTGCAAGGTTGCGTTTATAAACTACACTTTCGAGTGCACCCTGGGTGTATAATCGCAACTTTCTCACTCACAAGTTTTTAGTTATTTTGCGTCTCGCTCATCAGTTTTAAGAAGTCTAGTGTTTACATGATTTCCATGACAACGAGATCACTTTTCACGTGCCACTTTTAAGTAGGGTAAAGAAAATGTGTTTGTTGCTATGGAAACACACGCCTGATTTAGTACTTTATGATTCTTATGTGAGAAGCAAAATGTATAAGTACATTTATGCGAGAGAGATCACAATATTACCCGAGAGTGACCCTAGGGTGTAATTTATAAACGCAACCTAACTTTTCTGTCATTTGAGGAGAAGCATATTACAGATGATTTATTGACAGATAACAAAAACAATTTATTGTATCAAGAAATTGTTAATAATTAAGTTATTTGCTAAACACAGTTTGTCTAGTGCATAAAATCTTCGTCCGGGATGAATTCCTTGAGAAGCGAATATGAATAATTAGTGTATTTAGGATTTTTAATTTATTATAACAAATAAATATTGCATTTTTATATTTCTGGCAACAAATGATAATTTTTGGCCTTGCCTCCCTACTTTTCCATTCCAGCACCAATTTCAAATCCTGATCGTTCTCCTGGTCTCGTCGCAATTCTTCACCTTGCCATTTGTCGTCTACGACGGCCGTCCTCGCAGTCGTGGCCACTTTCTCCTCCAGACGACTACAGTGCTTACAGTCTTCGGCACAAGGTCTTCTCGACAAAACATCGGCATTTCTATGGCTAGTTCCGGCCCGATGCTGGATTTCAAAATCGTATTCCTGAAGTCGTTCGATTCATCGTGCGACTTGTCCTTCAGGATTCTTGAATCGGAGGAGCCATTTTAAAGCGGCATGGTCCGTCCTCAGAAGAAAGTGTCTGCCATACAAGTACTTGTGGAAGTGTTCTATCGTCTTTACCACGGCTAGCAATTCCCTTCTAATAATTTCGTTCCGGCTTTGACAGGACTTTACTGAAATAGCCGATCACCTTCTCTTGCCCATCTTGTATCTGGGAGAGTACGCCACAGATACCAACATTGCTAGCGTCGGTGTCTACGACGAACTTGCCTTCTGGGAGAGGATAACTCAGAATAGGAGCACTTATATCAAGTACTGTTTTAGTTGTTTAACTAATTTGGCAGTGTTGGTGCCATTCAAACGGGCGACCTTCTTCGGTGAGTTTTGTCAACGGCTTAGCGATGTCTGCAAATCCGGGAACATAGCGCCGATAGTAAGTGCACAGGCCAAGGAAACTTCTTATCTGATGTTTATTTTTGGGAGTTGGCCAGTCTTTCACCACCTGAATCTTCACTGGGTCCACGGCGACTGCATTCCCATTGACAATATGACCCAGATAATTAACTTCCTTCTGGAACAGGTGGCACTTCTTGAGACTAAGCTTTAGTCCAGCTCTGCGAAGCCGCTGGAACACTCCTTCCAGGTTCTTCAGGTGGTCGTCGAACGTCTTTCCTATCACAATTATGTCATCCAGGTATACCATGCACTTTGTCCAGGACAGACCCTTCAGAACCGTCTCCATTAGTCTCTCGAGTGTCGCTGGGGCATTACATAACTCAAACGGCATCACCGTGAATTGCCATAGACCCAGACCAAGGGAAAACGCCGTCTTTTCTCGATCTTCGGGCGCTAGTTCCACTTGCCAATAGCCACTCTTTAAATCCAAGGTTGAGAAGATCTTTGAACCGGCCAGGGTGTCATCAATCCGTGACAGAGGATAGCTGTCCTTTTTTGTGACGTTGTTAAGCAGTCGATAGTCTATGCAGAACCGTGTGGATCCATCCTTCTTATTCACAAGCACTACCGGTGACGCCCATGGGCTGCTCGATGGCTCTATTACATTGTCTTTTTCCATCTCGCGAATAATGCGTTCTGCTTCTTCACGCTTCGCCAATGGTAACCACCTTGGAGCTTGACGAGTGGGTCTTTCTTCTCCGGTCTCTATCTTGTGTTTGACTATGTCGGTTCTTCCCTTAGGTTCATTTCCACCTCAAACACGTCTTCATAGCGACAGATCAGGTTCTTCGCTTTTATCTTTTGCTCTGAAGTCAATTCCTGGGCCGTTGACATGACTGTTTCCAACACCTTCTTGGGGGCCTTCGTCTCTTGCATGTTTACTTCTAGTTGGCGTGAAATGGAGGACACCATGGCGCAGCTTCCCAAGATGGTACCTTTCCGTTGACGGGGAAACAGTTCACATTTAACGAGTCCTTATAAAACATGTCCTGTAAGATGTATAAAATTTATCATTTCAACCAATAGTAAAGCACTTGCCTTAAGAAACCTCCCTGCAAGATTGCGATTTAATTGTTCAATATTTACTACTATAAAACCTTACAGGAAAACTGATACAAGTAACACTGACGCTCTCTCAAAAACAAATTATGAGGTGAAGGGTGAGTTAATCTGATTACTGCAGGTAAAATATTGTAATGGAATTTGTACCAATTGATAGCCGATACATTTTTTAGAAAGGTGAACAAATGCCCATGATATTATAGCACATTTATAAAATCGATTTTTGGCCACCTTTTTGGAGTTTGGTCCCACTGTGCGTGGGTTAGAATCCCACCATTAGCCATGGATGTTTGTTGGTTTGTGTAGTCTAATGATTTAGACTAGAGATGTAATTTTTCCGGAAAAATAAAAAAAATGAAAATTTTCCGACGACCTTTTCCGGTAATTTACCAGAAAATGTCCAAATCAATTATATTAACGTATTTCTTAAAAAAAAAATTATAAACTCAGGAGCAAACGATAGTTAAAATAGTTCCAAATACTCATGTACAACGGTAATATAAAAAATGACAGACATTACAAAATAATGTGTATTCATAAACCAAACTTACGCTCTGGCGTTCGCTTATAATTAATAAATTGTACCTATAGGTATTTTTCCGCATTTTGGGCGCATATTCTTTTGAAGTTAGGTTAGGCATTACATTTTAATAAATGATTTTATGTTAAACTGCGCAAGCGAGACAAGTAATAACTTCGTTCAGTTTTCGTCGGAAATTTTCCAGAAAAATTGGTTGGAAAGTTTCTAGAAATTTTCTATTTTAAAAACTTTCCAAATTGGAAAATTTCTGAACCCACATCCCTAATTTAGACTCAACTATAAGTTTACGTCGTAATTGTCTGGGATGGCTAATGGTCGAAAGATAAGCAGGGGGGCGTTCAAGTTTTACGCCGAACGTTACCGGACGTTGTGTTTGTCGTTCACAAATCAACGACGACTATTTTGTCAAGCGTTCATATTTAATAGCAGACGTCGTCGGACAGAGCAACTTTTTACCTATCTTTAACAGATGGGTAAAAATTGTCCCGCATGCGCAAAAGTATGTTGATGTGATCGGTGGTTTTGTGTTATTGCACGTGTTGTTGTCTGTCGTGCTAACCTACGTATCCGTTAAAAAACAACACCACAAAACAAATAGCAATATTGAATATAATGGAAAATAATAGATTGCTATCTCTATTTGATGCAAGCTCTGGCCAGACATACAATGTTCTTAAATCTGTCCATGATTATAATAAAGCCATTGCAGGTACTGATATTCAACGCTATACCCGTGCTATACTTTAATTACCCGACCTTTGCACATAACCTATAATGTAAACACGAATGAATACTGCTATCAGCTGTTTTGAAGCGTTTTGGGCGTTCACAAATCAACTACGTCCGGTACGTTACCAGACGCTTTTCCTAAAACTGGTTGCGAAACTTGAACGCCCCCCTGTATTGCTCCCAGGTAGCATTGACCGATCTTGATATATTTTACTACTTTATATTGAGTTATAAAATTTTCCTCGAAAGTCCTCAACGTGCGGTTTTCATAAGTAAATAGTCACCTTCTTTCTTAAATGAATGAAACAAATTTCATAAGGCGCATTAATGCGCAACTTACAATAAATGTAATAATATACAATTGTCCACGAATCGACTTAACGAGGAAAAACTTTTTTAATATCAATTGTACGTAAAAAAGTTATTCTTTACAAAAAGTTCTACTTCTCAAGAAATTTCAGAAACAATGGTTAAATTTAAATTTTTAACTACAATCTGTATAAAATTCAAATTTCTTAATTATTGCACATATCAAAGTAACGTTTTTATTATTGATTTTAGGCAAAAAATGTATTCTTTACAAAATATTCTACTGTTAATCATATTCTCGTTAACAAATTATCGAATTCTGTACGAATTCGATATTTCAGAATTTATTTAGTTATTTTAATTTCCACCCCTGAAAAACACCCCAATTTATCAATGGGATTTTTGTCATTATTTTTTCTGTAATCACGAACTTATTTTGGACCAAATTCATTATTTTCAGAATTTTGTCAAAAAATTTCGTAATTGGTCCCACTGTGCCACGCCGCCGAGCGACACGACTTTCCAAGTCGGCTAGGCTAGACCGCTAAGCCATTCGGCAACCCCTCAGTCAACGCCGACTAGAGGTAATAGGCCGTGTCAACGCCGACTAGAGGTAATAGGCCGTGTACATCCTAAATTCCGTAGCAAATCTCTAAGTCGCTTTTTCTAAACTCACAGTCTTCACAGTCGCTTTCTAGCTGCGTGAGAGGACGGGTCGCGCTCTTGCCGTTGTATTTCATTTCTGTTTTGTAGGATAATTTTTCACTAATTTTAAATTAGCAATAGATGTTTTGAAATTACTACAACACAAGAAGAAATTAATTTAATGACTCGTATATCGGGCTACATACAATGTATAATATTTAAAATTTTACCAAAACTGTCTTGTCAAGAATGCATCAATTTAATATCCACCGATAAAGAATTTATTTTACCTAAACAAAATGAAATCTATATCTATATTGATATCACATTGATATACTTTCTCGCGGAAAATTAAAATATCCAACGGTCGATTTTGCGGCTATTTGTGTGTCATTGCTTTGTATACATATTTAAAATAATAGTTGAGAAGCATGAGGATATTTTAAAGTAGTTGGCAATAAAAAAAAATTATCAAATATATTTTCTATCATTTAGAAAATAATTTTTATTTGGATTTATTTCAGTTCAAATTAGAAAAAAAAAAACAAATTAAGTTAATTTATTTTTATGCTTGAAAATATTAATATTAAAAATGTTTTATGAAATTTAATACATTATTAAATATTTAATTTTGGATAAGAACACGAAAAATACACAAAGCAACCATTGTGTTAATAAATAATAATTTGATTACATTCCCGCATGCATTCGTAGAACCTCGAGAGAGAGTTATCGGTTGCCCGCTTGTACTCTCTCGCTAGGGAAATACTTCGACCCCCACTCTTAAAGCAGAGCCTGTATGTTTAGGAAGCGTTGCCTCAGTCTATCTCAACGACCTATTAACTAGAGATTTGCAGTTGGTGGGCAGAGGGGTACAAGGGGTAGGCTCCAACATATATCGTATTTGTTTTCTCTAGGCAACATAGGCGACTCGTGAAAAAGGGACTAAATGCCTTTAAAACACCATGCGATTATTGAAAACAGGCGAGAGTGGGCCATGAGATATGCAAACTTATATCTTAGGTATGATTACTTTTAAAACAAACGTCAAAATAATTTAACCTGTGTTCACACACAAATAGTAAAAACTATTATATTTTACTATGTGACGCCTATGGAAAACACTTACATGTGCAGTGAGAGGTTAGGGTCACTTTTACAAGTCTTTTCACAAAATAAACACCAGCGCACCATTTTTTTACAATTTCTATTAAACTTTACACTAAAATACTATTTTTCTGCCTTAAAACAATAATAAATCAGTGATTATTGAAATAATACGTATCACTGTTGACATTCATAAAGTAAACATAAACACATAAACATGGATGTTGGAACCAACGTCAAACATACAACTTCATGTCTCTAGTTAATAGGTCGTTGGTCTATCTTGCTTAATCGTCAAAGGTCAGTGACATACACCATGGTAGCCAATTATTTAGGTATCCCATCTTAAATTAAGTATTGTCAACTCAGGGCAGTTGACATTGATCGCCCTGTGGTTATTATATTAATATCTCTGGACCAAGCCGAACTTATCTCTTATAGTAAATAGGAACCGCTTACTGACCACAGAAACCTAAATAATTCTAGGTATTTAAGAACAATAAAAGGAAATATTATGTTGGCGACCCTGTTTGACAGATTGTGAAAACTTTTGTTTGATTCTATTGGTAACATAATTTACTGTTGTCAAAATCGCACCCATCTAAAAATGTCAACCAAATTAAAGTTTCAATAATGTGAAATTAAAACAATTTTGTAGTATGGCAACACAAAAGCCTGGTGAGTGGGCAAATACTTTAATTCTCCGGTTTGAGGAACAGGTTAGTTTTGAAACCCTTTTCTTTATTTTGTTTAGAAATTCAGTTGTGTAAGTTGTCTTCCCACTTTATAATCAATATATTACAGATTTAATAACCAATGATTTTGTGTAGGCAGAGTATTCACTCTCAAACTCTTGTGATTTATAACTAAACTACAACATCTTTTGCAGCTTCCTTGCAGAATTGGTTCTCAAACAAGTCACTCAAGAATAAATGAAGAGGAAAACAAGAACTGCATTATACAAATATCTCGCTATCGCTTCGCTTTAGTTCTTGAAGGTTTTGTTAAAGTTATAAAACGTATTCATGAATATGTAAGTAGCACTTATTTTTAAATGAAAATGTTGTCTAACTATTATGTGTACAGTACCAAACAGGAATATGTAGTGGTCAACGACAACATGGGCCGGAATTAGAAAAAAATTACTACGACAGCTTACTTGTGGTTCTTGAAACACTAGAAAAATGTTTCAGCATCCAACCTAAAGATTCGATCTCTTTGACAATGGAAGAGAATCAAAATTTGAAATCACTTCTGAAAGAAATTTGCACGTTTTTAGGTGAATTTATTTGATGTTAAATAGTCACAGTGTTTATATAATTTTAACCGTTTTAGATATGCCGAATGATAATCCAAATACACATGCTATAAAAGTACTAGCAAGCAAAGTACTTTTTGCTCTCAGTGTTAATTTCTTTAACTCTGTATTTAGCAGAATCAGCTCCAAGTTACAGGAATTAGCTTCTTGCCCCGATGAGAATCTCGATTACAGTGATATAGAATTAATTCAACACATTAATGTTGATGTTAATAGACTCACTCGCATCCTTACAGGTATGTAATGATCAAACTTTTTATGTTTTGATATATAACGGGTTTTCATTTATTTCTGTATCCCACGTGATCTATAATATACACAACTAAGTATTTAACAGTTGGCTAAAATCGGTAAAATTAGTAAACCAGGAAAATTAGTAACTAGAATTAGTTGTTTCGACAGTCTGCCAATAGTATGTATTGTTGGTTATCTAACTATCAGGCAGAAGTTGGTCCATTGAGTGCTAGAGACTTCTCTAATACCTAAAACTATTTTTTTTCTGTCTTGCGTAACTGTTTTAAATTAAAAAAATTAAAAGCATAGCAGATGCTCGATAACATGAACGAATTAAAACTAAGCATGTTGACGTGAGTGTCACTTTATAAATGTGAGTACTATACAAAAAAAGACTGTGAATAAGGGTTGGCATGATTTTGTGTGTGCCAGTAGCATTCATACATGCTACAAACGCAATTCGCTGTTTTTCTGGCTTTCTCCCTGGAGCAGATTTTTCACATGAAGCGTCTTTTCGGGTAGAAGTTCACACTAAAAGCCACTTTTATCTGCATTATAGAAATGATTGAAGTGAGAGAATAAGAACGTTTAATTGCGTCGCAAAGGGAAATCCCCCGCATAAATCGACATCCGTTTGTATTTGTAACCACAATAATTTACGTTATCGAGAGTACAGGTGTACAGGTTGTTTACACTATCGGGCGTTCCATTTGATCCCGTGACATGCATGAATTTGGTGTTTACATTAGCACAATGTTTTTGGTATTGGGTGTTTACATTAACGAATGTCTATTGTATTTAAGATTTTGTTGTTTGTATGATTAATTTTGGAGTTATTAGAATTTCGTGAAAATTAAAATACACAAAAATATTATTACGTGATACTAAATATCTTTAAAAGTATTCAAGTTTTGTCCTCTCACACCTTTTCACACTTTTTCATTCACAACATGTCGTATTTCATACATATTATGAAAATTCCATACAATTTTTCTATATATAGGGTGAATCAAAATAATAATAATAATAATAAGAGTTTATTGCCATAAGATCTGCGTAGATGTTAGCAAGATAACTGTTCGACTCGTTAACTGCAGTAATTACATGAATAAACAAAGCAAAAATACTATCTGCATGGGGGTCTCATATGCATAGTTTTTAAGATAAAATTTATTGAAGACTCAGATTTAAATTGGTTAGAGGGCACTGGAATAAAAATAATAATAAAGTGTTTTATTTTTAATAAAAAACAATGACATAAACAAATCACTGAAGGAAATTAAAAAAAAATCAAACAAAATACAAAATCTTAAGAATGCATAACTTTACCCATAACAAAACTTTATCAATATACATAGACATTGTAATTTCTAAAACAAAAATAACAGAATAATAAGTACTAAATTATATTAGTGTTAACCTTCTAATGGTGACGTGTAAATTCAGTAGCATAAGGGGTGACGTGATGCTACCTGGACCCCAATACTTTCATTTATTACAATACAGCCGCTAATATCAAAATGTGATGTAGATGTTTATGTTCTAATTCTAATTTTGTTATAGTTATTAATTAAAACTGCATATCTGATTCTGCAGGTTATACAGGGTGTTCTTCAAGTTCGTGCAAAAAAATTAATTGCGTATTTGGTAAGATATTCTCACGAATGCGCCAAAATTAAAACGAAAAAACATCCGACATCCAGCAATTCCTTGTGAAATGTTTAGCACTGCTAGACGCAACGGACGGTTACCTTCATCCACGATAAGTGTTCGAAGTTCCCCCCCTGCGCGAGACGTAAACATACCGATTAAAGTGCCGTTTAACATATCTGCCCACACATGCATGTTATGAAAATTAAACATACTATCCCTTGTAAACATTGATTCGTCGGTGAAGAGAATGTTATTAACAATATTAACAATATCAATATAAAGAGTCGAGGTCTCTTGTCCATTCCCAAACAGACTCGAGTTTTTT
>OY284479.1:12173226-12198277 GCA_958336345.1 Dorcus parallelipipedus
TGTGCTTTTTTTTAATTATGTCTTTTTCTACATCATCTTGTTGTTTGCCATTTAAAATTCTATTAATACAATTACACCAATTGTTAATCAATATTATTATATGTACTTCGTTTTATAAATATTTCTAAAATAATAATAATAATAATATTAATAATATTTATTGTCCATTTGACCAAATGCATGGTATTGGATTCGTCATATATATGTAAGAAAGTAATATAAAGACAAAGACAACACAAAATAAAACAAATGTATATGTGAACACATTAAAGTAAAAACAAAAGGCGCTTGTCTAATAATAATTAATATAACTGAGCATACTCGCGCGTAATATCATGAGACACTGAAAGTTGTTTGCTATCACAGGAAATTAATCACTAGTAAATTAATAATACATAAATAATTACAACAGTGAAGTATAGCTAGTTTTACACGGTTATATATTTACATGTAATTCTACATGTATTCATCAAAATTGCATATTTCTCCGTGTAATACAGAAATTTCTACATGTAACTTTACATGTAAATAAATATAATGACAATAGAACTTGTTCTAATTTTGAAGGTCATATACGTGTATTTTGTAGTTTTTCCAGGGATTTTGTATTTGTTGTTGGTGTTAGTGGTCACAAATTATTTACTTTTAATTTTCAAGGTTTTACTAACTTACATTTCTGTCTATCAGCTTAAAAATATTAATTTATTTGTTTAAGTATTGAACGCCGATTTTACTGTGTAATACACAACAAATTACATATAAAAAAACATGTAGAAATACACGTATAATTACATGTAAATCTATAACCGTGTAAAACTGGCTTTACTTCCAGAAATTCAGTTAACGAATAATAGCACTTTTGCGTCAATAGCACCTTTAATTTAATTTTAAATTGTTTGTCATTCAAAAGCTTATAATTATGGGGAATTTTATTGTAACATAGAAAGGCCAAGTATTTCGGTGACTTTTTATACAAGGATAATTTACGACGGGGAATTTCTAACAAAAAGCCATTTCGTGTGGCATAGCTATGAAAGAAATTCAATTTTACCCATCGAGCTTCATTTTCCCTAGCGTAACTAAGTAATTGAAAGATAAAAATTCCAATAACAGTAATAATTTGTCTTTTACTAAAAATATTACTACAACTTGTCCTGGAGCATGCACCTTCCATAACCCGTAATGCCCTTTTCTGTAGTAATAAAATACTGTAACGATTTTGAAGGTTCTATTAGTTTTTATTTTAAAACAAAACACGAAACAGTTAATAACTAATTTATTTAAAAGCAAACTAATTAACACTAACATTTAACAATAATCTATTTACACACTTATACGTAATTTATTTCAACAGCCGAGCGAAAGTTTATCAGGCCACTTTAATTTCGAACTGTCTCACGTTCGGCTGCGGCATTTTTATATTCCGGGGTTGTTTCTCGCGAACATTCTAAAAGCAGGCGTCGGACTGTCTGGTCTAGTTTATTCCGCCGTCAGAATTCTCCAGGCTGTCGTCTAAGGCGCGTCGACTAGACGGCGATGACGCAAGAGACAATTTGACGCTGGTGTCGACGAATCATTACAATACGTTCTATTTCACTCCCTGATCCCCATATTATTGTGCCATAGGAAATTAGTGAGTGAAAATGAGTGAAAATTAGAATAATAGTACATTTTTAAAACATTCCAACTCACTGATCTTTTTAGCTGCTTAAGTGTATAACAAACTGAGGCTAATTTGTTGCATAATATATTAATGTGATATGACCACTTACATTTGTTGTCAATAAAAATACCCAGAAACTTTGTGTAATCACCTTGTTTAATATTGCCTCCGTTAGATTTTATTAATACACTGTAGTTAGGATCTTTAGATGCTGTAAAGTTTATGTATAACCTATATATATAATATTATAATATATAATATAATATTATGCTTATTACAAGAGACAAAATTTCTTACATCTTTTCTTACAATATATTCAAAAATCTTTTCCTTAATGTTAATTGTATAGCCAATTAGGGGCAACATAAGAGCACACACTTGCTTACAATAATTATTAAATATATCGCAAACTTCTGGTTTAGGGTAGGTCAGTTTTTTACTTTCATATTCTCTGGCTGCAATTATTGTGTGATAAGTGGTGTCAATGTCTGTGGTAAGAAGTGCACTCTGGCACTGTGGGCAAACAATTCGAAGTTCCCTCAGCACAAATCCAGAGACATATGCACCACTTTCTTTTCCCATAAAACCTTCTTCAATATCTGCCAGCTGCACATCTTCACAATTATTATGTGCAGAAACATCTTCATCAGAGCAAGCCGATGAACTTTTAAACAAAGATGTCAAGTTTTCTAGACAAAATCTTCACAATTCATTCCTACAGATTTTGAGGACAATAAATTATTAAGCAGAAGCGTTTTGTATGCTGCAGTGAAACCAAAAGAAGTGGGATTGTTGTTTCTTATTCCGTGACTTCTGACTCCTCCAAAAAAGTTTTCTAGCGGGTCTTGATTTATATTTCTTGTGAGAAAACTTTTAATTCCGTTAGTAGAGACGTATTTCCATAAATTTTGAAAACCTACCACTGTTGTTTTCCAGTTTCTTATGGAAGGTGATTATTTAAATTTCATCGACGACAAAACCTTCACAGCTTCTGCCCACAAACCATGGTGTGGTGAACTCTTTTGCACAGCAGTGCGGTATACTTTACCATTTTCCATTTTGTCAAAACTGGAATTGACGCTATCAAAGAGTTCATCAAAAAATGGCGGATTAGAACAGACACTCAGGAACCCTTCGCGAAAGTTCACGTACAACCATCCTGGCTTATAAAAGCCGGCAGCCGTAGAATGTAACCAATTTGGCATTGGACAGTTCGGCATTAAAATTCGTGTTAGACTTTCGCTCGGCGTTTAAAATAAATTAGACATAAGCTTGTAAATAAATTATTGTTATAGTGTAAGTTATAAATAAATTGGTATTGCTTTTAAATAAATTAGTTTATTAACTATATCATGTTTTGTTTTAAAATAAAAATTAATAGAACCCTTAAAATTGTAACACTGGTGTCAGGTTTGTGGGGTTCGTGGAAATAAATAAACAATTAAATTAAAATAAATTGAAACAAATTATTAAATAAAGTGTAGTGTCGAAAAAAAAAACAATGGCTATAAAGAAAGTGCTGCTGAAAGACTTAAAAGTGACCGAATTGAAAACCGAATTAGAGGAACGCGAATTGGAAATTTATGGAAAGAAATCGATTTTGCAACAGAGACTACACCAAGCACAACTAGAAGCAGGGGAGGATCCGGAAGCCTTTCTTTTTGAAATCTCGGGCGGTCCTGCAGATTTAAGTAAGATATTAAAGGAGAAATTAAAAGAACAATCTGGAAATTTGAAAGTTAAATTACAAGAACAACCTGAAAATTTGAAAGATAACTTTCTAGAGCAATTAAAAGGGCTCGAGGATAAACTAGTGGAAAAAATATCGGAAGAGACAACGAATCTGCAAGAAAATGTGGAAGAGATACTGTTCCAGCAGAATAACAAAATTAAGAATCTCGAACAAATCATGGCAGGATTGGGAATATTCGGGGATTCGTCGCCAGCAGAAGTACCAGAAAATAATGAGGGCCGAAATATCGTAGGACCAGCGGAAACTTCGAAATTGAAAATAAAACCACCGACGTTCGATGGGAAGTCTTCTTGGCCTAACTACTTCAAACAATTTGAAGCAACAGCAAATGGGAACGGATGGACGGTCAGTGAGAAAGCTACTTCGTTAATTGTGGTATTGAGGGGTAACGCTATCGATGTGCTACAAACGATGCCGCCAGAGGAATAAGAGGACTACAACAAGCTGGTGAACAGGCTGGAGATGCGTTATGGCCAGGCGCATCTGACCGAGCTGTACCGTGCGCAGCTGAGAAACCGTTACCAGAAATCCGGAGAAGGTCTTCAGGAATTCGAGGCTGACGTAGCGCTTCTGGCCCGGTTGGCATATTCTGCAGCTCCTGAAGAATTCCTGCAATGTTTGACGGTGCAGACCTTCGTGGATGGAATCCGTGACCTGGACAACCAGCAGGCATTGATAATGGCCCACCCCAAGACATCTCAGAACGCATTGACCCACGCCTTGGAATATGAGGTGGCGAAGCAAGTCTCAAGAGAGCATGTCAAGGCGCGAGCTGCCACGGACTCCCAAGAGGAGGAACCCGCCAGCGACAAGGTGCGTTCTGCTGCTGAAGAGCGGTCCAAGGAGTATGCCACCGCCGAGGATGTTCGCCGCATTATGAAACAATTCTTGAGGCAGAAGAATCCGCTGGTGTGTCAGAATTGCCAGGAAGGACATGTTCGCAGGCGGTCTCCCAAGGCCAGGCAGGATCCTCCATGAAGGAAGCCACAGGGTAAACTAAGCCTGGTCGGTGCAGATGGACAAACGTCGACCCATATTCAAAGGCCCCCAAAGACAAAAGCCACGAAAGTAATAGCCCTGCGGCGATTAACCAGCAGTGTCTTTGTGGATGCCACCATTGATGACATCCCTCACACCATGTTACTGGATACGGGTGCGACGAAGACTATCTTGAGGCCCGACGTTATCAAGTCATCAAGACTCCCCGAGCCTACTAAATGGAGACTGAGGAGAGCAACCGGAACATCAACGACTGTCCGTGATGAAGTAGAAGTGATCATTACGATTGGATCCACCCCCATCAAACACCGTGCGCTGGTAGCAGAAATAGAGGACGAGGCAATTTTGGGCATGGACGTCATGTGTGCCCATGGGTTTCAATTGGATCTGAAGCGTGGCGTGATGGCGGTTAACAACAATAAATTTGAAATCCTATTGAAAAGGTCATCTACAAACAACTTATTTTTCTACAATAAATGTAGACGATTGCGTGCTCTATGCAAATCTCAAATATATTCATCCTTTAAAATGTATATGCATCAAACGGAAGAGTCCATTTTGTCTGATACTAAACAAATTTTTCAGTACGCGCACATGAGACAAGGTACCACTCGAATCCCTAACAAGTTGTTTTCTACTGACAATAAATCATGCAATAGTCCGCAGGATATTGTCGATGGCTTTGCTGAATTATTCTCGAAAATGTACTTACCTGACTCTGACAATTCTTGAGTTGAAGATATGCATTCTTACTGTTCTCTTTTTATCTTTCATCAGTTACTGAAGACGACTTATTGGAAGTTATGGTTAAGTTTCCTTGCAAATCCTATAATCCGTGACATGTTTTCGCGTTCGCGATTTGATCAAAAATTATATGCATAGCATCGACGATTAAAGCGGCTGTATTTAATAAAGTTTTATTTTCTCCTTGTGGCATCGGTGCGATACAATGAATTATTATTTATTAAGTACAGAAGCGGTATCTAATAATAAATAATTGAAGCCAACATAACCTCTAAATTTGTTTACATTTCCCACAGAACCAATGGCGTACGGTCACAACAGTGGGGATATTTTAATTCTTTCAATATGAAGATACACAACTGCGAACTACTGACATAAATAAAAAGCTTTTACCAAAAATCTTATTCCAAGTCCAAGTCCAATGTGTGATTCTAAGTTATGTAAAATCATTGAAATCAGATATGCAATTTATACAATTTCGATGTGTGTAACATATGCGACGCCGCTGACCTATTTACATTTTAACAAACACTTACATGAGTAACGAAACTGATCAGCTTCTTGATAAACAATACCACAAATAACGAGAATTAATCGCGAAAAAATTTACCACATTAATTTTCAATCAAAACCATTTATTAATAAACAAAATGAACAATTATTTTATACCCCCAAATCAGCTGTTCACGAATGCGACTATGATATGCCTCTCGACCAATTAGACACTGTGTTTGATCGAAACAGAGTTACAGGTATGCCGGATTTAATAATTTGTATATCACACCATTTATATTTATTTATCCGACTTTAATGGTGCGATGCTTTTTACAATCAGCTGCCCGATTGTCAGAATGGTTAAATACTAATTACACCAATAAATGGATCGGAATTATTTACACAATTATTTGCGAATTTATTACTCTGTAGCCCTTATTTTAGAGACAATTCCAGTTATTTTAAACCTTACTAATAATTATATAACGTAAAAGAAACATAACTCAGACTTCCGTTCCCAACTGTTTAAACGTGTAATAAAACGAAATTTTAAATGTCTGTCGATGTCGCATTGTGTGCATGCAAGAAGTCAATAAAATAATAATCATCAAACTTTAGAGTTCTATTAAACTGCTGCATTTATAAAACGTGGAGTCGTATTTCGTACGCTGTGCTGCAGTTTGATTTTGGTGTAATTTTTAATTATAAACTGCTTAGAAGAATTGTTTTACATATCCCCGTAATCTGTAATATCCATTCTCTTACGCTTTTTTTGGGTGAACAATTGTCAGTCACCCTGTATATGTCCAAACTGTTTTTTAATACAGTAAGATGTTTTGTCCGAAAACGTTTTCGTTTCATGAGTGTAAGGCTAGCCGAAACGTTTTGCAATACAGTAAAACATTTTTGCTTCATTAACATCAGTGTGAACTACCGTGGTGTGAACGCAGCCTTACCGCAAATTTTTCCCCGGTCCGATCTTACAAAACCGGTTGCTAAGAAATAACTTGGGCTTCAACTAGACTATCGACAAAACAATAACATATGGCTGTAACAATATAATGCCAAGAGAAAACGGAGAACCGAATGAGTTATTCGAGAAATTACTAGTCACTGTTATGAATCATAAAAAGAAGGAAATAAAGAAAGTTGAAGAACAGAAGAAGATGGAAAGCATGGAGGATGAAAGCTTGGAAGAAAAGAATAAGATTCACTACAGGGAGTACAAAATTCTAAAACAAAACAGATATAAAGAAGAACAAAAAAATACCCGCCTACAATAATTAAAAAAACAAATCCAGAAATAAAAGAAGAAAATTAAAAATGTAAACAATGATTGTAAAACAAAAAAACGTACGAAAAAATTCCCCGAAAATAAACAGAAATATAAAAGGCGTCAGGTAGGTACATAATATACATACATAATTATAACGCGTGATTTTTTAAATTTTTTATCAACTCTTGCTATGGAATTTGGACGGCATGTCGTAGCTTTACTGTAAAACAGCAAAAAGGAGTGCAATGACGAACTTTTCACTTAAGTTAAGACATGCCAACATGCTATCCAGATCTCATGGCAACAGTTGATAAAAAATTTAAAAAATCACTCGGTATTATCTTTAACGGCGATATTTGTTTTACGTTTACATGAAAAAGTTTTTTTTAAAATTATTTTGGTATTAATAATTCCTATTTTATTTCTTAATATTTCTTAATTTATTACGTTAGGCATTTCTCAACTCTGAGATCGATATTATTATTATTATATGTTATGAGCAATGTCCGTAAGGTGTGCAGAGTCAGGGCAATGTCAACATCGCTGCTTGGCAAAATCCGCAAAAATAGTTAATTTGCAGATTTGGCCCGGCTTAATTAACGCAAAGTCGACACTGCCCGATTAGCATTCCGCCGTGTTAAGGTCGTATCTAGCAATTACACAGTTTTGAGAAATTTTGCATTTAATAAAAAGTTATTTGCCATTTGGATATTTGATATCTAACAGCTGTATAATAAGTCACTGTAGAATGACACATGCGACTTATTTGAGTCAAAAATTTTTATCCCCGTATTTACTCTATATTACAAACAGCCTTTTTAATGGCTGAATGATGTACAAAATCAGTTCGCGCAACCTCCTCGTGGTGTACATTGGGTAACTCTAATGACGACGCACGGTCCAATTTTTTTTATCGAAAACAAACGATCAACATTTAGGCTGGGTTTCTCAATCCTAGTTTAACTTTAACTCCTGTTTATTCCCATGGTAGCAATTATAAAAACGATTGTTCCTATGAAAATAAATAGGAGTTTAAAGTTAAACTGGGACTGAGAAACCCAGCCTTAAAGGATAGTTATGGGGTTATTGGTTACGTGGTCATGAGATTATGACGTTATTGTTTACGAGGTTACGGGGTTATGGTATCATGGAGTTAGAGGGTTATGGAGTTAGGTGTTGGAGGATTATAGAGTTTAATATATTCTGCTTATAGAGGCTTCATAAATACCGTGATGAGAGATCAAGTCAAACTACTGAGTAACGTGGTTATTGGAGTTATCGGTTATGGGGTTATAGGATTATGAGGTTAGGGGGTTCGGGGTTAAATGTATAGGGTTATAGGGTTATTGTGGGTGCTTTACAGGATCGTTGTGTGTAATAGGACTTGACAGCTTGGGTTATAGGGTTATATGGGGTTATTGGTAAAACCTGACGCGATGGAGTTAAATGGATCGTGGATTCGGATTCAGCGACCCCGAAAACATGTAGTAGACATAGTCTCACCTCCAGATCTGAAAAAAATACTGAAGCTCAACTAGCTCAACCAATTAAATTTAAAAGCTGAACTTGACGCCAGATGCAGTCAAGGCGAAAGAAACTTGAAAATTCGTTACATTAATGGATAACCGAAGATTTTTTTCTTTAAACGTATAGTGACACCCAATTGCAGAAACTCTCCTCCTTATTTTATCAAAATTTTCGCGGTATGAACTCCAAAATAACAAGTTTTTCAGTCTTTCAGTAACTTAGATTGTATTGCGTTATCTGAAACTTGGTTAGACAATAATGTTAATAATAGTCAGTTGTTTCCTGATAATTATGTTGTATTCAGAAAGAACAGAAACAAGCATGCAGCGGGTGTAACTAAAGGAGGTGGTGTACTACTGGCTATTAAAACACAATTTAGATCTTATGAACTTGATTTCTATAATATTGTTAATCTTCTGCCTTCTATAGATGTTGTTGGGGCTGTTATTCTTAATTTCTATTATTGTATGCCTTGTGGTGGTGTATATCCCCCCCACCACCAATATCAGTGACTACGAAATGTTTATTGACTTACTGAGTGGAAAAGAGGAACTGTCTACCAACAGGATGATTATTGTAGGTGACTTCAATGCCCCCCATTATCGTAAAGCTCCTTCTAATGGTGTTACTGTATTGTTAAATAATTTCAAACAATTTCTTAATCTAAACCAATACAACGACATAGAATGATTACGAAGAAATACATTTAGATAGGGGTTTAAAGTTTCTGACCTGAATTTGTAGCTGTAAATGAATGATAGGTTTTACCTAGAAGTTTACATTTGAATGTTTTTCTTTCTAAACTATTCTAGACTTATCATAAATTAACATACGAAACTAAATGCATGATATAATATGAACTAAATGCAAAATATAATATAAATTTTACTTTAATAGATCTAAATTACAATAAATAAATCTAAATGCTGAACACTTTTCATTAAATTTTCTGCTCGTTCTCGTAACCATTTTATTGCACTCTCCTTGAATGTAAAATAAATTGTTTATTAGAATAAATAAAATTATTCATTATTATTTTTACCACTTTACCACTTGTAAGTAGATATTGCTTTTGTTGTTTAATAAAAACGTTAAATTGACAAGAAAATTGTTTTCCAAAGCATGCTTAATTTTTAAAGACGCTCGTTTATGAAAATGGTAAACTTACGGTAGGAATTTACCTAATAGCTTAATTCTATGATGTACGTCGAAATAATGTTATGGTTAGCAATTATTTATTTCTTAAAAAGTAACAGTTCAATATCTGCTTCTTTTTTCAAAGCTTGCTACGAATAAGTGCATTCATTCCATTAATTAACAGAGTAAAATAAACAATCATTGATAACAAGAAAACTAAAAGATATAGGTATAGGGAATACTAATACCAATCGATGTAGAATTTGATTCTGTATCTCATAATATAAAAATATACAGGATGTTCCATTTACGAAAATTGACTTTTGGGCAGTTAAACATAATGACCTTCGACAACATATTGTGATCACCCTATTAATTTTTCAGGGATAATTAGGATGATTTGAAAGTCTGAACATTATACTTTTAAACGACATGTTACTTCAATCTTTAAATTTGAAATTGGCGTAAATACATTGTCTTAAATGAAAGGTCACCAAAACAATTTTTTAAATAATTTTGAAGATATCTCAAAATCGGTTACATGTAGGTATAGGGAAGCCTTAATATTTTTTATTTAAAATAATGTGTAGAATTAGAATTTGTAATAAAAAGTATAGCATTCCATTTAAAATAAGAAAGTTAATGGCGACTTCCGATATAACCGGAAGTGATATAAAAGTGAAAATATTTTAATCTGAAAGATCGCTTTCCCTTAGGGCAGTGTACTAATTTTCAGAATTTTTGTATATTCCCTTCCCCGAAAACTTTTAATAGGCCACTCTATTTGGGAGACCCTGTATATATAACAGTTTACTATCCATTGACTGGTCGCAATTGGAAAATATAAACGAAGTTAACGAAGCTTGTACTATTTTCTATAATTTAGTTTACAGTTCTGGAGGCAAATGTTCCTAAATATACTCCCCTTTCTCGTAATTCGAGTAGATATCCTCGTTGGTTTAATTCGAATTTAGTCGAATTACTTAAAATCAAAGCTGATGTTCACTATAAATACAAGAAATTCAAAACAGTTGAATATTTAAATTTATTCAAGTATTACCGATCTAGATGTAAGCAACTAATACATATTGCATATAATGACTACATCAAACACATCGAGGGAAGTATACGTTCAGATCCTAAAAGTCTTTGGAAATATACTCAGAAGAAAAAGGGTTCGTTTTTTTCAATAGTGTTTACAACCCCTTAAACCCGGATAATGCAGATCATATTAATATTTTAAGTAATACTATATCTCTAAACCCAACGGTTACCATTCCTACATTTTCGGAAAACGATATACTAAATGCCTTGAAAAATACTATTAACAGTTTTGCCGCTGGAGTTGATGGAATCCCTAGTTTTTTACTCAAGGATTGTGCTCCAGTAATTGCGAAACCTCTGTTTACAATTTACAATCTCATGTTGAAGCATTCTGTTTTTCCCACTAAACGGAAAGAGGCCTCGGTCTGTCTTTTTAAGAAGGATGGATCTATTATTGGCAATTTACTTAATTCTTTTGTTTTGTGGAGTTTGAATTTTTTTTATAGCTTCAATTTTATAATCATCTGATTTAATACCATTTTCTGTCAAAATGTGACCTACATACTTGATTTCTTTTACAGCAAATTTGCATTTCTCTAAATAAAACGTACACCATTTTCTCTAGCTCCTTCGAAAACTTCTTGTTCCGTTTTTGTATGAATTTATTAAATCATCTATATATATTTTAATGCCATTAAGGCCTTTGAAAATCTCAGAAAATATTTCTCGAAATATTTCAGGAGCACATGATAATCCAAATGGCAATCTCAAGAATCTAAGTCTACCGAATGGTGTAAAAAAATGTTTGTTATAATAAAGACTTACGGAACAAAATCATTTATATATTTTTTAACAGCCTACCTAGGAAAAATTGCACTGAACTTGAAATTCTTTTGAATTGGGTAGTTTTTAAGACAAGACAACTGGAGAATGATACAAAAAAACCTGGTGTTAAGAGTACAGAGAGAGTAACAAAATGATTTATTTATGTAGTTGTAATCCATCACAAAATTATTAAAATAGCTTTTAATATGATGCCCTTTCAACTGCTTAGTATCTACTTGTGGTATCGACTGCCCGATATTTGTCGCTGTCTGATTTTTTCCACACACCGGTACTTCCCCGACTACCCAATCTTATTATCTCGGTCACGTGGTGCGTGTACAATGATGGCCTCACAGATTTTCACACACTGGAAACCATTAATTTAATTTAATTTATGGCTATGCTATATTTAACATACAGAATTATGTGCTTATTTTGACTCGGAGGAGGAGGTGCTCTTGGGCGTGGGCAATTGTTTTAATTGTCTTAATTTTTCTCTGAAACAAAACATAATAATTAGTACAAATTCTAGTGCAAAACACTTGTTAAACTCAATCTCGCATATGAAACTTGTCATTTGAATTATTTAATAAATCAATAAATCACAGATACAAAACACGTCAATTCATATTTTAACCAAGCTATATTTTGATAACATATTTGGTACTTTTGTTAAGATTAATTTTTTTACCTTGTTCAAAACAATTTCATACAAAAAGTAGACTTTTTAGAGGCAGTGTATATAAAATTCGGTTACATTTTATTACCTTTCGAATTCTGCTATTGCCGTTAAGGCAGCATCCAAAGTATCAGCATTTACAAATTGTAGCACTGTTGGCTCTTCTTCGATTTCCACTTCCTCTACATCTTCCTCTTCCACTTCCTCTTCTATAGTTAATGTTAATATTATATTTGAATTTTGTCTTATAACCTCTTAGAGTGGCCAAAAGTATGATGGTACTAAACCTCTGCGTCATTTTCTACGCACTATATGAATGTACTATGGTGCTCACCAAAAACGATACGACTCGGCAATTTGCTGGCCTTTACGGCAATACACAGAGGCAAAGGCCTGAAACTGCTGTGTGAAATAACTAATGCGGCATTTTTAAGTTTTCAGCGTCTTGTAACAAATAATTATTTTAAGAAAATTATAACGTCAAATGTTTTTTATTAGATAGGCTCGCTGTAAAAAATATATCTTAATCAAAGTTATATTTACGCATTAATAAATTTACGAACAGTACATTATTGCCGACCCAAGGTTTAACCGAAGCAATAAAATTACAGCTGACCAGACTCGACGTACCAATTTAAATGCTCGCGTTGGCTCCGCCCAATGTTCATAAGGGTGCAGTTTGCTTGCAGGGGTATCGTTTTTGTTGAGCATCATAATACCTTTCGGTAGTATTCTCTATGATTTTGAGATTTGTTGGGATATAATTATTTTCAAATAACACTAAACATGGGAATGTTTTAATTGCATCCATCTTTGCAAATTTAACTTTTTTCTAATATACTGTTGATACTTGCGCCAATCTTGTAGCTTTTGTCTCTGAGTTGATAACTTTTTTTGGTTTACAATATACGCACCTAGTATTATTTTGTTTCACTCACTCACACAAACGTCTGGTCGGAGAAAATGGGCGTGTTTTTTTAATGCACTAATTCCTCGAGGTAAATGTGTTCGAACAAGCTGTCAGGTAGTTCGAGAACTTGTTCGATTCTATAATTAAAAAACGCTTAAGAAAACGATCAGTTAGTGCTTGCTGTACTATCGGCGTATCTAATAATGTCATAGGGAAAGTAGCTTTTAAGGAATAGTCTATCTTCTATAAAGTTTACGCAACAAGATCGGACCGCAATAAATGTAACACCTGCTGCGTACTTTCGAAATATGTAAAAATATACTGGGTGTTCCATTTAAAAAAATATAACTTCGGTATGGCTCTCTGTTATTGAACACTCTGTATAGCCAAAAATAATTTTATAAACTAGAGCTCACCGAGTTACATCTCTACGTTTGAATTTTTGAATCTTATATACTGTAGACGGTAAAGAAGACCGCGGGACTCGGTGACACCCTATATAAATGGTTTCTAAAAACTAATCTACTTTTACTAATTAATTACTTTCATTTGAGGAATTTTTTCTTTGTTTAGTTTACATCTCGGTTTACATGTTCAAGTCAAGAAAAATCTTCTCATTTTGGCAAAAAAATTTTTGGTAAAACAACTTTTACAGGATTTTTTTAAAAGTAATCCATTACCAAAGCTAATTTTTTGAAAAATCAAAAATAAAAATGTTTTCCGTTTGGTGCCAACTTTTTGACGGTAGCTGTATATATTCATTAAAATAAGAAACTTAATATCACTTCCTGCTAAACCGGCAGTCCTATGAAGTTCAATATGTTTAAATTATTTTTTATCAATATGTTGTAAATACGTAGTTAGGTGCCTTACACCTGAATTTAAAATGTTAGTTTCATAACTTTAAGGATCCAGAAGATATTGCCAAAAGAACAATATTTTCCAACCGTTTTCAGAGCTCATAATTCCTTTACTATTGACTTTTGGAAAAAAGAAGTATTGAAAAAAGTTGTTTCTTTTGCGCCTCTCTAAGTACTGTTTCAGTCTCAAATGAGGGTTCTGGGACACCCGGTATACTTGCAGATAAACCAACTTGTTCTGCTATATTACGTATTGATGTTCCGGATGCTGCTAGACCACAAATATATGTCCTTTTAGCAACAGACGAATCTCTTTGACCTAATGCTCTTCCCATTTCGTTTCCAATATCAAACAACTGTTTTCTATTACTAACCTACTACCTATGAACAATTTATTGTTATTTTTCTGAGTTCAAAAGCATTTCAAAGCATTTTTTTTTCGTTTTTCGTCTTTTGTTATGCAAATATTTAAGACAATAATGGATACATATATGTTTTAATTTCCGTTTCTTTTAAAGATATTTATTTTTTGCTAAAAATTGTTACAATAGATAAAAAATAAAAAACCGATTTAATTCTACACATGAAGAAACATAAAAGAAGAAAACGCCAAAGTAGGATACCTACTGTGTGCAATGAAGAATTGTAAAGAAAAGTTTATTACTTATTCAAGCTGACATGAACATTTGCTCCAAAAGCATGATTTAAAATTAATAGTAGAATGTACTGAAAAAAAAGCTAAATTCAATATTATTTCATTTAAAACTACTTGTAATATTGTAAATTTAATTTTAGACTAAACTGCCCTCTTCTTATCTTCAAAATCTAGTAAATTGAATTATTTCTTCAGATAAACTTTAAAAACATACCGAGACGCGTGCAATTTTAATGTTTGTCCGAAGAAATAATTACTGTTTTGCTGATTAAATTTAAAAATTAGCAAAAATTTGGTACTTAATTCAAATATACAGGGTGTTCTTCAAGTTCGTGCAAAAAAATTAATGGCGTATTTGGTAACAGATATTCTCACGAATGCACCAAAATTCAAACGAAAAAAAATCAAAAAATTCATACCAACATCCAGCAATTCCTTGTGAAATGTTTAGAACCGCTAGACGCAACGGACGGTGACCTTCACCCACAATAAGTGTTCGAAGTTCCCCCCCTGCGCGAGACGTAAACATATCGATTAAAGTGCCGTTTAACATACCTGCCCACATATTTTTCTTCTGCACACACATGCATGTTGTGAAAATTAGACATTCCCTCCCTTGTAAACATTGATTCATCAGTGAAGAGAATGTTATTAACAAACTTCGGATTGTTCTTCTGTTTCTGGAGTAATCACCGACAAAATCGCATGCGTTGGAGCTAATCTGCGGTAATCAGAGCTTGCATTCTTTGAAAATGGAACGGGTAATAATTGTTCCTCACGAATAATTTGCCAAAAAACAAACTGCACAACTGACACAAAGGATCTGCTAGTTGTCAAAGGGCGATCTCGGTAACTCTGTGCATACAAACATCTTGCACCCAACGCATTTTGAGCACATTCGCCCTAAATTAAAATCATGGTCACAATAACACTCTTGGAAAATTCGGCCATGATTTCAACACTGTTATCTACAACGACCGACGTGCATGTGAGAACTGAGTAACTGACCCACTTTAACAGCCGATGCTGACACACCAGCATACTTCTCCGATTACGTAATTACGTAATAAAAATAAACCAGGGACTATCAAACTGTTTCATCGTTCGCCGAAAACATTTATTATCTCTAATATTTATTAATCAATTGTTATACAAAAACTGCTTCATTCTATCACTTTTAATGTCAACTTTCCCTGGTATCAGTTTTTGCATGAAGTTAAAAACAGCCTGTATGTATGTATGCTATTGAAATGGATATCATATCACCAAAATTAATACAGCTTTTTTTTTTAAAACACTTATTTAGGCCCAGTTTTATAATCGTGGAATAAGGACGGAATAGCGGAATATCCTTTAACGTTCCTCCATATCTACGTCACGTTTTTCTAAGAATAATGCTTATCCGACGATTGTAAAATCAGGTCTTATTATACTTATCTACTACTTTGTAAAAGTCATAGGTTTAATCCTATAATTCATGATATCACAGTTGCCTATCTACTAGGAGGCGCCATGAAAACTTACTGCGGCGAGACGCTCGTAAGGCCTGTGTTACCATTGATATTTTATTATCTAAATTTAATGATTATGGTACTAGAGGCTTAACTTGCGCATGGTTTAAGTGATTTCTCCTTGAAAGGCGATTAATTGTTAAGTTAGGTAATCATTGTTCTAATTTTTATAATACCTACATGGGGGTACCTCAAGGATCTGTGCTGGGGCCCTTACTTTTCTTGTTGTAGATAACAGCTTACCCAAGTATATTAAAACAGGTCAGACATGCATTTTTGACGACGACCCTTCAACCCTAGTAGCTGCAGCCACACCAGACCAACTTGCACTAAAAATTGCAGCCGTTGTAAATGAAATGACGAACTGGTGCTCAATTAACCGTTTCATTTTAAATTCAGATAAAACAATTATCATTAATTGTCATAATAAAAAATTCATTTCTAATAAATCAAGGCATAAAAAATGAACAAATCTTACCTTGCCTTACTTAAGCTGAAATCTTATCTTGACAAGAAATCACTAATAAATTTGTATTATTCTTTTGTTTACAGTCACCTTCAGTACAATATCATTGTGTGGGGTGCTTCATCCCATTGTATTAGGTTGTACATAGTTCATAGCGCAAAAAAGGATCGTTCAGTGTTCAATATTAAACCTTTTGAGTCTTGCAAACCAGCGTTCATAAATAATAAAAATATGTGTCTCCCATGCATTTTTATTTACAAAAGTGCTGTATATGTAAAATGTCAGATGTCAATGTTAGAACATGTGTCGACTATCAAAATATATTTTTTACCATTTAGATAAAAGAGATCAGCAGCCACGCTGTACCATGGTTGATATAGAATTTCTCTATATACAAGTGTTTTCGAATTTTGTAACTTACACAGGCCATACAACTATTTATGATATTATCAGTAACTTCTTTATTCATCAGTGGCCAGAAAACAAATTATTTAATTCACAAAATTGTTTCTTCAATTCCTATGTAATTGTAGTCTTTGGTTTTTTTAACTCTTCGGTATCACTACTTGATTTTCTTTAAAAATGAGTCCTTATGTCTCAACTAATTCATCGCGAACCACCCAATATGAAACTAGTAATTTTTCCATCCTTGTTTAATAGTTTCCTAATTCTTAAGTTTTCTCTGTCTCACAGTGTATCTGTTCATATATTTTGGAGACATATCATAGCATTGTTACAAGTGAACTTGTGCATCTAATTAACTTTCATTTATTTCACAGTTTTCATTACAACTAACCTTTGACAGTGTATCTGCCACTTATAATTTGATCCTGGTTCGTAAATAACTGTAGGTAAACGTGTATTTTAAGGTTATTCTGAGTCGTTGAAGACACACAGAACACTTATCCATCCATTGGCTTCTTAAAAATGACTTCCAGTGGTTTATCATCTGTCTTAACCATGAAATCACAGACATGTAGGTACTGAGAAAATCGTTGACATCCTAATACAATACGAAACATTTCTTTCTCAATTTGCGCCTACTTTTGTTGCGATTCTGATAGTGACTTTGGTGCATGTAGTACTAGGACACCATCCTGAAGTATAACTGCTCTTAGGCCCGGTTTTTCAATCGATTGGTAAAGTGACTTTTAGCGTTATCCGTTAGCACAGAAAATGGGTTTATCAATCTACTCGTAGTCTTAACAATGTCATAAATTCCTTTTAACAAAAGGAATTTTTAACGAAAGGAATTCTGAATATTTACAACTAATTTTGCAGTACCTTTTAATTTAGAAATTAATGAATTCAATAAGAACATGTTTTAAAAATCATTCCGATTCTGTACGTTATAAAATGTATTAATTAAAGAATTGCAAACTGATAAGTATCGGTTCAATTCATTTGGATTCCCGTCAAATTCAGGGACACAATTCAAATATTCATGCTTAAATTGAGCCATATTTAATTGTATAGGATTAATTAATTCGGGAGTTTGAACAACAGTTGAAGGCGTATTTATGTTTAAATTATCAAAAATATCGGTTAAAGTTTCGATTGACATTAATAAATTGTACTCACATTAACAGAACTGTGACTTTGAGCATTTCTTTAACTATGAAGAGCTTCTTTAGAAGATTTCCTCGTGGAAGTGGTCTATTTTGGACCAAATCCCTTGAATGTAGTCGTCCGAAGGTTCACGGGTCTGCACTGGTTTCCTTATGTTCGAGGAGCCTCGCCGTAACACACTTGCGAAACGTCTATCACTGACTGAAGTTCGGATATCGGTAAATTCGTTGATACGAAAAAATCGTTCGATCGATTCGTACGATTCCCGAAATTATCCTACTGGCTGCGCCAAATATGTTTTGCTGAGTCAGAGTTCCGTTTTTTAAAAATTATTTATTAAGGAGGTAAACTAGCAGTCGGTAAATTTGCTTGTTAGCGGTAAACAAGTAGAGGGGATACATAAATGTGCGCAAGCGATTGTACAATTCTACTTCTTTGTGTTTGATTTAAAAATTGAAAATGAATAACGTGGGAAATGTAAATATATTTTCTGATTTTTTGATTCTATAACTCCTGCGTATTTTACTGTTAGCTCGCTTAGCAAATCGGTTTCTGTTGGTGTAAAATTTGTTGCTCTTGCTTTCTTTTTCTTAAAATTTTCACTCATAGTTACAATAATTGAAACTCAACTTAATTTGAAAGTAAATAATCTTACACGCTTCACGTTCACGAATGGGTTAAAATGTAGATGTGAAGACAGTAACCTATATTCTTCAGTGTGACCAACATACGGTTAACATACAATTTTGGTTGTTAAGTAACAAGCAGAAACTTATAGATTGAAAGACAGATTTTGTTTAACAAGCACTTTACCAAAGAGGTTAAATTTATCCCATTGGCAAGTAACAATCACTTTACCAATCAATTGAAAAACTGGGCATTAAACCATTTTTTGAAGCGTCGACTGACAATACCTTATTTCTGTCATAATATTGTAATACTGATGTAACACACAAAATATTCTTTAAGTTATTAAATTCTTGATCATGTTTTGTAATCTACATTCAAAGTTTATCTTTTTTTGTTAAATTTCGCAAATTTGGGTTTCGACTTGATATGTTGGGAATAAATTTGGACAGGTATGTGATTATTCCCATGCATCTCCTAAGTTCTTGAGCATTCGAGGGAGTAAGATTCCATTTGATGGCCTCTACATTATCAGGGTCAATTTTTATTTCTTCTTTTGTCAAGATATGTATGTCCACCATATTTTACTTCTGATACTTTAAACAAATATCTCTTTATTAAATTTGATTTGAACGGAAATTAGAAAGTGGATTAACTGTCTAACACTTATGAATTTATTAATTTACAAAGGTTCGTTAAGTACAACCTTTACCTCTGGATGTTTCGATGAGAGTCAGAGAAAGAAATTCGGAATTTTACGCCCAAAATTTCTAACTTTAATTCAAAACTTTACAAAATAAGTAAACTATTTTCTTTCCTTCTTGTCACCCTTTTTACTAAATTTTTAAAATTTAATTCAATTTTAATTTAATTTAATTTAATTAATTTAATTTAATCATTTACGAATAAGACTGAAATTTTATAGGTGTCTTAAATTATTGCACCTCACTTTAGTTTGCTGATTTAACCGAATTTGTAGATTTTATAATAACGAAGTTAGCAATAGTGCCGACTGAAGTTGGAACAGACTGTATTGATTTTTTTGATAAATTGGATGTGAAGAGATAAAGTTTATGAACATACAGGAATGTATAGGTTTTTGGTACCAGTCTAATATGTTTGAATTGTCCTGTAATCTAACTAATTTGATGTTTAAAAAGGGAACAGAAAAATATTTTTTTCCTCAACAGTGAACTTTAACTTACGATAAAATTTGTTAAATTTAATCATATCAGAGGGGATAGAACAGATAATAACATCAACATATTTTTAATGAAAGCAAGATTAAATGGAATTTTTGGTATCACAATATTCAACATGTGATCCATAACTATTTGAGCTAAGATGGGGCTGAGAGGGGAACTCCCGAAATTTGTTTTCTTTTCTTGTATTTAACTTCTTTAAATAATTTAATATAAGCAAATGAATTTGTTAATAATATTAGCAGGTATTGATTCTGAAACTTTATCTATAGCTATTAGTAAATCTTATTATAAATTATAAATTATTATAAATGCTAATTTGATGGTCGGTGATTTTAATTTCGAAACTGAATGCCTTGATTCTCAATATGCGATTAAATTTGAATATCTGGTTTCGTTTTTAGAAATTGTAGAATTTTGAAAAACAGCCTGTAGCTCCTAAACGGTACAAGATATTGAAATGCGGTCTTCACCATTAATTTTGTCAATTAATTTTTTTTTTTCATTTGCAATTGTATGTAAATTACTTTTGCCAATTAATTTTTGTTCACCGCTTCTTCGGTGTAAAATTTAAAAAAATACGTTGTTATGCTGTAATGTTGCTATGTTGTAAGGTTCCACTTTACTAAAGCGGAAAATTATACTATGTTATACTACATTAAATTAAACCAACCTTTAATCCCTTTAATGAGCTTGAGTCTCCAAGACTTTCAAAACTCGTTAGTTTAGTAACGATGCGGTTGATATATTTAATTTATTATTTAATTATTATTTAATTTATTATTTAATTTATGTAGACGGTAACACATTAACTTTTCCTAGCAGCAATTCAAAAATTCAGATTGCTTAAAAAGTCTGCACATTTAGTCCTGATGAATTCTCTGGAAAAAGCAATATGGAATTGGATGGATACATATCCCTATGAGTTTGCTGAATTACAGAAGAATCCAAATGAAGAATTGTCCAAATGTTGTGAACAGTTATTCGATATCTTAGATAGCTTTGCTGACAACAAGAAAGGAAGAGCAGCTGTTTGGCCTCTACAAGTCATGCTACTCATATTGTCACCTGTGAGTATAAATCTTATTTCTGATTTCTGGATTACAGTACTTAACACTAAAATTTTCTCTCCAATAGAAACTAAATCACTTTTGTATCTCTTATAGAAAGTGTTAGAAGAAATAGTAAATGCTGACACGGGAGCTCCTTGTTCTCCACGGCATAGTAAGAAAAAACAATTTATTGATGCTGTAAAGAGAGGTATTGGACCTCACGGTAATTCTAGTAAACAACTCACCGAAGCTGCAGCAATTACATGTGTAAAACTATGTAAAGCATCTACATACATAAACATTTTAGATTCAAATAATGTTGCATTTACTCTAGTACAAAGTATTATTAACGATTTGAAGGTGTGCTAAATTATACTTTTTACACATCGTTACACAACGGATGAATAAATTTCTTTACAGACATTACTGTTTAACCCAGTCAAACCATTTTCTCGTGGCCAGAACTATCTGTATCAAGACATGGATTTAATGATTGATTGTTTCGTTTCCTGTTTTCGTATTAAACCCCACAACAATGAAGCTCTTAAAGTTTGTTTAAGTCTAACTTCTCCTTCTACATATCATTTTGTTTTGGTCAGATCTCTTTATAGGTAAGTTAAACGTTAAATCAAATTCTTAATTAACTGAGTAAATTTAAATATTTTTACAGGATAATAACTCAACCAAGATTACACTGGTGGCCTAAAATAGATTTAGTTTATAGTAGATCATCAGAACTGAGGGCAATGTTTACCGATACTTTGAATAAAGTTGCACAGGGATACATTGCTCATACCCCTTTGAGAATGATACAATCTCTTACTCTCAAGGGTAAGGATTCGCAAGCGAAATTTAAAGATCGTGCTGAAGAAGTACCTGGTTATCGTAATTTATTGTTATACATGGTCAGATTAATTCATGCAGACCCCATGTTAATGTTAAATGTAAGTTGCAAGTATTAATAGCTTCATCAAAAAATAAAAACTGTATTATTATTTTAGAATCAAGGAAAAGCAGGACATGAAATACAGAGTTCAACTTTGGAATTAATAAACGGTTTAGTATCTTTGGTTCATCAACCAACGATGACTGATGTAGCTCAAGAAGCAATGGAAGCTTTGTTAGTTCTTCATCATCCAGAAAAAATTGAAATGTGGAATCCAGAAGCTCCAATTAACACTTTTTGGGATGTGAGGTAATTCTTCTAATTTTTGTAAACATTTCTGGTTTTAAAATTTGTTGTCCCAGTTCGCAGGTTTTATTTTCAATTTCGCAGAAATTAATACAGCATCAGATAATGAATTATACGGATATTTTAAAATGGCTTAGGGAAATTTTAATTTGCCGAAATGCATTTTTATCAAGGCATAAGGAATATGCAAATCTCGGTAGTCAGATTGCCATATGCAAGCAAGCGCACATAAAATTAGAGGTAAAAATTAAATATGCAGGTTACTTTTTTGTAGTTTTTATGAAAATTTTAGGTTGTATTTTTTATGTATTTGTGGAGTATAGATATGGATGCAGTTCTCGTTGCGATGAGTTGTTTCGCTTTGTTGTGTCAAGAAGCCGAAATCCGTTGTGGATCTGATGAAGTTACCGTCACATATTTGGTCCCGAATTATCATGTTTATCAAGATTTGGCTCAGGCGTCCACGATTTTAACAACAGGTTCGTTTTAATGCTCACAATCGACTAATACAGACACGTTGCAGTAAATTAAATTTTGTTATCTTAGCTACCGGTGAATCGCGAATGTGTTTTCCGGAACACGCTAACGGTGAGTTGTATGTGGTATAAAATGTTTTCTGTTTAGAGGGAATAGACTTGAATCAGTTTATTTTTACAGGAAAACCAGGAAATTTATTTTTTCTTTCTATTTTTATGCAAATGTTTTTTTAACCAAATGTATATTTCGCAGTTGTGTCTAACATTTTTTTTTATTTTTTCATTTTTATTGCAGAAGCAGTTACCAAATCAATAGGTAATTTTCATAAGGTTTATGTTGTTTTCACTTTTATAATTCTTACTCAGTGTTTATACCTGTTCATAAAACAATACTATAAACTAGAGTTATTTTAAATTACTTTAAAATTGACAAAAGAATTTGGAATACATTTTATTCGACTTAAAAAAAATATGCTAATTTAAATTGCTGAAAATATTCATGCAGAGTAAAAATTATTTGAGATATAGGATCACCGTAAATTATTTTCGCCAAGAAAATATATGATTTTGAAAATTTCTTACTATATTTTTTTATTACATTTACGAATTCTATATATTTATTTGAGATAATTATCCATAAATAAAACCAATAAATAGAACAAAAAATTTAAAAAATTCTGTTTTCAATACATATAGTTTTCAGACTGACTTACTTAGTTGAAGAGTTGTATCTATTGATTCTAACAATAAGTGTCACAACTTTTAACAAAAATATTCTATTCGCATTATAATAGTGATACGGTGTGAAATTGAAAGTTCTTGTGTTATTGTGAATTGAGTGTTTTTGTTCAGTAATTTGTATTTGAAATATTAGATAATTAATTAGAATTTATCTGTAATTTATGTATAACAATGTTGGCGGAGTTCAGTAAAATTACCTCTCGACCACTCAACCAACGCCAAAACACACACCCAAACAAAGGTAAAAGAACGTTCGAAAGAGGAGGTGGAGTAGGGATGGCAAAAAAAATTTATATATCGATATATCAACTCATATGATATATCGTTAACCATATATCGATACATTTGATATATCGTTAGAAATATATCGATATATTCATATATCGATATATTTAACTGATTGTTAAAAAAAGGTAAATAAAAATAAGTCCCAGCATATTTAATAGATTTCAATTTATTAGTAAAGCAGATTTTATTTTAATATACTCGCACAGAAATGAATAACATAAGAACTAATAATATTTACTAATATTATGAAGTAGTAATACAATTCTACTACCGTGCTAAGGCAAAATCATGTACTGACACAATTGTCCATTTTACAATTTTAGTAGCTTTTTGTATTGCATTCCAATACATAAAAATATTTCCAAATTTTGCTTTTCGGTGGTGCCATTACGATGTTTTATTAAATAAGTTATAAACATAAGCCACAATTTAAAAAAATCAATAATTTTCAAAACCGCACTTCAGATATCTAATCGTTACTTCCGCAAGTCACAAGAACGAATGACTCACAAAGTTGTTTGGTTCTTTGTGTCGGCCGTTTCTAAAACCAATAGGTGTTTACGAAAATTCATCCGGTTGATAACCGGGTTAGAAGTGTGAGAGAGAACATTAAGAGGCTTAGTGCATGTAAGAGTGAGAAAGATAGAGTACGGTGTATCCACCGGGGGGGCGTTCAAGTTTCACAACCGGTTGTTTTAGGAAAAGCGTCGGGTAACGTACCGGACGTAGTTGATTTGTGAACGCTTTGAATTTGAAATTGAATTTGAAACGCTTCAAAACAGCTGATAGCAGTATTCATTCGTGTTTACATTATAGGTTATGTGCAAAGGTCGGGTAATTAAAGTATAGCACGGGTATAGCGTTGAATATCAGATCCACAATTATGGCAAAATATTCAAAGTATGTCCTTTGTATTAAGATAATTAATCTCTTTAAGTACCTGCAATGGCTTTATTATAATCATGGACAGATATAAGCACATTGTATGTCTGGCCAGAGCTTACATCAAATAGAGATAGCAATCTATTATTTTCCATTATATTCAATATTCCAATATTGCTTTTGTGGTGTTGTTTTTTAACGGATACGTAGGTTAGCACGACAGACAACAACAACACGTGCAATAACCAGGCCTGCTGGGAGCGGGCGTGCAAGGCGTGCACCGCACACGGGCGGCACTTTCAAAGGGGCGGCAAAATGTGTTTTTATTATTAAGTTTAATACCCTTATTGTAGCATGAGATCTTTTGGAGCGGGTGGAGTAGCACATTAATTGCACAATGGCTCAAGTGTTACTTATTTATTTGGAAATAACGCAAAACAGAACTGACTATTACAATGGCGTCGGTTGTGGTGGTGGG
>OY284479.1:12198477-12281789 GCA_958336345.1 Dorcus parallelipipedus
AGTGGTTTTAAAATCGAACACCTACGATCAACATAAACACACAACACACACACAAGCAAAAACATTTTGGTCCTTCGACCCGATGGATTAGCTACGAATGGAAAGGTTGAAGATAGCAGACGCACATCAAGCATACATCAAATCCGAGCAAGCATTCATCTCATTTATTATCGATCATCAGTGATCATCCGTTTAAGCGAAGATGTTGAGAATTCGGCCAAAAGTGAGTCCTTTCCATTATATTTCCTAGTTTAGTTAATTTCCGTCGGTTTGTGTAGTAAACAAAAAAGAAACTTTTGTTAGTTCCACAAGGTATTAATCGTCGGCATGTTTGAAAGCAAGTCCGAATCTGTTAAAACATTAACTCGCAAACGTGGTTCATTAAAAGCAAGACTAACTCTTTTCGTAAAGTATTTAGACGCAGTAAAAAATTCAGTTGCAGATGTAGATAGAAACAATGTATTCAATAGCGCAGAAATTGAAGAATTAGAATGTAGATTAGAAAAACAAATAGCTCTTTTGGAAGAACTTCAGGAATGCCAGACGGCTACTGAAATTGAGGATCTTGAATGACAAATTATAGAAAGAGAAAACATGCAAGAAGATAAAATTTCGATCTCTGGTTCAGAAAAGTCCATTAAATTAATTTCGCAGTCTAGGTAGTCCGGTGTTAAGCTGCCCCAAATAGAGCTACTGAAATTTTACAGATATTACGAAAATTGGCTGGAGTTCCGCGATACATTTACGTCTTTGATTCGCAATAATACGTTATCAAGTGTATTACTTGATATTTCTAAATTTCATTAGCTATCTGCGCGCATAACACGAAACAAGTGGTACATTCGTTGGAGGTATCTACCGAAAATTATTCGACAACCTCGCAATTTTATGCGAAATATACGATAATACTAGATTATTACTGTATAGTCACATCAAATCTCTTTTAATTTTATTTAACAAGTCACTCCAAGAATGTATTTTTTCGAGTGTATGGAAAAATACTTACGTCACCCCCATACACAAGGAACGATCTGTTACAGACATTACTAATTACAGACCAATTTCTAAACTGCCAAAATTTTTGAATCAATTGTGAATAACATAATTTGTGAATCAATTAAACATTTATTAATTCCGCAGAAGCATGGTTTCTGCAGAAGGAGATCTATGTACTTACAACCACCAATTTCATGTTATATAATGAGTACCTTCATTCCATCCTAGATTCCTCTGGACAAGTTGATGTTATCTATACTGATTTTCAAATGGCGTTCGATAAAACTAATCACCGCATACTTCTACAAAAATTTGGCCAGTTAGGTTTTCATGGTAACCTTCTTCGCTGGATTAAATCCTATTTTCATTACAGGACACAGGCTGTGGTGATTAATGGATGTAAATCGAACCCTGTTAAAATTTCTTCTGAAGTACCGCAAGGCTCCAGCCTAGGACACACTTTATTCACACTTTTTTTTAATTATTTAGGAAAGGCACTGAAGTCATGCAATTTCTTGCTTTATGCGGATGATCTTAAAATTTATTTAGAGATTAAATCTGTCATTGATTGTGAATTTTTGCAAGCAAATATTAATCATCTCGTGGATTATTGTAAAGCAGATAAACTCTTCTTGAACATCAGTAAGTGGAAGCATTTCACTGCCACCCGAAAAAAATATTTTATAGATTATACAGGGTCCGGCAATAGGTACTGACGGTTTTATGAGCGCTGTGGTGTGAGTACCAAAATAATCTGGGGAAAAATATAATGCAAAAATCATTCAGTATATTATGCAGTTTTAGTAGCCATGAATTCGTAGCCCGTGCAGCAACGTATTTTTTGCGTTACGGCGTTCATTCAAACGGGATCCATAATCGACGTTCAACGCCAATTTCGACGAGAATCTAACATTCCTCGACGTGGTAGGATATCTTCGCGCAACACAACATTTCTGTCTGAAATGTTTAATGCTGTTGCTTGATGCGCTGCTGAACGCGTTGGACTTCGAGTTACCGCTTGACGTACCCTTTTAAAATTTTCTGGCGTACGCACTGTTCTCTGAATACCGTCGTAAACAGGGTTGGAAAGTTTAAAACAAACTGTTTAAAACATTGTGTTTAAAACATGTTTAAAACACCCAATTAAAAACAAACACTTTGTTTAAAACAAAGGGTTTGTTTTTAATTGAGTTTTAAACATGTTTTTAAACATGTTTTTTTTACTTGATGTTTTAAATTGATTTTTGTGGTTTTAAGCGTAGAAGAAACACTTCTGATGTAAGTGTTTTGTATTATTGATACATATAATATGTATTTAATAATAAAAAATTAGTTGTCTTATTAAGGGCCAGTTTGATAATAGGACTTAAAAGAGACCTTAAAATTAAAGTCACATTCGTGTAAACATCTTTCAGCATTTATTATTTAATTATTATTGTAAATTAGATGTACAGTATATAAATATACTTGGTGGTCTAATAATCAAAATAAATAACTATAAAATTATTAACAATACATAAAATTTGCTTTTAGAAAGTTACATCTTAACTTTTACTTTCTTTCCACATTTCCTATTAATTTTATCAAATTTATTTCATTTAAATTATTTCATTCTTGAATTGTTCTAGGAAAAAAAATTTATGAATATTTGTTTTCGAAAATGGTATTTTATATGTAAATTTATGATATTTTCTAGTACTTGAATCATTTACTTTTAATTTTTTTATATTTTGAAACATAATATGTCGTTTGCATTTATTAAACATCAACAGATCAACATAAATAAATTTAGGCAGCCTGTAGAAAATTGCCTGTAGCAAATGGCAATATGAGTTCGAATATTTGTATTTTTATTGTCGCAATAACACAATCAAGTGTTTTACAAAAGTCAGATATACAAATAAGTACAACTAATTGAGAAAGTAGTAGGGTGACCATAAGAAAAAACATGCGTGTGTTTCAAAAATTCTGAAAATTCGTCAGTAGAATAGAATGCATCATCTTTTAAAAACGACATTAATTTCATTCTAAATGTTTTGTAAGACCACTGTTTTACTATTATTGGTAATTGAATATAGAGTTTGGTCCGTTTCTCTATATGCTTAACCTGAAAAATTGAGGACGTTTTTGAAACGTTATACCTTAGAACGTCTATTTAGTGCATTTAATTTTGTATATTCTAAATTAAAATATCCATTAGAAGTATAAAAAGCTGGTAAACTAGTTACAATTTTCAAGGACGTAAATAAGAAATCAAAAATAAAATTGAAATTAGAAATTGCATATGTAGAAAACATTTTTAGACGAAAATTGAAAGTCCACAACTGTTTTCTACTTTTTTCTATTTTCAACCCTAAAAACTGCAAAATGAATCTCTAGAATTTTTATCGTAAATATTTTTAAACTTTTATCATTTCGCAATACAACTAATAACTACTTTTTCCTTTTTAAATAGTATGTAATTTAGGTTGTGAGAGTATTTGAAGCAATTAAAAAAGTGTAATAAATTTAAACAAAATATTTGTTTTATTTAATTTTAAACAGTTTTTTTTTTGTTTAAAACATTATTAATTTTAAGTCAATTTTAAACATGTTTTAAACAAAAAAAAACTGTTTAAAATCAAATAAAACAAATGTTTTGTTTTTTTTTATTTTAAACAGTTTTTTTCCAACCCTGGTCGTAAATGTTGTTCACGTTTTCACGCCGAGAAATATTCGATTCTCGTCGAATTGGCGTTGAACGTCGATTATGGATCCAATTTGAATGAACGCCATAACGCAAGAAATACGTTGCTGCACGGGCCACTAATTCATGGCTAATAAAACTGCATAACACACCGAATGATTTTCTCATTATATTTTCCCCCAGATATTGCCGGACCCGGTACTTGCAAAATTGATATCCTTATCTAAAATTAGCAAAATTAAAGATCTTGGGGTCTTTTATGACTCCAAACTGAGTTTCCAGTATCATATTGATTTAATAACTAGAAAAGCTTTTAAAATGTTTGGTTTTATCTGTAGAATCACCAAGCCTTTTAATGACTTAAAGTCCATTGTTCACCTTTACAAATCACTTGTTCTTAGTAACTTGCAATATTGCTCCATAATTTGGAACCCGCAATGCAATGTTTACAAATATAGAATTGAAAGTGTGCAAAAGAAGTTTTAAAAAATTTTAGATTATAAGTTTTTCCGTGAAAATACATGCCCCCCCTACAACGTTGCATTAAGAAAATATAATCTCTCTTTGGAACAAAGACGCATTGCTGCGGATATCATATTCGTCTTTATAATAATAAGTAATTTAGTAATAAATAATTATGTCGACTGCGAAGAACTGCTACCTAAATTCAACTTTTACGTACCGCGGTGTGAATCCGATGACTTTTTATATACAGTATGTCCCCGGATTGAGTTTACAATACGTATAATGGACCAAAAATTTTTGAATTAAGATTTCATGTTCTGCAGTTCAGTTCTGCTTGGCGTGAAATGAATTTATGTTAAATTTGACGCCGAAAGTTTTCAAGGTGGCGGAATTAACACAAGAAGTAAAATCTGTGTAGGTAAAGTGGTCTTCCTTTTGAATTTAGGAGAAAAATTTAGTAAGATAAAATGTTTCTCATTTCAAATTAGGGAGATATGCCAAATTCCAACATCCAAAAAAATTGAATTACGGAATATTAGGATTTCAGTACAGTTGTAAGACATTAACACTGTCAGGTGCTAATATGGACGGTGTTATTTGAATAATCATATTTTATTTGTTTTTGGTCAATAAATATGTAGATGGCGTTAACATTTTACAATTTTAATGAAATATTATTTATAATTAGTAATTTTCCGTAATTCAATTTTTTTTCTAGGATGTTGGAATTTGGTATATCTCTCTAATTTGAAATGAGAATCATTTTATCTTACTAAATTTTTCTCCTAAATTCAAAAGGAATACCACTTTACCTACACAGATTTTACTTCTTCTTGTGTTAATTCCGCCACCTTAAAGACGGCGTCAAATTTGGCACAAATTAATTTCGCGCTAAGCAGGCCTGAACTGCAGAACATAAAATCTTAATTCAAAAATTTCTGGTCCATTATACGTATTTACAGAGTGTGTCATTCTTTTAATTGCTTTACGAACGATGTTGACATTTTTCATGTTGGTCTGGCTACACTAATAATATGTATTTATCAAATATTGAAAAATACATAGACTACTTACTTGGCTTATGTGCAATGAATTATTATACCTTATTATACCTAAAATTCCAACTTTATTAATTTGTTGCTATATTGTCACGTGCATATTGGCATTTTATATATGTTTGTAATTTTAAGGGAAACTGTTGTTGGGACTCTGTCCTTGTGGTTTCCTAAATATAATAAAATAAAAATAATAAAATAAAATAAATCTCTTGGAATCGTTCTATAGCATATTGCCTACGTTTCATTTTTAATTGTCGAGATCCCGACAATCGTAAACTGGGAGCTCTTACTGTCAGCGATTTAGACGAAGCGTTAAAATGCTTGATTAAAATATGTCAAAACGAAAGCTTTCCAATTGAATTACGTTCCCTGGAGAGAGGCAAACCTATTAAATCCAAGTGTAATACATATGAGAAGTCTAAGCCCATTTCTTGATTCAGATGGTAACATTAGAGTAGATGCAATTGCCACATTCTCAATTGAATAAACGACACCCTGTATTACTTTCGGCAAAACGCCCCTTGACAAATCTGCTCTGTACATATGAAGACGAAAGATTATTGCATGCTAGGCCAGAAACGCTAATGGCATCAATCCGTGAGACATACTGGCTCGTAGGTGGCAATTGTATAAAATGTTAATACAGTCAATCCTAAACTGATAACTCCTATCATGGGAGTATTGCCTAAATTGTGATTACAACCTACACATGCGTTTTAAAATGTTAGAGTTGATTGTGCGGACCCTTCATAATAGAGATAAGAAAGGACGCGGACGTAAAAGTGTAAAATGTTATCTCAGCCTCTTTGTATGTTTCCCGACTAACTCTTACACTCCCGTAGCTTCAAATTTTGTTTTGAACAAAGACATTTGAATTTAGTCGATAAATGCTCAGAAATACTTAATATTTCATCAGTTCGACTTTTCAAAGATGCTAAGTACTATTCCAAGATGCTAAGTACTATTCCAATAAATCTTTATTGAAACATGTGTGTACATGTGTTCACGTCATAAAAATCAATACATAAAATTGAGCTACATTTAGAGCTACTTAATATGTGAATTTGCTTTGTTTAAATCTGTATTAATTCTAAGTAAATATTCGTCCCAGGAATAGTACGCTTCTGTAATTAAAGTTTTTTTTATTAACATCATAAAAGTTTTAGTGTCTAATTCCGTAACATTTCGTGGCAGTACATTATAAAATTTGATGCACAAATATTTAACAGCATTTTGCGATTTCGATAATCTAAATTGCTGGGTTCTGAATTGAGATGCTTTTCTAGTGTTTATTGAATGGATGTCCCCATTCATGGTAAAATTGAAAAAATTGTCTCTAACAAACTTTAAGCAATTTAAAATAAATAAGCATGGTAGAGTCAGTATTCCCATGGTGGTGTAATAAGGTCGACAATCGTCCCTGAAGCCTATACCAGCCAGGATACGAACGGCGTTCCTTTGAAGATGAAATATCTTGTGTTTGCAGGTGCTGTGACCCCATACTAATATGCCATATGCTAGATGTGTTTGAATTAGCGCAAAGTATGCGGTGCGAAGACATGAACCACAGATAAGCTTCTGAAGATTTCGTAGGGCGAAAATATTTCTACTTAGCTTCCTCCCGAGTTCGTCGCCAAGTTTATTCCATAATAGCCGTTGGTCAAGGTGAATTCCTAGGAATTTTGTATCTTGATTCTCGCAGTCGTTTGACGGAAGATTTCTGGTGGTAAATATAACTTTTTTTGTTTTCTCCTCGTTAACTTTCAATTTGTTGACACTAAACCAATTTACTGCAAGTTGGTTAGCGAGCTGGATGGTCTGTTGAAGCTCTTCTAGATTTGAAGCCGAGTTGTAGAGGGTCGTATCGTCTGCGTATAAGATTAGCTGAGCGTTGTGTTTTAGATAGCCAGGGAGATCGTTAATGTAGATCAGAAAAAGCATGGGTCCGAGTATTGACCCTTGTGGCACTCCGCAGGTGATGGATCGTTCTTCTGAAGTATGTTCGTTATATTTTACTGCCTGGAATCTATTTGATAGGAAAGATGTTAACATCCTACAAGAATCCGAATGTAAATTATACACATACAATTTCTTGAGTAGAACTTCAAATGACATGCAGTCGAATGCTTTAGACAAGTCCAAAAAATGCGCGGCCACATACCTCTTGGATTCAAAGCTTTGTAAGCATGTATCAACGAATTGTAGAACTGTCTGTTCCGTCGATTTGCCTCGTCGGAATCCATATTGTTCCTCACTAAGTATTTTATTGCTTGCCAGGAACGTGCCAAGTTGAGTGGAGAGCAGTGATTCTAGTATTTTGGAAAAAATGGGCAACAGTGAGACCGGCCTGTAGTTATTTATGTCCACTACGTCACCTTTTTTATGAATAGGGACCACGATTGCATTTTTAAGCGCGTCCGGGAATATTGATGCGCGAATACACTGGTTGAAGAGTTTTGTTAGTATGGGAACTAAAATGTTTTTGACGCATTTTATGAGTTCCACTGATAGACCATATTTGTCACTGCACTTACTAGGTCGTAGATTGTTTATAACGTCTCTTACCGATATTTCTGATACTTCACTAAATTTGAAGTATTGTTGGGGGTCCTTGTTGAAGTTACCAATCATGAGGTCTGTGGGTTTAATTTCGGATGATGGTATAGTGCTGGTAATATCATTGGCAATGTTTAGAAAAAAATCATTGAAGTCCTCTGCCGTGATGTCACAATTGGAATTCTGTTTTCGTTTCGTTTTTCGACAGGTGTTTATAACTTGCCACATAGCTTGAGCTTGATTTCCTGCACTTTTTATAAAAGAGTCGTTCGTATTATGTTTGGCTTTAATTATCGCTTCTTGATACTTCTGCCTGAATTCACTTTTTAGGAGCCTATTTGCTGAATTATTGTATTGCTGGCAAACCTCGTCTATAAAACGTAGAGTGCAACTCATTCTTTTAATGTCTTCACTTAACCATTTTGTTTGTTTTCGACGGTTTCCATTTGAAACTCTTATAGGAAAGCAACTTGCGGTTATGTGTTCCAGATTTTGAGTAAGAATATTAAACTTACAATTAATATCAATGTCGCTGTTAGTTAGGTGATCCCAGTTGTAGGTCTCCAATATTTGGTAAAAGAGGAATTTACCTTCGTCAGTGACAGGCCTGTAGATTTTGGGAGTGCTTCCACCGCTTCTTAAGTCGATACTCTGAGAACGCTCTGAGAAAAGAATGCCTCGGTGATCGGAGAAGCCCGTGGAAATTGGTTCAGTCGAGTGCTCATTTTTGTCCATATTAGTAAATACGTTATCAATCCGATTGCCGTAGCGCGTATTGAAATCTACGGTAGCATGAAGACCATAAGCTAGCATTAGATTGCAAAAATCCTCAGAGTTACGATTCTTCGTGTTGAAATGTATATTGAAGTCACCTCCTAGAATAATTTTGATGTTGGGGTTGTCCATGTTTTGAAGAGCTGCGCTTACTGTATCAAAAAAAGTGTTTATGCAACCAGAGTGGGGGCGGTATGCATTTATTACGATTAGTTTGCCTTTTTTTATCTCTATTGCTGACATTTCACAGTGCTGTTCTTTTGATATTTGTTTTATTGCGTCTATTTCTTTGAACTTAATATTTCTATGAGTCAAAATTAAAGATCCTCCGTGCTTACCAGTTTGACGGGCAAAAGAGCTAGCTATTATATAATTTTCAATTTTCAGCTCCTCTAGTTCATCTGCAGAGAGCCAGTGCTCACTAATGCATACAAGTTCGACAGTAGGGCTTAATTATAAGAGCAAGCTTTCTAGCTCATGAATCTTAGATCGAAGTGATTGTATATTTAAATAAAATATATTTAATTGCTTGGTATATGTTGGAGGTCGTCTGTGAGTGAGAATTTCATTTATTTTTGTTTTTCTGTTTTTTTCCTGAGTGCACGAAAAAAATTAAATTTCTGCACAACTATATTTTCTTCCCAGGATGATGGTTTATATAAAATTTCTTGTAGAGAGTCGTGTGCGCCGATTTTAAAAGAGCGGAACGTAGGATTCTGGTGGTATGGCAAAATCGTTTCTACCGTGAAATCCTTTCTGTGGAATTTATTATTTAAGTGTTTTCTTAGATCTTCAGCATCTGTGTCGATAGGATATCTGGAAACATGAAACCACGCTTTTTTCTCCTGAGTTACTCCAGTGAATTTAGTGTCCTTGCTGGGTATGTTTCCAATAATAGCCTGTTTCGGCTTGTGCATATTTGTTTGTGGTTTTTTGGCGTGTTGGTTGTTTTTGGCAAGATTTGTTGCCTCTTCTATCGCTTGAGAGACATCTTGCGGAGTTATTGTAGATTTCGCTAGTGCAATTTTATTGTTATTGTCAGGTATGTTTCCCGTTGGTTTAGATTTCGCTTTTCCGGTACAGATGGTACCCGAGTTAATTTCTGTATGTGGAACGCGTTGTTTACTTCGGGCGTCATTTTGGTTTCTCCCATTGGATGGAGCTTTCTCAGTAGCAACAGTGTTTACAGTGTTCTGCAACAACAACCTATTTAGTGTGCCAATTTGCTCTTTTAGGAATTTCACACAGTCGTTCAAGTTGTCGATCAATTTGTCTTTTTCGTTGATTAAACTTTTTAAATACCAAATATCAGGCTTACCGCATTCCTCTATGCTGCTCATCGACGTATTTTCAATGTCCTGTATGTCCGTCTCTTCTGTCTGGTTGCTTATTTGATCACAGCAAATTATGCTTGCATCGTCAATTTTAATTATGTTATTAAAATATTTTATGCAGCCTGGGTGCATCGAGATGCCACATTTGATGCATTTTAAGCCATTGATAGGTGGTATGTTGCACTTTTTACACTTTTTGTTCGACACTGCAGGAAACGTGTGTTGACTCGTCGCCATTTTCTACTTTTGAAACTTTTGTGAACAACTTATTTTATTTTTTGTGAAATTCTAAAAAATAACTACTATATTTATTGAAACATAAGTAAACATTGCACTTGACTCTAGAACGACTTTTGCAGCCTTCGAGTCTACATCGCACAGGATTTTTGTTGGCCAATGTTCAAATCCATGGTAACGTCGATCTTGACAAGGCATTGGCGCGGAGATGTTTCTTTTCTTTTTGGTTCTGGTTCTTCTTCATTTTCTGTCATATCTTCTTCTGTTAAACGACGCTTCTTTGTTCCTGAAATCAAATACTCTCTCAAATTCAGCCGAAATTCTAAAAGATCCATAACTTTTTCTTTTTTTGGGGGAATTCCAAGCATCGCTTTTGTATTCCATCCAAATGTTTGTAATAGATAGATCGAATAAATGAAAAGTTACCTTGACTGTCCATTTCCTTGTTTTGAAAAAAGAACGATAGTATTCAATAATTTGGTCGCACATGCCAACTCCACCGTTTTTTGGTTGCAGTTCTTAACTACTGAAAGGTATGTTGTCTTCGTTACTATCTGAATCATTATCAGAATTATTCATGAATTATTTAAATTATTATTATTAAGAGGAGCATTATTTTCAAAACCAACATTAAGACCGCTGACAACATTTGTTCTTTAAATGATAATATAATTAATTAAATGCATATAGCTCGGCCATTCTTGATTTTAGAGAAAAGTTGCACAGACAAAATTACAGATTTATGCTCTTAATTAAACAGTCGGACTAAATTTTCCTTGTGAACTCCTATTTTTGTGTTATGACATAAACGCCAGTTTTATTTAATGGAAACCATAGTAGGCCATGATTGAAGAAAAAATGGCATATTTTTACCTTTTCAACGATGTAACATTCGATGTGGTTATCTTAAAAAAACGACGGAGATACGACAGTTTTTCTCTTTTAAAATTGTTAATATGGTTGGCCATGGAAACAAATGTTTATTGACAAATGCAATGATATCACTTTGACGTTTTGTTCGCAGTTTCTTTTTCACATACGTTTCAGAATCAAAACTCTAATACCAACAATGGTTCAACATTTCAATAGCCCCCTAGGAGAACCTTCAAACTTTGCATATCATTTGTTTACGGCTGAGAAAACTTCAGTATTACTATAATTTCATGTTTGCTCCAATTTTGGGAATTTTTAAAATTGATTTAATGTCAACCCTTTTCTGTAAACACTCACTTTATGATCGTTTTCTGTTGAGGGTTCATTTTCATCACCAACTCGAAATACTGTTATGTATCAGGAACAAATTGAAATGCAAAACCAATAATTCGACCTTGGAACATCATTCTTGTGGTTCTGAAAAGAACCTTTCAAAATTCACCGGATGAACAACTGCAAGTATACCAGGGTCGGAAAATAGGCTTTGACCTTTGCACTACAAATGTAAACTATCAAGAACAAAAATAAACTAAAAAGATTTCTAAAGATGTTCAAAAAGACCACCATTATTTGTAATACATAAATTACACCTTTTTAAAATCGAATTTACTGATTTCCTAGTAGAACGTCTCTTAAATGCTTCTCTCAGGTCTTCTGTTATTACACACGACCTTCGATAGACGCTATCTTTTAATCTGAAAAAATCAATAAACTTTAAATTAATTTTTGTATTGTGGATATATTTTTAAAATTTTTCTTCGCTGGCCAGATGCATAGAAATTGCATTTGTAATTCTCTCATTTAATTGTAAAGCAATTTGTTCTAATTTTTTTGCAAACCTAAAGTCACAATTTTTTTCGGTGTGCAATTCAAATTTTGAAAAAGAACATTTTAAATAAAACGCAATATCTGAACTCATGTTTTTGTTTGAAGAGTTTCAGTGCTTCTTCATCAACTGGTTAACGATCTATTATGTGTCACGGTCGAGTTTTACAGCTTTATTTGCTGTGTAAATATCATAAAACGTTTATGACACACTTACCTACTCTTATGAATGCGGCGTTTTCATCTTTACATCTGGCGTAACATACTTTTGGATAAATTTTTAATTAATTATAAACTGTTACATAGAATTTTTTTAAACATTTGCCCCATAATCTGTGACATCGATTCTTATTCTCGTTGTTTTACGGAATGTCGAAAAATGTCTTTTTATAAAGGGTCGTACCTTACTCATTAAGTTACATTTCAATTTAATGTAGTTTTAAAAGATTAAATTTTTTAGTCTACGTTTCTAGTTCATATGCAACTGATTGCAAGAACGCTCAAAATAATAATAAATATTTTCAAGTGTCCTGACACATACATAATGTATACATGTCTAGGACATTTGATTAAATACTAAAATCACTAGCATTTCGTTACTGTCATTATTATCACTGTCATATAAATTTACAAAAATATACCCATCCTATTTATATTATACTATTAAGTATTATAATAAGAATTTAGACATTTATATTTTTTAATTGAAAATTTATATTTGTATCATAATTTTCACTTGACAAATGTCTTAGTAGATGAAACCGGTCGTGAGTACAAATAAAAATTTATAAATAAGACATTGAAATATTATTTCTGATTAAATTAGACTGAACGCCTAATGACCGATTTCTTCATTGCCTTATCTTTAAGTTAAATTTATCTGTCAGTTAGAATGTGACACATTGTATATGTACGGCCAACTATACGTCACATTCCAACCGTTAGATAAATTAACCTTAGGTTAAACGTGATGAAGAAATCGGCCATTAGGCTGTTTGCACTTCGATCAAACAAAAACAATTTCCCACAAAACGTTTTTGGTTAATTTTGGTAGAAAGTGTTTTTCCAATGTTTTAATTTAAATAGTACCGCGCGATGTAATAATTTCGTTTTATATTAAAAATGAACTTCATTAGATTAAACGATTAAATTAAAACATTTTGATGTTTCAGCATGCTTCAAAATGTTTTTTGTTACCTACATTATGTGTATATTTAGAGACCCTTACGCCTGTGGTGAGTTGGTGATACGATAAAGTCGAAATGTCGCCTCCTGTTTTCTAATTATTATTTCTTAATTGTGCGTTATTGTCAATGTAAACGAGTCGATACACGTTCGAACAGTCTACGTAGCTGTATAATTACTAAATTACTATAATAATATAATAAAAATAACTCCAGATTATAGTATTACATATAAACACATTAGAATATAAAGAAAGCTGTAAATTTTAATGACTGCTGATAATTCTGTTATCTATGGAACTAAACATTGAGTTTTACCTAGAGCTGAGTGGTAGAATCGCGAACTTCATTTTCCATAATGATAGCGCAAATTTACTCAATTCTGGATATGGTTGTTCAAATTGATATGAAGAACTTTTTCTGCATATTCTCTTTTCATTCTTTTTGTTGTAATATTCTCAGTGTTAAAGTATTGATGATTTGAGCGCGAGTTTCATTGCTTTATGGTGTTACAATTATAGGTCGAGCGGCCCTTCAAAAGAGAATTATGGCTTTGCTGCGTAAAATCGAACATTGTGTAAATGGAGTTCAACCGGCTTGGGAAGAAACTTTCATGAATTGGAATTCGATGTGCAAGAATTTGGCCTCTTATCCTAAGGCAAAAATCGAAGATGGACAAATGGAACCATTTCATCGTTCGATGGGAAAACGAAGAGCATCACACCAGAACTCTGAACATGAATTAGAAGTATTTCTTACATCCCTGTATTTTAATTCCTGTTTAATAAGATTCATTTTAGGATCAAATTAACGAATGGGCGAATATGACAGGATTTCTTTGTGCCTTGGGTGGTGTTTGTTTACAGCGAAAATCTCCTTCTAGGCCCGCTTTGCCTGCATCATCATCACATTCGAGTTACTCAAGTTTGTCATCCATTACTATCAGTTCGATGGGTACAGTCAGTACATTGTCCGATTCGAGAAAACCAAGTGTTTTGACTAGCACAACTCAAGAACAGAGACAGTATTGTCCGGTAACTCAGTAAGTGTCATAAATTATATCCTTAAAACGGTAATGATGTATCTTGTTTATTAGGTTTGTTGATCTATTACTACGTCTGTTGGTATGCAACAACGAGAAATTCGGAGCACAAATTCAAAAACATGTCAAGGAACTTGTTGGTCATGAAATGTCTTCAGCTTTGTATCCGATATTGTTTGAACAGATTAAAACAATTGTAGACAAGTTTTTTGATCAACAAGGACAAGTTGTTGTTTCAGAAGTTAATACACAATTCATTGAACACATTATATTTATAATGAAGAATATTTTAGACTGTACTAAAAATGAACAACCTTCAGAGCATTTAGGTGTAACTAGTATTGAAGGAATGATGCTTGCAGTTGTGAGGTATTGTTTAGGGTCAAAATGTGCAGGGTGTTACAATGCAAATTCCACATGGGAGATCTCGCTTATTATAGGAGATATGAAGGTGATTTAATTGGAATTGAACAGATTTGTGTTTGACATATTTTTTAGTAAGCGAAATCTTCATATTGAAGTTGAAATTTGTAACACAGCTGTATTTGTAGTTATAAAATAAAATCATTTTTAGGTATGTGAGACATCTGGATATGACTGTACATGCAATCCACATAAAAACAAAATTGTGTCAATTAGTGGAGGCTATGATGAAAAGGCGTGATGATTTAGCATTTCGTCAAGAAATGAAATTTAGAAATAAATTGGTCGAATATTTAACTGATTGGGTGATGGGTACATCTCATCAAATAGCGCCACCCAGTTCTGGTGATGTCACAATGATAACGAGGGATTTAGACCAAGCTTGTATGGAAGCAGTCGCGGCGTTGCTACGAGGATTACCATTACAACCCGAGGAATCTGATAGGGGTGATTTAATGGAGGCAAAAAGCCAGCTGTTTCTGAAGTATTTTACTTTATTCATGAATTTATTGAATGATTGCTCTGATGCTGCTGATGTCGAAAAGGACGTATCAAGACAGAGGGTTAACGCTGGAAAATTGAACACTTTAAGAAATGCCACAATACAAGCTATGTCTAATTTGTTATCTGCTAACATAGACAGTGGTCTTATGCATTCTATAGGTATGAAACGGATTTCATTCCTTCTATGTTGTAACTTATAATTATTATAGATTTGGGTTACAATCGAGATTTACAAACGAGAGCTGCGTTTATGGAAGTGTTAACAAAAATATTGCAACAAGGCACAGAATTTGACACACTTGCAGAAACAGTATTAGCAGATCGTTTCGAGCAATTAGTTCAGCTTGTAACGATGATCAGCGACAAAGGAGAACTACCAATTGCTATGGCTTTAGCAAACGTAGTGACAACCTCTCAGATGGATGAATTGGCCCGAGTATTTGTCACACTTTTTGACGCAAAACATCTTCTTGCACCGCTTTTATGGAACATGTTTTACAGAGAAGTCGAAGTTTCCGACTGCATGCAGACTTTGTTCCGAGGAAATTCTTTAGGAAGTAAAATAATGGCCTTCTGTTTTAAAATTTATGGGGCGAGTTATTTGCAGACTTTATTAGAGCCGTTGATCAGACCATTGTTAGATGATCCTTGTTACAGTTTCGAAGTTGATCCTGCAAGGTATTATTTTAAAAATTTGATAGCTTTATTATTCTGACTTCCAATAAGGTAAGGGCACCATTAGTTGACATTTACCCAATTGTTGACATGTTGAGATAAGAACGATTTAGATTTAATTGCAAAAAAAATCTTTTGGTGGTATTTTTGTAGGCCATAGACAAATGCAGAAACCCTAATAATAAATATTATGTCTGTAATACTGAACACACAAATATAATTTTTCATTGATTCAAATTTTAGTGTTTTGTCGGTATCAGTTTGATATAAATTCTTATGTTTCATCATTAGTATCATTAGCAAAAATTACTAATTCTCTATTAAAAATTTATTTTCAAGGTATTTTTTGTGCATCACTTTGTTATATTGTTACGACTCGCTTAATTTAGCACAAACTACAACAACAGTAATCTACAACACTTATTTTTAATAATAATGCTACTATATTTCACCGTATTTCAGACCAAGATGCACTATAGTTCGCTAAATGTAAACCGTTCAAATCGCGCGCCATCTTCACTTATGTATATATCAAGTCATCCGCTACTAGAAACCACGTAGAAACGCATGGAACGCTATCGAACTCTCTGGAACATTTCGGACAGAGTGGCGTGCCTTCTCGAAAACGCTGGTAACAATCGTGAAAGAGGCGGTTGACCAACAGATGGCGCCACTCGTCCGAACATAAAATTTATTAACGTCTGGCTGTAACAATATGTATATATTTTACAGGATGCATTTATGCGTATAGATATGTATGTTATACAGTGACCGGCAGAAAGTTGGACAGATAATATATGGGAAACTTTTTTATTATTGATTTCTCGGAAAAATCTATGTATTGTTTATGAGAGTTCCTTTTATCACAAAATTCGCGAAAACCTGCAACCAACAGATGGCACTTTTAATAAGGAAAACAAAGAGTTGTCATTAATGGCTTGCTTCCATTCATTATTATATGTTACGTTAGTAGTTGTAGTAGTTGCCGTGGAAGGTGTTTATGTCTGGGGGCGAAAAAAATTGTTTGCAACAGTTAATTTTCAAATATGAAAAATTAGTTGAAAATAAAAAAAGCTGATTGTGTCACCTCAAGTAAAAAAAAAAAAACAACCTACTCTTAATGGGCATACACACAGTGAGGCATGCCTTCGCGCCTACCTGAACGTTTTGAGGCTCGGAGGTAAGTGCGAATGTGTGTACGCTGAACTGATGGAGCGTTCCTGGCTTTTGGCGCGATGTGAAGCAATCTGATTTTTCTGACTCTTGATTTTTCGAGGAAGCTTGCAGGCAGGTTTGAACATGTGTATGCTTCTCGCGCGTCAAGCCTTCATTTTCACTATTGTGATCTGGCAATACACATACACCTACTGGAAATATAACATAATTACTCGTGCGAAAAATGTCTACAAGGGAAAAAGTAATTTGTAAGAGACTTTATAGAATTATACACGGAAAATGTATGTCTGTGGAAGGTGAAATCTAAGGATTATATGAACAAAAATAAAAGGGAAGAGGCATATAAAGTTCTTTTGGAGAAGTTGAAAGAACTTAATCCAGATGCTGTGACAGAGAATGTTAAAAAGAAAATCAACTCCTTAAGAAGTTGTTTTCCAAAAGAATGGAAAGAATAGCGAGCTCCGCAGTATTCTTTAAAAATGAAGAGTTGAACCGTGCTCTAAAAATGAACGTGTGTATGCAAATGAATCTATCATATTTGCTCACAGACTTGCCTCTTCAAGCAAGCGCGAAGGCATGCCTCACCGTGTGTATGCCCATTTACAGATTAGTTTAATTCATTTCCAGGAAATACAGCCGAGTATAATTTTTTTGAATTCATTGTTTTCAATAATCATTTCTATACTAATTCATGTAAAGTACAATAGTTCACTAGTAAATAAATGTTTAGTAATTTATGTGAATTGGTAAATACGGTTCATCTTCTACTTACTAGATAAACTAGATAAACTCTCTAGATAAACTCTAGATAAACTCTTCAAAATCATCAGTTTTTAGGTTAATGATAAATAATAATAACAATAATAAAACTATAACAACAAACAACGACAACTGTAGTAGAGTCGACAAAAAGCACTGTGTGTTCTTCGGCCTTAATGGGCATACACACGGTCAGGCAAGCCTTCGCGCTTGCTTGAGAGGCAAGTCTGCGAGTAAGTATGACTACGTTTATCTCGCACGTTGAATCCGATTGAGATTTCAATCGATTGAAATAATAATGTTTGAATCCCGACATAAACAGATCTAATTTGTCACTTCAATCCGATCGAGAATTTAACTCAATCCGCCTGAAAATGGGGATTGGATTGACGAAGCCGCTTGAAAAATAGCGATATAAACGCGGATTCAAATTATTATTGGTACTGGCTAACTTCATGTTACATAAACATGTTATAATATCAAATTACTAGCACTGCATTAGCACAATTATTTTCCGACTTATAATAGCATGCCGGCATTGTTGCTATTTGCTTTCACGACACGAATTATAAGTCGGAAAATAATTGTGCTGCGGCGCAATTATTTCACAACTCAATGCATTTCTTTTTACCATATGGTCGTCTGTTTTTAAGATCGAAATAATATTTCAAGCGGATTGAGGTAGATGATCATAAACAGTTCAGATTCACGAATCCGCTTGAAATCTCAATCGGATTCAACGTGCGAGATAAACGTAGTCTATGATAGATTCATTTAGGCCAGGAACGCACCATCAGTTCAGCGTACACACATTCGCACTTACCTCCGAACCTCAAAACGTTCAGTTAGGCGCGAAGGCATACTTGACCGTGTGTATGTCCATATAGGGCGATGACACACACAGCGGTTTTCGCCGATTCGATTGCAGAGTAGTCTGCTGAGTCGGTACATCTTTCAATAGATTTTGAATTACGGAAAACATACAGAGCGGTGGTCGAATCGGCGAAAACCGCTGTGTGTCATCGCTCTAAGGGCGAGTATACACACACAGCGGTTTTTGTCGACTCTACTACAGTTAGACCGATGTCACACACTACGGTGTGTGGTGAAAGAGTACCGACTCGGCAAAACCGCTGTGTTTGTCATCGCTCTAACTGTAGTAGACTCGACGAAAACCGCTATGTGTCTTCGCCCTTAAGGGAGCCACACATTGAAGCGATCGAGACTGCGATTACGGTGGCGAACACGGGAGCGGTTGTTCAGTTTCTTACGTTATTTTTTACAGTAAACTAATGTTTATTAACTAAATTTCGAATATTGGAGAAACTATGGTTTATTTTTTTATCCTCTAAAAATACTTCTGGTACCACTTGATTTAGTTGATATTTTGATGTGAGATATTTTGCTAAATTCAAAATTTCCTTATAAAAATATGCTTTACAATTAAAATACAGTACTATTAATTTGTAGAACGATAACCAAAACATCGAAAAAAAGTTTCACGAGTTTAGGAATAACGCTTATATTATAGTATACACTCTTGTGATGCAAACATTGCAAACTTCATTGCCAGACTTCGGATATTTCAGAACGTTGCAATGATTACGCAATACGAAGACCAATGAAAGGTACCCATTTATTGCGTAGCCATGGCAATGCTCCGAAATGTCCGAAGTCTGTTCATTGCGAATAAGTGCGCACGCGCATTTATTCATGATATGCACAATACCGCCAATGCAAGGCTCTTAAAATAATACGCTCCATACAATGGAAATACATACTAAACTAAATTATTTTCATAATAAACGAATTGTTAATTCCGGGACGCCTACCTGTGCGGGACGCAGAGTTTAACCTTAAATAATCAATTATAGGGTTCATTGATTTTTATATATGATTGTTATAAGAAGAAAATGAATAAACAACATAATGCCACTAATTAAAGGTACATACAGGTCTCCCGCTGAGAGTTTGCCTCGATTAGCGCAGATACGATTGTGGGTTCGGCAGCCGTCGGGTTTGTAACAGCACCCAATTGTTTTACCAGCATCGTAGACTCAGTACTGCGGTTAATAAATTTTATTTATTAAATTAAGTAGTTCAATAATACGACTATTTGTACGTTAGATTGGAAACAACACTGTAATAAATCAGTAGATGCAAAGCGACATTTTAAAACTAATCTTCTAATCTAATCATCATCATGAAGTTCAGCGGCGCGCTATTGGTATGAGCGAGTTGCCGCGTTAGTAAAATTTAAATTCAGGCGAATGCGCATCCGACTTTGGGGCAAGCTCTGAGAGAGCGTACTGTACTTAGAAAAATTAAATCGCCCATATAAAAAGATTTCAGAGGCATATACGTATATGGTGGAAGAAATGGAATATTATTCCGAGTTGTAGGTATAAGTAAAAAAGTTGAATAAAGTAATATTAATTTAGAATATTTGCTTATTTTGGTATATTGACAATAGAAAACTTCACAAAATGTGTTTCAAATCTTTTTTCAAGAGTAAAATTTAAGAATGAGAAAAATTTAATAGTCACGTTAATATGAAGAGTAAGTATAAAGCCTTGTTAGTGGAAAATTTAAAATTTTTCTTGTAATGTTTTATTTTGAGAGTATTTTTCTATAAAACTTGTCTAGCAGTGTCAATAATTGGTGCCCTTACCTTACTTCAATTAGATACAGAAACATCTTTTTAAAGTGCAGAAAACTTCTTACAGTATAGCATATTTTTATTTACTTTCTTTCTTTTGACTTCAAAATTTATTTTTCGTATCAAATTTAAGTATTATAAAAAAAATCTGTTTCAGGATTGAGTTGAACGAAGACATAGAAGAAAACCGACAGAATTTAATTGCTCTGACTCAGAAAGTATTTGATGCTATTGTCTGTTCAGCCGATAAATTTCCTCCACAGTTAAGATCGATGTGTCACTGTTTGTATCAAGTTTTAAGCAAACGATTCCCTCAGTGCCCACAAAGTAACATCGGGGCTGTAGGCACAGTAATATTTCTCCGTTTTATTAATCCCGCTATTGTATCACCACAGGAAATGGGAATTGTAACGAAACAGGTCCCAACTTCGGTCAAGCGGGGTCTGATGTTGATGTCAAAAATATTGCAGAATATTGCCAATCATGTTGAATTCAGTAAAGAACAACACATGTTACCTTTTAATGATTTCTTACGGGCACACTTTGAAATTGGGAGACGGTGAGAGTTTCATGCTATTTCACTTTTGGTGGTTATAAAATGTGAGTTGTTGCAGATTTTTTATACAAATTGCATCTGATTGTGAGACTGTTGATACAACATCACACTCAATGTCTTTCATCAGTGATGCAAATGTGCTAGCATTGCACAGGCTGCTTTGGAACCATCAGGAAAAGATTGGCGATTATCTCTCTAGTAGCAGAGATCATAAAGCAGTAGGTCGAAGACCATTTGATAAAATGGCCACACTGTTAGCTTATTTAGGTCCACCAGAACACAAACCAGTGGATTCACAGTAAGTATCATGGCGTGTTAAAGTGAGTCAAGTATTTGATAAATTGAATTTTTTAGTTTATTATTTTCATCATACGCTAGATGGAGTTCCATAGATATGTCATCGAATAATTTCGAAGAAATTATGGTTAAACATAATATGCACGAGAAGGAGGAATTTAAATCTATAAAATCGCTGAACATCTTCTATCAAGCAGGAACAAGCAAAGCTGGTTTTCCTGTATTTTACTACATTGCGAGAAGATACAAGTAAGTCATTTAATAAATAATTGGTTAAATTCTTAACTTACTTCCACTTTATTATTAAATAAAGTGGAAGTCAGTTAAGAATTTAACGTTATTTCATATTGTTGATATGGATTTTCATCAAGTAACTCAATTAATTATTTAAATAATTGGTCTTAAAAACTTATGGTACTTTTTAGAATTGGAGAAACTAATGGAGATCTTTTGATATATCACGTAATTTTAACTCTGAAACCTTTCTGTCACTCACCATTCGAGTTGGTAGTTGATTTTACACACACTTGCTCTGATAATAGATTCAGGTAAGCACACCAACTTTTTTTTTATTGTTATTAGAGTTATTTTTATGTTTCAGAACCGAATTTTTGCAAAAATGGTTCTATGTTCTACCAGAGGTGGCCTATGAAAACATACATGCTGCATACATTTATAATTGCAATAGTTGGGTTCGAGAGTACACTAAATTTCACGACAGAATTTTAGCTCCTTTGAAGGTAGGTAATCCTACGAAAACATGTTTACAAAATGTACATATTATATTACAGGGAAATAGGAAGTTAATATTTGTGGATGCTCCAAATAAATTAAACGACTTTATAGAGCCTGACCAGCAAAAGTTGCCTGGAGCAACTTTAAGCTTGGATGAAGACCTCAAAGTGTTCAACAATGCTCTAAAATTATCGCACAAAGACACGAAAGTTGCAATAAAAGTAGGCCCTACAGCCATACAAATTACATCGTCTGAGAAAACCAAGGTTCTATCTCACTCTGTCTTATTGAATGACGTATACTATGCTTCAGAGATAGAAGAAGTTTGTTTGGTAGATGATAATCAGTTTACATTAACAATTGCGAACGAAAGTGGACCCCTAAGTTTTATTCATAATGATTGTGATAGTATTGTTCAGGCTGTTATACATATAAGAAACCGTTGGGAACTAAGTCAACCAGTAATTATCAAAAAAATGTATGTGTATTTTGTTATTTATATGTATTTATATATTTTAGGACTCAGTGACTGTTCATCAAAAAATAAGACCCAAAGATGTACCAGGTACTCTTCTAAATATGGCACTGTTGAATTTAGGTTCTTCGGATCCGAATCTTCGAACTGCTGCATACAATCAATTATGTGCTTTAACTGCCACCTTTGACCTAAAAATTGAGGGGCAATTACTTGAAACATCAGGGCTATGCATTCCTTCTAACAATACGATATTTATAAAGTCTGTGTCAGAAAAACTTGCAACAAACGAACCTCATTTAACCTTGGAATTTTTAGAAGAATGTATACAGGGATTTCGAGTCTCCAGCATTGAGCTGAAACATCTCTGTTTAGAATATATGACGCCTTGGCTAGCAAATTTAGTTCGGTAAAAAAATAACAAATGATCTCTTAATAATAAAATTGTACCGAATTGATTTTAGGTTTTGTAAACCATCAGAAGAAAACAAACGTCAAAAACAGGTGGCACAAATATTAGAAAAATTGATATTGTTAACAATTGAGGAAGTAGAAATGTACCCTTCTATTCAGGCTAAAATTTGGGGATCCATCGGACAAGTTCCAGAATTGATTGACATGGTCTTAGATAATTTTATACATAGGTCAGTTAACTCGGGACTTGGATCTCCTATGGTTGAAATAATGGCTGATACTGCCGTTGCTTTAGCATCAGCCAATGTACAGTTAGTTGCCAAAAAAGTAATAGGTCGTTTATGTAGAGTAAGTTACTTTTAAAAAATGTATTTTTTCTGATTAAATTTTTTAGGTTGTAGATAAAACTTGTCAGTCACCGACACTATTACTAGAACAACATATGATGTGGGATGATATTGCTATTTTAGCTCGATATTTACTAATGTTATCTTTCAATAATTGTTTAGATGTAGCTAGGCATTTACCATATCTTTTTCACACCGTAACATTTCTTGTATGTTCTGGTTCTTTAAGTATGAGAGCATCAACTCATGGATTGGTTATTAATATAATCCATTCGTTGTGTACATGCACGAAACCATCTTTCTCTGAAGACACGCAAAGAGTTTTGCGCTTGTCTTTGGATGAGTTTTCGTTGCCCAAGTTTTACTTGTTGTTTGGTATAAGTAAAGTAAAATCAGCTGCAGTTACTGCTTTCCGCTCAAGTTACAGACATCCAAATGAGAGATGGTAATTTGTTTTTTAGTAATGAGCTAAGAAAGTTTAATATTAAGTTAGTGACCGCCGTAGGTTTGGCACGGAAAGAAGTTTTTCTGGAGCATCTTCGCAAGACCGTGAACGTTTGTCTTTAACATCATTAGAAGTAATCACGGATGCTTTGCTGGAAATTATGGAAGCTTGCATGCGTGATATACCTGACTGTGATTGGTTAAACAGTTGGACGTCTTTGGCGAAAGGGTTCGCTTTTTGTTTTAACCCTGCCCTTCAACCAAGAGCTCTGATCGTGTTTGGTTGCATCAGTAAAAGTGTTAGTGATCATGATATGAAACAGTTGTTACGCATACTTGTTAAGGCTTTAGAAAGTTTCAATGATATGGTTCTAATTGAAGCTCTCGTCATGTGTTTAACAAGACTGCAACCTTTACTGAGACCAGAATCTCCAATACATAAGGCCCTATTTTGGGTAGCCACTTCAGTATTACAATTAGATGAATCTTCCTTATATGCATCAGGACTTGCTCTACTCGAACAGAATCTACATACGTTAGATTCGCAAGGTGTGTTTGATGAAATTGTAAGTATTAGAAATATTTTATGCTCCTCCTAACAATTTATTACAATCAAATTTATTTTAAAAAATATCTAACTTACATAAATGATTACTGTGTTAAAACAAAGTGAAATTTGAAAGTTACAAAATAGTACCACAAAATGATATTTTTCCATGCTTGACTTGGTTTTTTGGGCTGAAACTCCATCTTCGTTTTTTCGGACTTGCCGACGCGTCGTCCACTATTGCAAAGGACTTCTTCGGGGCTTCTCTGTAGCTGGTCTTGTCGCTGTAGATGCGTAGACACAGTGTCTATGCGGCTAGAGAGTAGCCCTGAAGAAGTCCGTTGCAAGAGTGGACGAAACGAAAAATCCGAAAAAACCAAGACACGGTTGCAGATCGGCAAATCAAGTGACGCATGAACTACGGCCGCGCAAGCCTTTAAACTTGGATATTTTTTTCTTATTTTATAACTTTCTACCTAGAGAAAAATCATGAATTTAAAATTGAAATCGTCAAATGAAAAACTATGTATTTCTAACTGTGGAGGAAATTTATCGTCTGAACAGGCAATAACATCAAATACTTTCCGAGTCAGAACAATTAAATTCTGTCGGTTTTCTTTTATGTATTCATTTAACTCAATCCTAAAACAGATCTAATAATTAAATTTGATACGTAAAATAAATTTTGAAGTTAAAAGAAAGAAAATAAGCAGAAATATGTTGTATTGTAAGAAGTTTTCTACTCTTTTAAACAGATATTTCTGTATCTGTTTGAAGTAAGATAAGGGTATCAATTGTTGACATTGTTAGACAAGGTTCATAGAAAAATACTGCCATAATAAAGCAGTATAAAAAAATTGAAAATTTTCAACGGACTACTCTTCATATTAACGTGGCTGTTAAATTTTTCTCATTGTCAAATTTTATTTTTGAAAAAAGATTTGAAAAACCCCATGTAACACATCAGGTATAGAATATGTCTAAAACACGTTTTGAATTTAGTGTAAATGTAGGATTTATACATATGGGTGAAGGTCTAACCACGTCTAACTAACGTCTATGTATGGAATAAATATAAGGGCTACACTTAATATACAGGGTGTCGCAAAACCCTAAGTTCCTCATTATAAAAGAGATTGATTCCTCAAATCTGAACGGTATTACTCAAAAATGAAAAACTGACCTACCACAAGCGCATGCAGTTCCTTTGTTTCGAAACCTCTGCTTAGTTTATGACTTGTTGAGGCAAGTCCACTTTCAATAAAAACAATAAACTGAAATACATTTTTTATTTACGTTTGAAGAACTAGGTCAAGGTCTCAGACGCCACGCGCGCGTCATCGGCAATTTTTTATATATCCATCCGTGTTTCACCGACGATTACTGGCATAGCGAAATGCATTTTTTGTTGCGTTAGATGATATTTATTTCTCGTTTGTTCAGCAATTATTTTAATAGCTTATTAAAGAGACGAGATAATCAACACACTTAGGACGTGTACCGAAATTACCAAATTGTAACCAGGTTGGTTGTGGTTGCTAAATATTGCGTTCCGTAAATACCAGATTCCATTTACGAAACGCAATATTTAGCTACCACAACCAACCCTGGTTACAATTTGGTAATTTCGGTACACGCCCTTAGTCATAATTTGCATTTTAAACACAAACTTTTAACTTAACATTTTGCAGTTTACAGTGTTAAGGTCGATGTACTGTCATGAAAATGAAACAAATAAAACTGAAATGCATAATTGTGCTACGAATTCACTTTGCTTCTAAATTTTACTTTGAATAAATAAGCATAAATAAAATAGTAATAAATAATTGCAGTTGTCCTAAGGAACGTCGCGCCCTCGGCAGCGCGCGTGAAGACGTTTTTATTTAGAATCCTGGCGAATTTTTTTTGCGAAGGACAAACATGACCTATCCCAACAGATAAATTTCCGCGTTTGTTCGTTTACCACAAAAAAACACCAATTCTGCGAAGCTGAGACATTTAAATCCATTTAAATCGCCAACCAGCGTTACTAAAACAATTTCTTTGAAAACGAAAACTGACTTACCGAAATTATTATTTACTTTTTCCCTATTGTTGTGTGACAAATTTTGCTTCTTTCTTTGACTACTATCTGTGGTTTCAATTAAAGGCATAGGTTTAGAGACACGCTGTATATTTGTAGTGCACGCGCAACGTTTATACTAGACGTATATTTTAAAACTATAAAATTATTATAATTATATTTATGTTGAAATGTAATTCAATTTTACAAAGTATCTGATCATTTGTAGTAATTATATATTTTGTGGTCATTTGTGGTCAGTTCTTCGATTTTAATCTATAAACTACAACTTGCACATACTTTGCTAATAAAGGAAATGGTGTTGCTTGGGACATTTTGTAAAATGTACTGTCGAGATTCAAAAAAACTCATCAAAACGTGCTATGATAAATAAAGATAGAAATAACACGCATGTCTGAGATACCACAATCGGTGACATTTCTTCGTTAAAAATTAAATTTGTCGATTCTGTCAGATTTAAGTTTCGATTATTTTCTCACATTTCAACGTTATGGGTTTCACTGATCACCAAAATGCTATATGTTAGAAATATATTTTAGAAACAGTGAAGAAATTGATGGTTTGTGAATTTATTCAGCACGTAATGCATTTGAAAATTTGTTATAGTTCTAACGTTCAAACTAACAGGTGATCAATATCTTTTCTAATCAAGTGACCTATGGAAATAACATCATGTGTCTTTGATTAGTTCATTATTTGAAATGCCACTTGAATTACATATTTATATTGCATTCCTATACAAAACGATAGAGATGCAATAAAAGGAATTCAAATGACGTTTGAAATAATGAGCCAAACAAAGACATAATTTTTTTCCATAGGTCACTTGATTAGAAAAGATATTGATCACGCGTTATATTCAGACATACGTAATTTTTTTCGTGGTACACTTTGATGACTGACATGAGTCAGTATGATCGTAGTTTTCGGGTTGTGTAGTGTCAGGACGAGGATTAAAATTCAGGTTGGTGCAGTATAATTATTCACATACATTTAAGCGCGATTCTCACTATACGGAACGTCAACGCCACGCCAACGTCCGTCAAAAGATTCTTCAATGGATTTTGTATGTATGTGAATATTACCGTACGAAATCCATTCAAGAATCTTTTTGACGGACGTTAACGTTCCGTATAGTGAGAATCGCGCATTCATGGCTGGCTGCGTTTTCTTCCAATGAACTGTGAGGAGAGGGCTTCGTGTGTTTTCCCTTAGTTCTCATTGCACTACCTACAGTGGGCCTACAGGCCCGAGAATTCCAATGTGAATAATGACACATACTGAATGGGTTTTCCCCCAGTGAACTGTGAGGAAAGGGCTTCGTGTGTTTTCCCTTAGTTCTCATTGCACTACCTACAGTGGGCCTACAGGCCCGAGAATTCCAATGTGAATAATGACACATACTGAATGGGTTTTCCCCCAGTGAACTGTGAGGAAAGGGCTTCGTGTGTTTTCCCTTAGTTCTCATTGCACTCCCTACAGCAGGTCTACGGGCCTAGGAATGCTAATCCTAGTTAATTTCTAAGCTGGCCCCGCAAGACGTGGAGCTTTGAGCATTTTCCCGGGCTCCTGTTGCATTCACTGTAGCCGACATTGTAGTGCCGGGGACAAATGTTTAACTATTTGTTTTCACAATTAATATCATTGTAGCCTGACTTTATTTTATGAAAAGTCGATTAATTTAGATTGGTTACTGAGAGGGTTATGCTCTTTCTCTGAATAAAGTGTTGATCAATTTGTTAAAGTAAACAAAAACGTAGAGCAATGTTCATTAGTGATATTATTTTTCGAAAATTCGCTCCGAGCAGAAATGTGAGAGAGACTTAATGCACGTAAGAGTGAGAAAAATAGCGCTCCGATCGAATTAACGAAATCGCTTTAAGTGCAGCGAAGACATTCGGTTTGAAGTCAAATCAGAACTCTTGAAATAATTGTTGGGCCGGTAGTTGTTTGAGTTACTGTTGTAACCTCTTTCAACCAATCGCATACATATGCTCTTTGTTACTCTTCACGAAACCACTTTTGGCTAAAGCGAAAGTCTTCAAATTGTATATAGACTGTTACAAATTCGAAACTCACAATTGGGACTTCGAGAACGGTAAGAGGTACCAAGTCGGTTACATTAGGGCAAAGTTGCATATTCTGGTGCTGAATAAGAATCCGTTTTAAAAAATCTTCTATGAGTTGTAGTTTTGGAAATATTTCGAAAAAATTGGAAAAGTAATCTTCCTTTTTTTTCTGAAGTTATTATTGTAGAGATCACAACAAAATTAATACACTTTTTTGAGCTCTTTCCGATGATAACATTATATTTTATTTAAAACGTTTCATCTCTGACCATCATCAACTTCATTTTTTCGTATGGCCGCCACATTAGATTTTAATACTATTCAGTAGATCTATTTTTTTCTGATGCTTTTCCGTATATCACACATCCAGGTTTAATAAAATAGCTATAAATGCAAGAAATTGTTGAAAATAACAGTGGAACAAAAATATGGTATGCTGTGAAAACAAAAATAAAAAACTTTGATATAACGTCGTAGTTTTACTTCGCATATTAGAAAAGTTAATTTCAGTAAAATGTTTTAGAGGTAAAAATGAATATTGTGAATCCAAGAAAGACATAAATATAAAAATTTACTGTACTAACAACAATTCAGTAATAGCGAGCGAAATTTACTTCCAACAATATCCAGAAAAACGATAATAAAAGTTATGTTAAGATGTCAGAAAGAATGGATGGTCTTATTATCAAGTTTTCCGTAAGGATCGCAATTATGAACTCGATAACTGTAAAAGAGGCGGCGGTGTTTTGGTGGCTGCTGCTGCTTCTCTGCATATAAAAGAAATCTGTATATAAAAGAAACTGTCATCTTTGTATCCAATTTATAAAAGTGGGGACAAGAACCAAATAACCAATTACAAAGGTATCTCGCTTATGTCGACCATTCCGAAATTGATGGAAACAATTATTGCAGACAAATACTGAATGTTTACCATTTGTCTGTTTGGGAGGAATAGTATGGTTTTATTAAAAGTCGCTCAATAGCGACAAATTTAGCAGTATTTCAAGACTTTTTATCTACTTCCGTTGAGGATGGTCACCAGATTGACGTCTTATACACAGATCTGTCCAAGGCATTTGACAGTGTGTATCACCTATTGCTTCTAATGAAATTAGAAATTATAGAAATTTCAATTAGGTAATGCAGTCACATGAAACAATAGTAAAATCTGGAGTACCGCAAGGCTCACATGTTGATCCCGTACTATTCTTATTGTGTATCAATGATGTGGCTTCTTGCTTTAAGTACTGCAGATTTCTGCTTTATGCGGGCAACTTGAAATTCCTCGCATGTGTAAAAACCAAAGAAGACTATCTAAGTATTCATTGTTTATTTCTCAATTCCTTCAGATTCAGGGCGTAATCTTTTTCTTTTGTTTTAACTTAACAAAACCTATGAACGCTTTTGGGTTCTTTGCATGCTTGTAGATTATTTCTTATGCTCACAAATAAATTGAAATAACTCTAATCAACTTAAAATTCTTTATTAACAATTTTTTTTTATGCAACAATAGTGACTTTGTTTCATTTAGTTGAATTTAATATAAACTAAGTTTCGGTAATGGTCATTTGTTTAAATACGTAATCAGTTCAAAATGATTGAGGGCGTAATTATTTATTGATGTTATTAAAAGCAATTTCAAAATGTTTATAAACAATCTTACGGTTTTACATGTACACCAACTAACGTTTATTTACACTTTGCTTTGCATTGTTTAATTGAATCGCGATGGTCCTACTTATAGACTTGTATTGAAAAAGAAATGAACACAATGAAAAATATTGGTCAACAATTTTTTGTGAAAATGTGAAACCAAACTTGATATAAAAAAGTAGCTTCGTTATTATTTGTCCCTGGTATTTGCGCTTGATCTTAAATGAATCGCCATGTAATTCTGATTGCAGTTATGAAACAAATGCAACCGTGCATGTTATCAAATCGGTTATATTGGTCTGAGAAGTCCGGCTTCGGAGGTGCCTTCAAGAACGGCCAATCCTCCACGATGGTGTACATATGCTTTTAGACTGGTGTGTGTGTGTGTTTATGTGTCAGTTTGGTGATGGCGATTGCATCTTTCAATCATTCCCCTCATGTTCGTTTTTCTTAACAAAAATTTGTGTTTCAGTGATTTCAACATTTTTGTTGAAATATCTTGGGAACATAATTTTTTCTTTTATGTGCAAAATTTAATTGATGCATGATGAATCACGAACTAAATTACAATATAATACATCAAATCACAAATACAAATAATATTGTTACAACAGTTTTCAAACCTCAAAACTAAAATAACATAGCAATATGTCGAGCTTTACGTTGTGTTTACTATTGTACACTGTTTTTATATACTTATGTTATTATTTATTTTATTTTTACTCTTAAGTGGTGCCATTTGGAAATCATTTTTTTGTAGCTGTACCTTATTACTTCTAAATAAAGTAATAGTTGATTAGATTTGTAAATAAATTAAACATTGTTATTAAAGCAAGAAAGTATTAAAGCAAGAAAATGTTGTATTTAGAAACCTCGTTTCTTAAAAGACATTACTGCTCGAGAAACAGTCTTTCTTGTAGTATCATAATTTTATACGTTTTATAAGTAACTGTTAATTACGTCTTCTAATATTTATTCATTCTCATCATCATTAAGGCAATTACAATACGTCCTTCGAGTTTTATGAAAATATCCATAAAATGCAATGTTTCTATCTAATTTACTAAACATTGTTCTATGTGGTTGGCGTGTTTCTGCGTATTGTTGAAAGCAAATTTCGCTTGCTGTTACTGAATTGCTGTTAGCAAAACAAATTTTAAAATTTATGTCTTTCTTCATTCACTTTTTAAACTAAAAATTTTGCTAAAATCAGCTACTTTATTTTATTAAATAGCGTCAATTTTGAAAGAAAAAAATTATTAATTTTTGTTTCGCGATTTCTTCAGTTTAGAGAAATACATTTGGCGTTTTATGAAAACTTATTAAAACAGTGTTTCACGAGAGTTTAGATATACTGGGTGTTCCATTTGAAAATTTTGAGAAATATGTATATAATAACATGTAATAACTGATAGGCCAAAGCTGCTCTGAAATTTCTCTAGGAAAGATATTGTATTGACTGTCTACAAAAATTCACGACGAAATGTAAATAAATAACAAAGATATAAGCGCCTCATAATATAGCAATTTTTTACACTTAAACATCAATATCGTACAAACTCTTAAGAAAAACTTTGGTTATTAGCTATTCGTTATACGTACTTTCGAAATATGTAAAAATATACTATGTATGTGTTCCATTTCAAAAAATATAACTTTGATATGGCTCTCAGTTACTGAACACTCTCTATAGCCGAAAATAATTTTATAAAATAGAGCTGTCTGAGTTACGTCTTAGCTGATTTGAATTTTTCTTATATACTATAGACCAGCGGTCGCCAACCTTTTCGATGTGGCGAGCTACTTTAATAGTTGCCGAATAAAAAGCGAGCTACCTAAACCTAATTTAACTCTCCCACTATGCTAAACGCTACAACTATGCGGAATTTACGGAATAGGTCTTTTAGATTTTTCGAATATGCTGTGAGCTATCGGAATTGTCCACGCGAGCTACCGGTAGCTCGCGATCGACTGGTTGGCGACTGCTGCTATAGACGGTAGAGAAGACCGCGGCACTCGGTGGACACTCTGTATATAACTAATTTATATTCTTAAATAATTTATATTTCACGTGATAAGTTATCGCTGTCCCCTCCATCCAACGAAGTCAATTTTATATCTCCGTAGACTTTATGGAGGCAACTCGAACATGGCGGACTCTGAAGAATCCGTGACGTGGTCTAGCATCGTTTAGGCGATGACGTCACATCGTCTCGTCATTCCATCACACTCCTTGAAGACGTTTCGTCCCGGAACGTATTCCTAGTCATTTCTGATAGGTCGTGACGGAAGCGATAAGCTGAACTCATTTTGTAACCTGTGGTCATGCAGTAACAGTCCAGGAAAGGTTCTTGGGCTATAGCTGCGGACTAGAACTTCGATCCCAGTTCCATCAAAGGTGATTTGTACCATACTCCTGATCACTCTCCTACTTAGCCCATCTAAACACAACCCAATTTTGGGATGGCTAATTTCGTTTGTTCGCTAGCAGATGAGTTCTCGGATTCCACAAAGTCTTCCTCATGGAATGATAATCAGGCTTTCCTTGAGACATATGAAGTGGCTTTGGACTTCTGAACTGAACAGACTGTCTCCTCCTTTTCTTCGCTGGTGCACAGAGCCAACCGGTTGAAATGAACCACCTTGGGTTTTCCATTTCGGATTTTCTTAATCCGATAGACGACATCATTAATTCGCTTTACAACTTTGTAGGGTCCCTCCCAGGAGGTCTGCAGCTTTGGAGACAGACCTCGTCGTCGCTGAGGATTATGTAATCAAACAAGCTCTCCTGATTGGTATCCTCCATTTTGGGCGTTCATGCGATAACGATCTTTAATTCGATCGCTGGCAATTTGGATATTATGGCGCACTCTTCTTACGGAGATCACTAATGTAGTCTTTATCTGCAAGATGTTTACCAGTTTTAACAACAAACTTAAGTGGCACGGTAATCGCAGTTCGCACCCAAATATCACACTTGCGGATGTTTTTCTCGTAGTTTAATGGATGGGTGATCGGTAAGCCATGAGGAACAGATATAAATCTTTCTGATGGTTGGAGACGACTTTGGACAGGTATCGATTAATGGTCCTGTTTGTCCTTTCCACTATTCCATCCGTCTGAGGGTGTAGTAGTGCAGTAGTTCAGGTTTTCCTAATGCCGAGTAATGTAACACATCTTTTGAAACAAGGCAGACTTAAATTTTTTTCTTTGGTCTGAATGCAATTCCATGGGTACACCAAATCGAGTTTATCCATTCTCTAACTAGTCTTTCTTGCAACAATCGCAGCCTCTTGATTCTGTAGTGCGTATGCTTCGACCCATTTACTAAAGTAATCCATCACTACCACGAGGTACTCATTCCTGTCGCTGATTTCTGAGAATAGCCCGGTAACGTTTATGGCGGTTCTTTCGAAAGTTGTATTGCTTCATCTGTGCTTTGTCTTATGGGGTCCATTACTCGCCGCACATATTACACATTTTCTTACACCAGTCCTTGTAATCTGAGCCAGTTTCTCTTCCAAACGACTACAGCCTTCTGAACAAGGTCTTCTTGATAAGGTTTTAGCATTTCGGTGGCTCACAGTGTGAGCCTCACCTGCCCGATGTTGGATTTCAAAGTCGTACTCCTGGGGTCGCTCGATCCAACATGCCAGTTGTCCTTTGGGATTTTTGAATCGAAGAAGCCACTTCAATGCCGCATGGTCCGTTCTTAATAAAAAATGTCTCCTATACAAGTATTTATAAATGTGCTCGATCGACTTCACCATGGCCAAAAGTTCTCTTCGAGTGACACAATAGTTTCGCTCTGGTTTTGACAGCACTTTATGAAATAACCAATCACCTTTTTCTTGCTCATCTTGAATTTCAGAGAGCACTCCGCCAATACCAACATTGCTAGCATCTGTGTCCAGAACAAATTTTGTTGCTGGAAAGCAATTTGGCAATCTTGATCCCATTCAAATTGCTTTCTTTCTTCTATTTGTTTCGTTAGCGGTTTGCTCACATTTGCAAATCTTGAAACGTACCGCCGATAATAAGTACAAATCCCCAAAAAACTTATTATCTGATGTTTGTTTTGGGAGACTGGCCAGTCTCTTACTATTTGAATTTTCGTCTAATCTACGGCAATGCCGTCACCACTGACGACATGGCTCAGATAAGTGATCTCCTTTCGAAACAGGTGATATTTCTTAGGCCTAAGCTCCACGTAGTCGCCGCAACAATTCTTCCGGGTTTTTTAGGTGGTATGTAAACGTCTTACCAAGGGTTGGAATGTTTAAAACACCCAAATAAAAACAAATGTTTTGTTTTAAACATGTTTTTTTATTGGTGCTTTAAATTCGTTTTTGTCGTTTCAAGCGCAGAAGAAACACTTCTAATGTAAGTGTATTTGAATTTAGTCATGTATTAGCGTTGGCGCAGATGACAACACTGTAGCTCTCGATAGTTTCTTAACATATCTATTTTTTATTGCATTAGATTGGTTATAAGATAGTTGCTAGCCGAGTTCGTTCAGTCCGTTGGCAACTATTAGGTGTGGGTTAGAATTCCCTCCGGGTGCATATGGGTTCTACATATGTGAAAGATAGAATACTTATGTGTCGGATTGCGTTTGGAATTCATACCGGCTCCTTCAAACTGGGTTTTCTGCGTTTCCCCAGTTTGTTAGGCAACTGTCGAAGGAGAAATTAACATCCAAAACAGTTGCAGTCGCCAACACCCCTCCCAAAGCTATTGAGCTTGGGGAATTAGTTGGGTAAAAAAAATTATCATCACTAGAATAATGTTACGACTTCGGGGTTCACAAATTGTAATCGTTGTTTATTTTGAAAACACCTTAATGTCTACCATCATTTAACACAATGAAAGTACAATAATATCGAGCTGTACATTTGTCTAACAAAATAACACTTCTCTCTAACTCAATCGTTATATAATTCGCTTGCTAAACGCATTGCTTTCTAAATAAAAAGTGATTTAAATATCCGTTCTCTTGGCTTATATAACAACTAACGCTATTCTAGAATAGCGGCCAACAAACAAAGAACATTCCAGCAAATTTTATCACCATTCGGTCTGGAATACACTAGAATCTGCATCATAGGTGGCGCGACCAATCTAAAAATAGAATTTACTTCACGGAATGTAACAATAAATTGAAAATATTTTTCAGCATTTATTATTGTAAATTATGCGTATATTATACCGAGTGTCCGGTAAAGAATGGGCCATACTTCAAGGGTGGCTTTTTTGGATCAAAATAAATCGATTTAGATCAATTTATCTTAGTACAATTCTGCTTCATTAAAAAGTTATGGCCTTTCAAAGATAATTTTTTTATATCAATATTTTAGCAAAACTCGCTCATTTTTGGAGACATTTAATTGTAATTTGGTATTTAGAGGTTTCTTGTACTGCCGAATCTGAATATCTGCCTATTTTTAACGTAACGTATAAAGGGCGCTCTAGAGACCCTGACATTCTCTTGTTTATTGTTGTACTTTTTTTTTACGTGAATATTTTTAAAATATGTTTCATTTTCTCGAAACTACATTTAATTTACTTTAAAAAAGGCATACTTGTCACATGTCGCTAAAGTACACCAGTTTTGAGAAAAATGGCTTTGAAGTAACGCTACTTCAGGATAAAAAGACAATTACCTAAAGTTGCACTACTTCGTAATTTACTTAAAATTGAAAAAATTTTACAATTCGACATTTAAATCGACGATACATTACGTAAAAAATTCTTATTATGTTTGCTATGGCCGCGTATTTCACTCATAGTTTAACTTAGCATAATTAGCATTATCATATTCAAAGCCATTTTTCTCAAAACTGGTGTACTTTAGCGACATGTAACATATACCTTTTTTAAAGTAAATTAAAAGTTCTTTCAAGAAAATGAATATAATTTAAAAAAATATTCACGTTAAAGAAAAGTACAGCAATAAACAGAGGAATATCAGGATCTCGAGAGCGCCCCCTATATGTTACGTTAAAAATAGGAATATATTCAGATTTAGCAGTACAAGAAACCTTTAAATACCAAATTGCAATTAAATATCTCCAAAAATGAACGAGTTTTGCTAAAATATTGAAATAAAAATAATATCTTTCAAAGGCCATAAAGGCTTTTTAATGAAGCAAAATTGTACTAAGATAAATTGATCTATATCGATTTATTTTGACCCAAAGAAGCCACCCTTGAAGTATGGCCCATTCTTTACCGGACACCCAGTATAAACATACTTGGTGGTATTAACAGACTAATACATTAAACAAACAACTAACAACTATAAAATTATTAGGAACATTTAAAATTTTCTTTTATAAAGTTATATCTTAACTTTTAATTTCTTTGCACAATTTTCTATTAATTTATATCAAATTTATTTCATTTTAATTATTCCATTCTTGAATTGTTCTAGGAAAATTTATGACTATTTCTTTTCGAAATATAATTATATTATAATATAATTATACAGTGGTCCAGTGACCACCAATAAGAAATATTTTTATTATTGATTTCTCAGAAAAATGTATTCTTTATGAAGGCCTCTGCATCTTCCCAAACTCACAACGCACGTATCAAAATTTGAATACCTCTTGTTACAGACACGACCTGTAAAATCATACTCCAGGGGTGCGTTCATAAAGTCCATGGAGTTAACTCGAAGTTAACTCTATTAACTCTAAACCGTTCATAAATTGTCCGAGTTAATAGAGTAAACTCTACTCCCAGCGTTCATATTCGAAGTTAAAATTACTCAAAGTTAACTTTTTCTACTTATCTCTGAGAGGTAGGTAAAATTTACTCGACATGCGCAATGAAAGAAAAGTGCTGCACGCGCCTCATATGTAATCGAATCAATGCAAGTTAACTAACACTACTTAAAAGTAACTGATACAAATGAATTCGTTGCGAATTGTTATTACATAAGAGAATGATGTTTTCTTCTTCATCATCAGTATCCTCTTGTAATAATATTTATTAAATCTTATTATATGTACATATATCTTAAAGTGTAAATTCGTACCATAACATTTTGCACACCATTTATGATAGAGTAGGTATGCTATAATAATTGCTTTTAATAATTTATATAATTTATTCCAAACAGTTAGGTTAAGTGTATGTATGTTTAACTCTTGTGCTTGTACTATTATAACTCCACAGAGTAATTCGTAATAAATCAACATTAACTCGACTCTACTCCAACTCTACTCGGAGTAAACTTCCTGAACGCACTCCTATAGTCTTCTGTCGATCTGGCAAGTTAACCATAAAGATATTTGTGAACATGTTCCATTGTTTTCACCATGGCAAAGAGCTACTTTCTGGTTACAGTGGTTACACAATAGTTCCTTAAAACTTTAAGAAAGTACCTAACTATATGCCTAATAATGTTTTTCTTCGTCCTGCACTTGTGATAGTACGCTTCCAGTTCCGGGTTGCTAGTATCACTATCAACGATGAACTTGCCCGCTGATCATGGATAAGACCATAATAATAATCTAGAAGTCCTTTAGATTGTCAAAAGCTTCTTGACAGCCTTCACTCCAGAAAGATGTGGTTTTCCCTCGGTCAGCGCATGCATAAGTTTGACTGTCTTTGCAAAGTCTTTCACGAATCGTCTGTAATATGTGCATAGTCCCAAGAAACTGTGCAATTCATAGCTCCGTTAGCAACTGGATCAGGTTAACTAAATCGTAAAAAACCGATTTACCGGTTAATCATACTTTTTTGTTTAACATTTTTGTTGTTATTCTGAGATCAATTGTCATCAAGTGTTATTATTGGGAAAAATTATTGTTAACGTTTACTATTAATGCGAGTTTGCTGTCATCGACTTAATGTTTCAAATCAGTGTTTGGTTAATACAAATGCACTATAAAATTGGTATTATACTGTGCTTTAAAATGGCGAAACCAATGCCATTTTGCACTATTCAAGGACACTCTCTGAGTATGGGAAAATGTTAATCTCGTGTTTCCTAAAAAATATGGAGGTTATAAGGTTGGAATTTGAAATTTTTATTATTTACCAACTCTGAATATTTTAACAATTTTTATAGTGGAAGACATATTTAAAATGATGTTCAACTATAATTTTTATTTAAAATCAATAAATAGTATAATTTTGCACAAAAATCGTCATAAAAATTATCTGACAACCAAGCTCTTAATTTGGTAAGTAATTGCATTTAGTTACTTATGAATTTACTTTGACTGAATATGTATTCTTTAATGTCAGCCGACAGAAACATAAACCTAAAGTAGAATTTTTTAAACATTTTTCTTATGCTCAGAGGGCGTCCCTGAATAGTACAGAATGGCGCTGGTTCGCCATTTTTTGAGCACTCTTTATACCCGCTTCAGTTCATAAACTTTTAACTCACGGTAGAGATATTATTCAAAACTCTATTGTACTAATAGGACAATTAAGTGAAGATACTTTAGAAGCAAATGATAATTTTTTTCCGTAAATATCATGAAAGTAATATAGAGTTTCGCATAACGAGGATATTTTACATTCGTTGCTATTAGCATCTGATCCAGCCATTTCGATATTGTGTGGTTATTAGGGCAACTTGAATTTATACATCAACATGACCTACTATTCGAAAATTATTTTTTTGAATTATCTCATTATTTTGTAAGCAGATTTAAGAAATTTTAGTATCCCGATAAAGAAAAAATTAAGTATGAAAAAATTCGTTCTTATCTCGACATGTCAACAATTGGGTAAATATCAACTATTGGTCCCCTTACCTTACTTTTGTTTTGTAAAAAAAAGTTTAGCCAAAATACATTAAAGTTACAATAGCACATATTCGAATAAAAAATTCATCAAGTTGACCGTGATTTTTTCAGAATAATTTCAGCAGATCGACGGACGTCTTGAATTAACTTTTTTATTACGTCTATTATAACATTTAATACATAAATTACAAAATGCAACAGACAAGTGAAAAAACCCATCTAGTGTGGACAGAACATTAATTCCATTTTAGAAGAAATTTTCGATCTAAATTTATCTTGTACTTTACATCGGGTGCGTTCAGAAAACCAAGCAGCTGCTAGTCAGCACTTAACGTGATCTGTAATAGCACGTTGATGTTTTCTGAACGACTTGCAGAAATTTATCATTTTAGTGTCCTAACCTCCCTTTTGTTGTACTACTGCGATCACCTTATGATTGTTATTTGTATTTGTTATTAACTACATCAAGTTTAAAACACAATTTATAAAAACTTTCCCTTTCACTATTATAAAAAACATAAGTTAGATGTCAGTAGTAGTATCAAGCGCTGATTTATGTAGCATAAAATAATTGTCCTTCCTCAAAGAAGCAGCAGCTGACTAGCAGGGTTCTCTTCAGAGCAACTGCTGGGTAAACAACTCGACTGCTTGCGTTCTTTGAATGTGCTTATTGTGAGCCATCGTTATCGATTTGCTAATACACTATGAAAAGACGCATTTTTGGTAATGACCTTTTCCAACAAAAAGGCGAAATTAACTGAATTTGAACTCAAAACGTATAATACGAGTGTACTCTCGTGCCAAGCGATTTTTATGGTGTGCAAGTGCGTTCATATTACGAACTTCTATTTTTGTAACTAAAAAAATCGTGTGATAGGAAATCCCTGTGTGCGCCTAACTTTTTACCATTTTTTTTTTTTCGATAGACGCTTTTACCGAAATTATACCACATTACCATTAAATTGTAGCTAGATTTCGGCCTTTCACGGTATCGATATTATTTCGGTTTGAAGTTCCTGTTAATTTATACTATATAAATGTGTTATAGGTTATGTATACCATATGTAAACCGCTATTGTGTAACATAGTAGACAAAAGAAGAAATACATTGTGATCAACAATGACTAAAGGTTTGCGTCTGAAATATTTCAAATATGTTGCGTTAATATGCTTGTTTCTTGACGTTGTTTAATTATGTCGTTGTGCCGAAAACGCTGGATTATTACACGAAAGCATATTTAAATTGGCATAAATCTTGTCCCTTTTTACTAATTTGCACTTCCTTATTGAAATGTCCCTTCTTGTACTATCTACAATTTTACTATCCCCCCTATTCTGTAACTCATAACGGCATCGTTAGATACTGATAATCATTAAGTGACATATTTTGACCAATCAGTACATAGAAATGCGTTGTATCAAAGCACTGATTGGTCAAAATATACCACCTAACGAATATCGGTATCTAACGATGTCGTCATGAATAGAGGGGTTAGTGTGGGTTTAACCAAAGTCATATACAGGTGATTGAAATTCGAGGGCCAGCATGGGGATCTCGCCTATTATAAAAAGATAGAGAATCGGTTAAATGGAAGCAAAGTTGCCAAATTTCATGCTAATTAATAATCTGTTAAGAAATTTGAAATATCTCGAACGGTTTCTTCACAATCGAAGAAAAACGAAAAATTGCGATTTTCGAGAATCGGACATAACTTCTTTATTTATGATTTTTTTCAAAATCTGTGAAAACATTTCTGAAGCAACTTTTTACGCTTGATTGAATGCCGAACGTACTTTATTTCTAGAGCGATTCGTTTTTGTTTTTCCAGAGCCAACTTCATTTTTTCTTATGGGCGCGTTTTTTGTCGCTTGGACAGATAGATAGCACCTTTCCTTCTCAATTCATTGGTATGCCACACTTGCTATTTTGTTTTAATTTTCGTTGAGAAATTTTGAAAAACTGAAATTAGATTCATGTACACACATTAACTTAGCTTAGATTCAATTGTATGCTGCGTATCCACGGATACGTATACCTTTGTTTAATTGGTCTCTAATTAAATATAGAATCGCATATTCAAATGAAGGAAAAAGTGATATGTTGCGCATTTTTTATTTGCCACAAAAATTCCTCTATAAGTACTCAGTGGTATTTAAAAACCTATCCGAAGATAATTCAACCAAGTACATATTAGATATTTTTCCAAGTTGGATAACAATTTCGATCAATTTGATACATTTGAAACTCCAAAAGAATGTACAGAAGTAGAATAGAGAAAAAAAATCACAGCATTTGTTCGAAGACATTTCCATTTTCCGCAATATTTAGCCGTTGTATCATTTTGTATCAAATTGTTATCTTGGAAATATATTTAATACTTGGTTGGATTCTTTCCGGATAAATTTCTAAATACCGCTGAACACTTGTAATGGAATTTCGTTGTGACAATAAAACATACGCAACATATCACGTTTTTCTTCAATTGGATTCGCCACTCTGTATTTAATGACAAACCAATTAAACGAAGATTGGCTACGCAACATACAGTTGAATCTAAGCTAACTTAATATGTGAAACTAAGCTAACTTAATGTGTGCACGTAATTTAATTTCAGTTTTTTCAAAATTTCTCAATGAAAATTAAAATAAAATAGCAAGTGCGGCACACCAATGAATTCAGAAAAAAATGTGCTATCTACCTGTCTAAACAACAAAAATCGCGCCCATAAGAAAAAATGAAGTTGGCTCTAGAAAAACAAAAACGAATCGCTCTAGAAATAAAGTACGTACGCCATTCAATCAAGCGTAAAAAGTTGCTTCAGGAATGTTATCACAGATTTTGGAAAAAATCATAAATATAGAAGTTATGTCCGATTTTCGAAAATCGCAATTTTTCGTTTTTCTCCGATTGTGAAGAAACCGTTCGAGATATTTCAAATTTCTTAACAGATTATTAATCACCATGAAATTTGGCAACTTTGCCTCCATTTAACCGATTCTCTATCTCTTATAATAAGCGAGATCCCCATGCTGGCCCTCGAATTTCAATCACCTGTATATGACTTTCGTTAAACCCACACTAACCCCCTGTATAATCTCAACGCCCACTGTATACAGGCCTGCTCAAAGCGGTGGGAGATTCTCGTTTGAATGGAATTATAACCTAAAATTATTTAGATACATACAGAGTGTTACATAAAATAATGACAGCATGCAGCGGGATTTTTTTTAAATGGAACATCCTGTATATTTTCTTATAGAAAGACATAAGACTTGATTCTCTAAACAGTAGTACATAAAATATTTATATTTACTTAACCAACTAAGAGTAAATTATTTTTTTGTTGAAAACGGTCTAACTTTTTACTTCTCTTGAAATACTTACTGTAAACGTATCGTTTGTCGTACAGCAATAAATCCGTAGTGTTATAAATGTAAGTATAAGGAATAACCTGGATATAAATTCTTTTAGTTTTATTTGTTTTTTCAAATGTTCAAGCCTGTGCAATTGTCAGATTTTCAAACTGCTGTTATCAGGGTTGGGAAGTTACACGTAAAAAATTGTTTTCTACGTTACGGTAAATTACGCGTAAATAATGCGTAATTTATGTCATAAATGTAAAAAATGTAATAAATTCAAAACTTGTTTTAAAAAGTTTATTAAATTGTTTTCGTAATACTTGAATGTTATTTCATTATAACTGCACTGTCTCCATGGTTGTTATGCTATCCATAAGGGCCTAGGCCGCGGCCGGTTAAATTTTAACGGCCGTCTATTTGCTCTGTATCTCATATGTTGCTATAGTTACAACTAAATCACACTCATAATTCTGCCTACTTATCGAAGTTTATTATTATGAATGTTTTTGCCAAAATAAAGATTTATTTCATCATTTAGTATTACGAAAACTATAAAACAACATACGGCCGATATGCATATAACAAACTCGGATAATTTATAGCCTCGGCTGGCGCCTCGGCCATAGAACTTATCCTCGTTCGTTATATCAAGCATATCGGCCTAATACCGTTATATACTTTTATAAAAAGCGTCGATTACACGAAGCTACTTTACTGGCTGCTAGTTAGATAGTTTACTAGCGGATAGTAAAAAAGCTACGTGTAATTGTAGTAGCTAGTAAACTATCTGAAAAATTTACTCGCTAAAAACGGAGCATGAAAAGTTGAACACCCGTCAACTTTACTGACTACTAGCTGGCGAATTTACACGCTGGTTAATGAACTCGCCACATGTAAAAACAAAAAGCTACCCAAAAGAAGCTAGTTCGGTGTAGGTTGGTCATGAAAAATGTCGGCTGAGGTAATTCGCGCATTTGTCGCTTTTATTAGTGCATTGCTACAAGAAGAAATAAGAAACGTAGAAGCAGAAAATAAACGAAATTTATCAAAATCGTTTTGTTTATATTTAAATAATCCTTATGTTTACAGAGGTTATATATTTCAAAAATTGTTATAATTTCTGCAGCGCTCCATTTAATATCCATGTTTTCTTTCATGAACATATGATTAAAAGATTGTAAACTCGCTAACTTGCCACTAGCTGCGTGTAATTGGAACCAATGTTTACTAGCTACTCGCTCACTATCGGGTTTTTCCACTAGCTAGCTAGTAGCGAGTAAACTAGCTTCCTGTAATCGACGCTTAAGTGAAAAAGCGTTTCAAGACGAAACCTTTGTAAAAAAAACTAACATCTTTGTTCGGAAGACATTGCATTTGTTTGAAGTACTGCAACAGGAATAAATTTTTAAAGAAGTTGAGCAATGTGAAAACGGTTTACCTTAGGACCTGTATAGTACATAAAATCACGTTAGAATTCACTCCGGAATCTAAAAATGTAGTTATGTCGTCGTAGAAACGCATAATCCGTATTTACACGAAAACGCGAGGAATTTCGCGAAAACTCGCAATAACGCGTAGAGTTAGACTTATTACGCGATATTACTGAACTGTCGTAGTAATTTCGTGAAACCACTAACTGAGTCTTGCGTTTTCGTGGAATCATTAAATGAGTTTAGTGACAACGAAATCTGCCAAAACAATATGACGCATGCGTCGGAGAGGCGAGAGAGGATGGGGTAAACGTCTACGATCCTGCACACACGACGCGTGTGCGGCAGTATTTAATTTAGAGGTTATGGGACGTATGTGTGCAATTTAGTGGACTTTATTTTAAGTATTTTACTTATTATAAAATTGAAGAAAACGCGGAAACAGTGCAAAAAACAAGTGATGAAACGGAAATCGTATGTAAAGACGATTTCGATCAGACAATTAATAAAATATATGAGAATAGAAAAGACAAGCCGCAATGGAATTTAAAAAAAATTGAAGAGGTTATCAAAATAGTGGAAAATTACAAATCGGCACCCGCAAAACATGAAAACAGAAACAGTACTACTACGGAACCAAATACGATGTCATTAGAGTCGGTACGTGCAAAACTTTGGTTTTAAAATCGGACTCAGATTCCAGTACTTTTGTAAAGATTGTCCCCTCGGAAGATTATCATTCCGTTTTGACAGAATGTCATATATCTACAGGTCATGGGCGCAGAGACAAACTCTTATATCAACTGAAAACTAAAAAGCTTTCTATACCTTTACCGGTTATAGAACAATTTTTAAAACTTTGTAAAACATGTCATTCTAAGATATTGATGACAAAAAAAGGTGCTGTCGTTAGACCAATTCTTTAGAATGATTTTAATAATAGAGGGCAAGTAGATCTCGTTGATCTACAGTCTACCCCCTTTAAACAATACAAGTGGATAATGCACTATCAAGATCATGCAACAAAATTTTCATTTTTACGACCATTAACCTCTAAAAGAACTGCTGAAGTTGCAACAGAATCATTGAAAATATTCTTAGAAATCGGCTGCCCAACCATTTTACAAAGCGACAACGGTCGTGAATTTACGTCTGAAGTGATCAAAGAATTAACATCAATGTGGCCATCCTGTAAAATTATACATGGTCGCCCACGGCATCCAGAAAGTCAAGGCTCTGTAGAAAGAGCTAACCAGGATGTGGAAGCAATGCTTCGTTCTTGGCTCATAGATAATAAAACAATCAATTGGGCAATAGGATGTTACTTCGTCCAATATCAGAAAAATACATCGTTGCATCGTACCATAAAACGAACACCGTACAAAGCTTTGTTTGGTATGGATCCGAAAATAGGCCTCGGTACAACTGTCGCGCCACCAGAGTTACTCAAGAAACTTATTACAGAAAAAGATTTAGAGAATTGTACCGAACAACTTATTGCTGACAACCAAATCCGTTCTTCATTACCACCTATCATAGATAACAAAACTCCTTCTACAAGTCAGCCTGTTACAGACCATCAAACTCATACACAAGAAACTAATCCAGACGATCTACCTCTTTCACAGGCATTACAGAACTTACAGAGTATTAACGAGGGTCAACTACCTTCATCAATATACGAAGAAGATTTTTCAGATAATTGTAATGTCATGCCACAGGAAAATCAAGTAAAGTTTTGTCACGTGTGCCATAAAAAGTCTGATGATGCACATTCCTGCGTCACTTGTAACCAACCTGTGCATGCTATTTGCGGAGAGTCAATAGAGAAAGAAGGTTATGGCGCAAAAGTATTGCAACAGAGAAAATGCTATAAGATCAGAAAGAGAAGATGCTATCAAAAATATAAAGAGATCTGCAGAAAAAATGACAGAAGTTGCGTCCAAAAAGTTTAAAGACATCGAAATAGGTTCTGCTGTTTTGATAGAAGTTCCGAAAGTTGATAGAGGCCCTTTACACTGTTGAAAACCGCATTCATCGGTGTGAAAGTTAAAAAATTGCGTGTTAAAATTTACACAGTGACCGTGTAAATTTGCCACAAAAATCACTCCGGCTATTGCGTATTATTTATTAACTCCTTTTTGTTGTGAAATCACACAAAAGTGATGAAAATAACTGTTGCGTGTGCATGCGAGGGGCGTGTTTTTTTACGTATGTGATTGTGGACTGTATTTTGTGGCCCTTCGCTTATTTTTTGTTGATGAAAAAGCCTGCTTTATTCTTTATAAGTCTTTTATTCACTTATTTACACAAAACAAACTTAAACATAAGAAAAAATACAAAATTGGTAACGGAGCACGTGAACACGTAAAAGCAGAAACTGATATGGCTGTTTTTGTCATGCGCGAACGCTCGGACCTGCGTGACATTTATTAATCAACGACAAGATCGCATCCATTCGGGTTGTCTCGTAATGATTCGTGTGCGCTCAAACATTCTTATTTAAAATTAAATAAACTTCTGTGAACATAATGCCGCCCACGTTTGAAAAAACCAATTTCAAAAAAAATTCAAACAACATACATATAAGAAATCATCAATAAACTACAAATCACCTTTTACAAGCACTGTGCACTAATTGTCTGTGGGTAATATGCAATTCGGTTGGCTGGCCTTTTGACTTCACCGCGAGTGGTCTTGATGGTGACTGCTCTAACGATGCCGTCTTTCCCAGGATGTAGTTGCTGAACGCGTCCGATCGGCCAAACCAAAGGAGGTACGTTGTCTTTCTTCACCAAGACTAATTGACCAATTTTCGGTGCGGGGCTAGAGCCTTTTATCCATTTAGTCCTCTGCTGTAGCTGATGTAAGTATTCTGTTGACCAACGGTGCCAAAAATGTTGCCTCAGCCGTTCAATAAGCTGTAATCTTGACAAGCGATTTATATTTAATTGGGTCAAATCAGGTTCTACAGTGGTTCTTAGTGAGTCTCCTATAAGGAAATGGGCTGGAGTGAGAATATTCAGGTCGTTGGCATCTTCGGATAATGGAAGAAGAGGTCGTGAATTTAGGATGGATTCTATGCATGTGACATTGGTATACATTTCTTCGAAAGTTAACAAAGCATTTTTTACAATTCGTTTGAAGTGATACTTAAATGACTTCATTGCAGCGTCCGAAATGTGGGGCCCTAGGCGGAATGAAATGCCATGTTATGCCTTGATTTATTAACGCATCTGAAATATCCTTGTTTTCTAGAACTGTTTGTCGTAGCTCTTCTAGCTCTCTATTTGCCTTCACGAAATTCGTATAGCATTATCTAATACATGTTAGAAATCATTCCTCTTCTGGCTAGAAATCTCTTAAATGCTTTTTTCTATTTTGCGTTGGTAACAGAGCTATTAACGCACCGAAACGAGTGCTTCAATAGAAAATTTGAGTGCGTTAATGGCATTGGTGTAATTAATTTATTTAATGTTGGTAGTACTAATTCCAAGTAAGAAATAAATATCAAATGTCAAACGATATCAAGAACTTTTATTTAATTTAAACGATCACCACCATGAAATGTGCAATTATTATAAACTTTAACGATTACATTGGATGTGTCTTTAGAATTTATACTAATGCCTGGTATGTTCTGATTTGATACTCGTCCGTTCCATCACTCGCCGCAAGCGGCTCGTGATGGAATTTCGGACTCGTGCTTGAAAGACTGCCTTCTGTAACTTGTGTTTTAATATACTATTATGAAAGCCTCTGTGCTCAAATCCGTCACTAACTCTATATGTATTGCCTTTACTGCCATGCAAATGAATATTGCAACATAGCGTTTTGAAGTCGAGGACTTTCTATGAGTACCATTTCTTATAAGAAAAGGTCCGCAGTAGTCTACTCCCGTATTGACAAATCGTCGTGCGGGTTGAACACGTGATGTTGGTAGATCTCCCATCCCATGATGTGTTGATAAGGAACGGGTTTCGCTTTGAAGCATGTTACGCAGTTTCTTATGACACGTCGTACAGTGCTGCGTCCGGACAATGGCCAAAACTTATTTCTTAAGTTTGCCAATGTGGCTTGTGTTCCTGCATGAAGTTCAGATTGGTGAGTATGTTGAATTAACAATGTAGTGAATGGATGTTTGCTGGGCAAAACTACAGGATGCTTTTTTCCAAAACTGCAAGTTGCCTGACGCAATCTTCCACCTACCCTGATTAAAACTTCACTGTCTATGAAAGGATTTAATGATCTAATCCTACTGTCAGTTTTCAGATCTTTCTGGGCTCTCAGGCAATGTAATTCATCGGGGAATGATTGGAATTGAACGACTATGCATTTAGTAGTAGCTTCCAATTCTGAAGTTGATATTCGTCCGGTATGAAACTTGTATTGTTCGCCTTTCGTGCGATTTAGTAAATTGTAAATAAACCTTCTACAGTAAGTAAATTGGTACTGAATGATGAAAATCGGTCAAGTAATTCCGTAGATGGAACTACAGCGACGCTAGCAATTTTTGATATATTCCGTTTTTCTGGAATGTCGATCTCAGATGAATGAATTTCCGATTTAGGCCAGTGTTCACAATCCTTTTGTAACCACGATGGTCCATGCCACCACAATTTGCAGTGTACCAGTTGATTGGGTAATATTCCTCTGGAGAGGATGTCGGCCGGGTTGTCGTCGGTATTGATGTGGCTCTAATCTGATGGTTTTGTGATGTCTTGAATTTCACCTATCCTGTTTGCTACAAAGGTTTTCAGCTGTCGTGCAGTAGTATTTATCCATGCGAGGACGATGGTTGAATCTGTCCAATAATACGTGCGACTTATGTCAACATCTAATGCATGCATTACCTTATCCATTAGCTGTGCTAGTAGCAATGCGGCACATAACTCTAATCTGGGTATTGTCATTGACTTTAAAGGAGATACTCGAGATATAGAGCACAATAAGGCACAAGATATCTTTCCGCTTTTGGTAAAACATCGGACACAGACGCAAGCGCCGTAGGCTTTCTCACTCGCGTCACTAAAGTCATGTAAGTCTATTATGCCCTTGTGTGGCATAATGTTTCGTTTTATTCTTAAAGAATTGAAGATTGCCAAGTCATTTTGATATTATAACCATTCACTGTGCAAACTTAATGGTAAAGTTTCGTCCCACGAAATCTTTAATTGCCACAATATTTGCATAAATAATTTGGCCTTGACGATGACAAGTCCCAATAATCCTAACGGATCAAATATTTGGGCGATGCGAGATAGAATTATGCGTTTGTTGATTTGGTTGTCCTTGAATTTCATGATGGTGTACTGCAATGTATCATGTTTGGAGTTTCACTGCAATCCCAGAGTTTTTATATTTTCGTCCTTGTCTAAATTTAAAACTGTCGATTCTGCTGCATCAGGAAGTAATTGATTCAATAATGTTGCATCATTGGATGCCCATTTTCTGAGACTGAAACCGCCACGCTCCATTAACTTGTTTATTTCCTCAAACAGTATTTTAATGTCGGTACCGTTCTCACAACCTGTTAAGAGGTCGTCAACGTAAAAGTTTCTGCATGCTATTTTTGAACCAATTGGTAGTTCCTTTGTTTCGTCCATTGCAAGCTGTTTTAATGCTCTTGTTGCAAGAAAAGAAGCCGAGGCTGTTCCATAAGTAACAGTACGTAATTCAAAAATCTGTAACGGCTGCGTTGGCTCATCTTTCCATAATATTCGTTGTAGAGATGTCTGCGATTCATCCAGTAAGACCTGCCTATACATTTTTGTGATGTCGGCAGTCAAAACAATATTATGTGTTCGAAATCTAGATGTTATTGAAAACAAATCTTGTTGTACCGCTGGACCGACCATTAACGTGTCGTTAAGAGAATGTCCAGAAGTTGATTTCGCCGATGCATCAAAGACTACTCGTAATCTCGTCGTCAAGCTATCTGCCTTTATTACAGCGTGGTACGGTAAGTAAAACACGTCGTTATTTATTTGAACGTTTTCAGGTGCTACTTGTTTCATGTGTCCCAACTGTAAGTATTCATTCATGAAATCAGTATATGACACGCGTAGTTCCGGTGATTTTGCAAGTTTTCGTTCCAGTGCGTAAAATCTTTCTGTTGCGCGATCAATGGAATTTCCTAACAATTTTTCAGGATCACTTTTTACAGGTAGTTGGACAATAAACCTACCATCCTCGTCACGTTTATGAGTGTTGATGAAGTGATTTTCGCAAGCTAATTCTTCTCTGGTAAAATGGTTACGATTATTACAATTTTCTATTTGCCAGAACTTTGCAATAACTGAGTCCAGAGCATTTTCTATCGCCAGATTGCATGCGACGTTGCTCGCTAAATGTTTGACTGAAGAAATCGATCCAGAGATTATCCAGCCTAATCGCGTTTTTTACATGATTATTTGCGTGTTTGGTAATTTTACTTGGCCTAAACATAGTAAGTGCCAAAATAGTTCTGCACCGATTAGTAAATCTATTCTTTTTGGTACATTGAATTCAGAATCCGCTAATTTTAAATTTTGTGGAATATTCAATTCACCTTTGTTTACAGTTACGGCGGGAATAATGTTGGTAATATTTTGTAGCACAAGACAATTTAAATTTGTTTCAAATGCGATTTGCGATGTGCTGCGATTTTATTTTAATTGTCGTCGCCTTCTGAATTCGCGTTACTGCCTAATTTATTCCAGTGACCGGAATGTTGACTGAAGTTCCTTTTAATTTTAATTTTTGTATTAAAGAAGCGGTTATGAAGTTCGATTGCGAACCCGAATCGAGCAATGCTTTGCATTGGTGTAACTGGCCGTTATTATCGTAGATTTTGACGATTGCTGTTGACAATAGTATTTGCGGGTAATTTTGTTGTACAGTGTGAGCAACAACAGTTTGCCATTCTTCGTTCTGAGCATTTGAATTGCTGTTTTGAGTAGTCTGTCTTCTGCTGCTTGCTCAGTAACGTGGAGCAAAGTATTGTGCTTTTGTTCACATTTTCTTCATTAACTTGCATTGCATGAATTCGCGTTATGTCCCGTTCTTAAGCAATTTAAGCAAAGTTTGATACTCTTCACTTGCTTGATGCGCTGCTCTGCCGAAAGTTTTAGAAATTTTGGGCATTGATGTATAAAATGATCGTTTTTGCAAACAACACACATGGGAACATGACTCGATACATGCGCTAATGATTTGTAATGCTTGGTTAGCTTTGTGTTTGCTGTCAAATGCAAAGTGTTCTTTGATATTGCTTCTAACGAAGCGCATTTATGTGAAAGAAATTCTAATAGCTTTTTGCAAGTAGGAATTACGTCGCTTTTTGTTTTAGATTCTCATTCTTTATTCGAAATCCGATCTAATTTGTTAGTTATTAAATAAATTAACCAGTCATCCCATTACTCCACCGGTCGCTTTAACGCTTTTAAAGCTCTGGTGTGTTTTTGAAAAACATCTACAATTTGTCGCAATGTGATCGCGTTTTCATGGGTACAGGTTGGCAACTCGTGTATTTCCTGAACGTGCTTTTTAATTATTAATTTTTTGTTATCGTAACGTTCCTTTAAAGTGTTCCACGCAGTACCGTAATTGTCCGACGTGATTTTGCAATTCTTGGTCGCAATTTGCCGCTTCGTCCTTAAGACATGCTTTTAGATAGTGAAATTTTTGCACTTGCGATATCGTCGCGTTAGAATTGATCAAAGAATTAAATGTTTCGTAAAACGGCATCCAATCTTCTAAATTTCCGTTAAAAGACGGAAACGTAATTCGCGGTAACCGAACTTGTCCTTGAATTTCCTGCGAATTTTGCGAATTGTTTATTTTCGTTGTAAGCTGCACGTTTTGGTTGTCAAATAAAGTTAATTTCTTCGCCACGTGACGTTGCGTTAAAAAAGTAATTTTCAAACTCTTGAATCTCCTTTTGATCTTCTTGTTGAGGCTCTAATGTTTCGATTTTTGCTTGAATGTCATAAAATTCTGACCAAAGTTCTTTTGTTTTTGCTAAACGTGTTTGAACCTGGCTTTTGTTAAAGTTTTCTGCGTTTACTCCGTTAATGTATTTTTCGAAATTTGTGAGCGATGCCAAAATGTGACCGCGTTTACATTTCAGTTCCTTGCACGTGTTTTGTTGCTTGTTCGCCATTTTGCGGAAAATGCAATGATTTATGGAAAAATAGGACTTGGAGACTCACCTTGTTGCGGATTGTTGTCTGCTGCCCGTCCTGCTTGTCTTAAACATCGTGGATGACTTGAACTTTCACTGATTTGCAAAGATGAATGTCGATGATCATCCGGCTTCTTAGGACCATATGTTGCGTGGGCATGCGAGGGGCGTGTTTTTTACGTATATGATTGTGTGTGTGGACTGTATTTTGTAGCCCTTCGCTTATTTTTTGTTGATGAACAAACCTGCCTTATTCTTTATAAGTCTTTTATTCACTTATTTACGCAAAACAAACTTAAACATAAGAAAAAATACAAAATTGGTAACGGAGCATGTGAACTAGTGATGGGAAAAACGGTTACATCGTTGGAACGTTACTTTCGTTACAGCGACGCAAAAATACCGCGACAGAGTAACGTTACTTTGTCGCGTTATTTTTGCATCTTGGTACTTGATGTAGGCAATTCCTGTTGCGTTGGAGCGAAATAACTATAGCGACAGTAGCGAGCGAAACGGGGCGAAAGACTGCATTTATGCGCGCGTCACCCGCAAATGCATTTTGCCTTTGATTGTAAACAATAACCTCTCACAAATTCAAAAATACCTGTCTTGAGACGTTACGTAGTTTATTATGATATATGTTGACAACTAATCTCGGGCTGCTAAATGATAAAAGTGGTGTTTAAACCGGTGGTGTTTAAAAACTTTATGTACATTCTCTTGACGATTTAAGTAACGAACATTTGGCTGTCGACCCTTAGTTAAATTTTCAATTGTTCAGTACTGGCTTTTAAAGTAACTAGTTCCAATAAACGCGACGCGACGTCGAGACTGAGTACCAGCAAAGCGTTAAACGTTATACGTTACTGAAAAACACGAACGCTTTGTAATTTCTCAATTCGCAACATACGCGACATTGGAACTGGTTATTTTAGAAACCAGTAACGCAAAGTAACGTTACAAATTTATACCGCGACAAAATAACCGTTACAGAAATACCGTCTCACCACTAATGTGAACACGTAAAAGCAGAAACTGATATGGCTGTTTTTGTCATGCGCGAACACTCGGACCTGCGTGACATTAATCAACGACAAGATCGCATCCATTCGGGTTGTCTCGTATTGATTCGTGTGCGCTCAACCATTCTTATTTAAAATTAAATAAACTTCTCTGAACAATAACACAGTTAAGTGTGTTTGGACCATCTGCGTAATTTTTTTATACGGGTGAAGTCAGCTCGAGCCGTCTGCATATAGGTGCGGTGAAAAACGACGCAACTTGTGCTATCATTTGCTTGCTAAAATTAGTAGGTTTAACGTGCAATAGTGAAGTGTAAATTAATCGCTAAATGCAGAAACGGGACATGTCACATTTTCAAAGTTCATGTTCAGGAAGTGGAAAAAACTGTCTAATTTGTTTAAAACAAATGTTTTTTTTTTACCTACGTTTCTGACTGCACTTTCTTTACATCTGTTGCCGTGGGTTAGTGTAGAGTTTCTTTGATTTGCGTTTTTAAAATTAACGCACCTGTCAGTTTATCAAATGAACATGTCCCCCATTGAAAATGTGACATGTCCCGTTTCTGTAATTAGCGATTCGAATATGCACGCAATTAAATTAAAATTAAAATTCACACACACGTATGTAAAATGTCACCTTCAGTGGTGTTAATTTTTTACACAATGAATGTGTAAATTATTTACACTAAAGGTCTGTGTTAGTTTTCACACTAAAGACGGTGTGGACCGCAAATGACACTGCGATTGTATTAATTTTAATTGCAACAGTGTAGATTCGAAGAACATTGAAGGTATTATTATGGACAAGAAAAATGGTCTGTACCAAATTGGAACATCTGTTGGTATTATAAAAGACTGGATGGCTCGCAATGCAATACAACCCTCATACGTGAAGTTTTTGGATATAGTTCCACAAAACAAACTCTTTACGGGAAATATCTGGGAAGCATTCATTATTTGGGGGTCAGGGATTTAATAAATGTTCTTGTGCAAAATCAAAGATTCAGTGTAAAAGCAAAAGATGTGTATCCAGAAAAAATAATGTTATTTGTAACTCTAGATGCCATAAATCACTTACGTGTTATAATAAATAGTTAAGCCATAGTTAAATATATTATAATTCATAAAAAAGTGTTTTTTTATTACCTTTTCAATCAAATAAAACCTTATTCCTTTTATACGAGTATAACACATAACTTACCTACTCAAAATAAAGTACTATACCTATGTATACCTACATAATAATATCCACGAAAACGCAAGATTCAGTTCGTGGTTTCGCGAAATTACTACGACAGTTCAGTAAAATCGCGTAATAACTCTACCTCTACGCGTTATTGCGAGTTTTCGCAAAACTACTCGCATTTTCGTGTAAATACGGATTACGCGTTTCTACGACGACAGATATATAGGGTGTTCTTTAAAACAAAAAATTAACATAACGCCCAAACTAAACGGAACACTGTATACAACAAACTGTTTTTAAAATATGCTCCATATGATACAGTGAAACTTTTATTTGAGACATTCTTCTGTAAAATGAGTAACTAGAGAGAAAGAAAGTTCATGGTTTACGACATTTTGGTAATATTTTTTATATTAGATGTTTATTATTCAAACAATACAAATTTAAGTGAATAATTCTGAATTCCTGTGTTTATACACTTGCAAACTCATACTTTTTATCTTTTGGTTGCGCTTACAATGCTGATTCTTAAAGCCCCCCTTACACGGTCAATATTATTGCGTCAATATCAATATTGTTCAATATATTGATCGTCTGAGAGGTATATTGAAACAATAATATTGATGGAAAAATTATTGAAGAAAATTAAAACAATTTAATTTTTATTGAAGGCCTGGCAATATATTGAGGCGGTGTCAATATGTATTTAACGTGTAAGGGGTACATTGCGCAATATCACGTCAATCTTTGGCAAGCCGTGATCTGGAATGGGTCATCACACAGTCATAGCAAGTATTTTGAGATGGCTGGTGGTAAAAGTACATTTCTTAATTATATTTAGAGAAAACGGAGATTAACGGCTTCAATAAAACTTCTAAAAGTACAAATGAAAAATGAAGAAAACAGAAGTTGAACTCGACGGATAAAGAAGAAGGGAGGAATTTTAGCTCTTGACCCACACTTTTCTCTGTCTTCTTATTTTCTTCTTCTTAAGTGCTACAGCTAGCGAAATTAGTATGATGTCAGATTCAAAATTACTCGGAGAAAACATACCTAGGTCCGTCCTTGTTCAAAGCAAGATCGTAACTGACATTATATTGATCAATATTATTGAGTAGTGTGAGGGCTACCCATTTTTTACCACATATTGCTTCAATAGTATTGACCGTGTAAGGCAGGTCTAAGGTAATTTCATAAAATAATATATTACACGGTGTAAGAGAGTTGTGTAAAAAATAGTTTTCTACGTGACGTAAAATGCGTATAAATTACACGTAAGTTATGTAAACTATGTATCACGTAATTTACATGGCCAACCCTGGCTGTTATTCATTTTTTGTAAATGCAACGTCCCCTATCTCTTTTCACGAATAGACAGTGTTCATGTTCCTCTTCAATTCAGTTATAGGTTTTCTGTATCTAATCCGTACAGTTTTTTTTCTATAATAAACTTTTTACATTTTTACTCTAAAACATTATTAAAAAGTTATTTAACGTAGCGTATTTTAATTCCTTTAACACAGCTCCCTCTATTTCATAAAACAGATGGATAACATCAAGTTTACAATTAATTACAGGCTCTTATTGCATTATAAGCATCATGTTTTTGTTGCGATAGAGTTCTTTTACTTTGTTGTAATTAACAATATTTTAAAATTGATTCATTGTAGTACCTTCAGTTGTCCTAATTAACATTTGATTTAATAAAATCTGACACAATAAATGATATCATCAGTGTTTGCTAATAATTACCTTAATGTAAAAATTGTTTTACTTAAAAAAATTATACAAATAATAAATTTATAACCTAATCATTTTTTTGTTCCAGTATTCAGATTTTATTAAATCAAATGTTAATTAAGACAACTGAAGCTTAGGAATTACATCGAATCAATTTTAAAACATTGTTAATTACAACAAAGTTAAAGAATTGTATTATAACAAAAATACGATGATTACAATGTAATCAGAGTCTGTAATCAATTGTAAACATTGAATTTATCTATCTGTTTTATGAAATAGAGGGCGCTGTGTTAAAGAAATTAAAATACGGTATGTTAAATAACTTTTTAATATTGATTTTAGAGTAAAAATATAAAAAGTTTATTGTAGCAAAAAACTGTAAGGATTAGATACAGAAAACCTATAACTGAATTGAAGACGAACAAGAACACTGTCTATTCGTGAAAAGAGATAGGGGGGGTTGCATTTAAAAAAATTGAATAACGGCAGTTTGAAAATCTGACAATTGCACAAGCTTGAACATTTGAAAAAACAAATAAAACTAAAAGAATTTATATCTAGGTTATTCCTTATACTTTAATTTATAACAGTACCGATTTTTATTGCTGTACGACAAACGATACGTTTACAGTAAGTGTTTCAAAAGAAGTAGAAAATCAGACCGTTTTCAACAAAATATTTATTTACTCTAATTTGGTTAAATAAATATAAATATTTTATGCGCTACTGTTTAGAGGATCGAGTGTTATGTCTTTCTATAGGAAAATATACAGGATGTTCCATTTAAAAAAATCCCGTTGCATGCTGCCATTAGTTTACGTAACACTCTGTCTGTATCAGAATAATTTCAGGTTATAGTGCTTAATAGGTAGAATGTCCTTGTGAAAGGAAAAAATTCTATCTCGTTTTATAAATGATCTATGGAAGAAAGGGCGCTTAAAAACTCACCCTGTATAACCATAAAATTAAAAATGAACGTTGAAGACGAAGTAAAAAAAAAAACTATTCGTTCATCCAGCTGACAGTTTCGGTTTATTTGTAAACTTCTTCAGAGCCTGTAATTGAGTACGTTTCGTTTACAGAAATTGTATAAAAACGAAATCTTGAAAAAATTATTGCCTCTGAACAATTTTGATTTGAAAGAAATACATCTCGTCAATGAGGTGTTGTTAAAAACTTTGTTTAAGCCTAAAAAGAATCAAACGGACACATCAGACCACAAGTCTGGTAGGTATAAACATGTTTTACTTACTTAGGTTAAAATATCAAAAATTCAAAGATTTTACAATTAAATTGCGAATCACGGTTTGAAAACAGTATACATCAAGTTTAATAAACATTGAATTAGTTTTAAAAAACATTTTACAAACACAAACAATTACAGGCTCTGAAAAAGGTTATAAATAAACCGAAACTGTCAGCTTAATGAACGAATACCTAGTTTTTTTTTTTACTTCGTCTTTAACCCGATCATCAAACTTTATTCAATCAATAATAGAAAAAGAATTTATGCTGCAGATTATCACTTTTAAAATTAGTTTTTTATCACATCTTTTTACCTCATGTTTCACCTTCTATAATAATACAGGGTGACTGTTAGTGAAACCGACAAAATGAAACGACCATAAGAAGCGATGTCCGAGAGCATGGAAAAAATGTTAAAAAATTCTTTTTACTTTAGTTTTCGAGAAATAATTAATCAAAAATTAACCCTGGTTAAAAAGTCGAGGAGCAGATGATGGAAATAAATGCTGTCGTAAAAGTTTTTTTTATAGTTTTATGATACTGCTGTGTTGCTTCGTGAACTTGACCTTAATGTGGAATTTCACAAATCCGTTTTTAGGTCAACGCCCGACGTGAAATACGAACTCGAAAACATTTACTTGACAAATAATTCATGTAGCAAATTACCTGAAGTAGATTATTCCACGCAAAGAATAACAACATCTTGAACACCTGGTAAATAAATAAATCAGTAAACTCATTCGTAATCTGTTTCGAATGTTAATTATTATAATTTCGTTTTAACACAAATCAATTAAAACTTTAACAGATTCAAGACCCGTTAACAAGACCACATCCTGTGTTTTTGGCGCACTAGTTGTGAATCGTTCCTCGTTCTACCGTACACATTCTTTTCACTTTGAATTCAATTCTTAATTAATTATAAACTGTTCCTTAGAATGTTTTTAATATGATCCCGTAATCTACAGTAGGCGATTTAATTAGAAACTGGACAGATATCACCAACGACGTTTAAAACAGCTGTACTTAATAAAGTTTTTATAGGCGGCGATGAACTTCAGGTCTAATAAATCGTTTCACATTTTCAGAGAAAACCGATTCGCTCAAGCGTTCAATCGATCCCTTGCAAATGTAATCAAGTAATCATTCTTTTGCGGCGATAATTCTGTGGCTTGGTAGAAAAAGGGCCTATCTAACAAAATCAAGTTTTGAGATAATCGAGGATTTGTATGAAAATTTAAAATGCTTATTTTTAAATGTTTCTTTTCCGAATTTGATAAAATTTTGGTAGGGCCTTCCTAAAAGCAATAGTATTCACAAGAGATATTTATTTTATAATAATCTTATACTATTAATATATTTTTGATTCTTAGGCCCCTACATTTTTAATTTTTATATGCATCATAATTTTTGCACTTAGGTCTTTTTTACATTGAAATTTTCATACTTTTTTTTTTTTTAATCTGTGGTGGTTGCCCAACGGGGTCCTAAGTCAAAGACTTGTCAGGACCTCAGGAGCGGGAGTGTATTTTGAGTGTGTGTAAAGTGTTCCATGGCTTTGTTACTTCCAACCTTCTCGCCGTTTAAGGGGAAGCAGTGTCGATTTTATCCCCAACACTGAAGGGTGCCTGAAGTCGATACCGACCACCCCCGAGAAAATCCCGAGTGCGGTTCGAACCGGCGACCATGCGATTGCAAGGCCGGTCCTCTTACCACTGGACCGTTCAGGCGTTCAACCTTACTAGGTTTATTCACTTACATTTAATTTCATTAAAATGAGCGCAATTTATTTAGTTAGATACGCCCAACAACTCATTTTTGAAGAATTTGCACTTAGGCCCTTTTTCGACCAAGCCTCAGAATTATTCATTATAAATTAGTATTACGCATAATACTAGCGACGTTTAGAACAACAGATTGTATCCTAATAGTTTTATTGTTTCCGTGCGATAACGAGACGAACATTTTACCATCAGCTGCCTGTCGGGCCGTGCATTTGACCCCTGCGATCACCAGACTTAAATTCCTGCAATTTTTTTTATGGACTTAACAGACAATTATTTGCGAATTTATTATTCGTATTTCATACGCAATTCCAGTTATTTTAGAAATTATTAATAATTACGTCGTGTAAAAAAATTGCCTACCCCAGCTGTTAAACGTTTAATAAAACCATTTGAGTCAATAAAAAAAATTTATTGTCCTATTGAACTGCCGCATTCATAGAACGTGGTCGCCGTATTTCGTACGCAGTGCCGCAGTTTGATTTTGGGGTAATTTTTTAATTAATTGTAAGCTATAAATTTTCCCGTAATCTGTGACATCGATTCTCTTATGCGTTTTTTTTTTGTCCTTACAATTGTCATTCACCCTGTATAATAAATTATGTACATTTTTATATCACGCTTTAAGGCTACATTTACATTCAATTTCGTGCCAGCACGAATTCGTAACACGAAAGTTTGACGTGTGCTTTCTTATGATATCATAAGAAAGCACACGTCAAATTTTCGTGTTACGAATTCATGGGAAGGCATGCAAATGGAAGAAACGAAATTAGTTAAAAAAAATTTCATCAACATCACCAATGACGAATAACTAGTGATGGGACATACCAAATTCGTGACAATACTCGGATTCGTGACATCTGAAGCGGTATGACAAGAGCTCTGTTCCAACCACGCTTTGTGACGGTTTCAAAACGTCATAATCAGTTGTCCATTGAAATAATGATCGATTTTGACAACTTTGTCAAACGTAAAACTTTGATGAGTGCATGCTTGTGACGGTTTCGAAACCGTCACAAAGCGTGGTTGGAACAGACCTAAGATTCATGATTCTACTCGAGTATTCAAATGCTCGCATGAAATAAATTTTTATACTTAAATTTTTAACTTTATTTACGTTAGCAAGAAATAATAGCTTTGTTCTTATACAGTTCTAAATCAGTTCGGAACTGTACTGCTCATGCGCTCTTGCTAAATACTCAGCATTTTTAGTAAGAGCGCATGACCTGTAGCAAGAGCGCATGAGCAGTACAGTTCCGAACTGATTTAGAACTGTGTAGGAACAAAGCTAATAATATTTAGTTTTAGTATGTAATGTCAACTTTAGATTCTCACGTTTCAAAACACAATTTTTGGTACTTGCATCAATCTGGATTCAGTTTATTTGACAAAATTAATTGTTCAAATCAACAGCTAAATAAAATATAAAATAAAAAAATCTAAATAAAGCAAACACTTTTAAAGGGAAATATGTTAATTATGCAACCAACAACACAAGCGAGTAGTCACGACTACGAGTACACAAATTTCGTCGAGAAAAGCGTTGACATTCCTTGAGAAGAAAGAAGAAACTCTTTCTTAAGAGTCAGACCTTTAAGTTCTTCTTTGTGGAAAACCTATAAAAGAATTCTTCTTCAAGAGAACTTCGCTGAGAGGTTCCTTTTTGTGAACTTTCGTCTTTTGAGTGCTCTCTTTTAAGAATGGACCTTTTTGAATTATTTTTTAAGAGGATATTCGAAAGACTTCTGCGAAATAAAATACTAGTTTCTTGAAATACTACTTTCTTGAAAGACACGTCCTTGGGAAGAGATTACTTTTCACTTTTCCTTGACAGAATACTTTTGAGATTTCTTTTTCTGACAGTCAAAAATTTTTCTCTATGAGAGGTATTTTTAACTTCTCTGAGAGGTTCTTTTTTATGAAATTTCTTCTTTTGAGTGCCCCCCTTTAAGATCTTCTTTGAGAATTATCCTTTAAGAGGATATTCGCAAAAGGAAAGATTACTTTTGAACTCTATTTTTTTCTCCCTTGAAAATTTTTTTTTGAAATGATCCGTCAGATCCTTGAGAGATTACTTTTGTAATTTCTTTTTTGAAATAGTGTTAAGAAGTAGCTTTAGATATATCGATCAACATAGTTGACCTTGAAAACCATAAACTGAACTAAATTTCAGTAGTATTTCTGCTCCTGTTGCTTCTATTTTGTGTCGCATTCATTAACGACATTTTTTACCATTTTATGATTAACTAATTATACAGGGTGCCTCAGGATTAACCTATCAAATTTAAGAATATAAAGTTTTTATTTTATATTAATAACGTGTGGGCAATTCATGGAAATATTTCTTTTTGATTTCCAGAAAATAAGTTTTATTTTTACTTCGCTCGTTCGTCTTTTCTTCACCTTTCCCTTTTACGGCATCAATCGACTCTTTGCTCTTTTATTAATAATGTGAGAATTCATGGAGATTGAATAAAATTTTTCATACTTCTTGTATTTTATATTTTTATATCACAAATTCTTTAAACGGACATTGAAAATGCGCACTACCACTTAACGACAAAAACCTATTTTAATTATTTATATTTTTACTTTTCAGCGACCATGTTTTTTTTTTTTTTTGGAGGAAAACAAAGGACAAGTCAAGAATGCCATAATAAAATGTCGAATTAAAATGTATCCTCTATTTACCTTAAAAAAAAACGCTAAAATATATTACCTACCTGTATGCTATGTCATATGATATTATCATATTACATCACACATTTTAGGCACCTGTAATCACTCCAACTTTTCTAGCGACGCGCCCTCTATACATATATCAACTTTCGTAGCAGTACTGCTATCTACTCGCCTGGATTTTTTTTGTATACCCTTTTTAACCCATCATGATCCGTCTTAATAGACCTATGTCTATGTATGTATCTATATACTTAATGCTCAAGGAGTGCAGTGACTTATTATTCAGTTAAGCTAAGACATGCCGTCCAAATTTCATTGCAAGTTTAACTTGTTCCACGCCCGTCGTCCATGTTTGAATTGGCGATTGGAACCGCGTCACGTTGACTTCTTCTAGTGCCGACGTTTCGTTCTTCATTACAGAAGAACTTCCTCAGGACTGCTGCTACTCGTTAGTCGTTGAGACTGGCGAGAAGCACCAGCGGCAGCCCTGAGGAAGTTCTTCTGCAATGGAGAATGAAACGTCGGCAGTTCATTGCAAGAGTTTATAAAAAAAAATTTAATCACCTAGTACTTCCTCCCTTATACCAGTTGTATCACAAATCAGTTTACATACGGTATACTTTCCTGTGTTATTTGGATCATTGAGACTGGGCCGTAATTTAATAACACATTTTTCAGCCATTACAACAGGTCATGATGCAGACGAGAGAACCATTAGAATGGCATTTTAAACAATTAGATCACGCAGTCGGTTTGAGTTTTAAAGCAAACTTTCACTTTGCATTAGTGGGTCACTTGCTCAAAGGGTATAGACATCCAACTCCAACGACTGTTTCAAGAACTTCCAGAGTGCTTACAATGTTGCTTGGTATTATTGCCAAACCGCATAAAAGAGATAAATTTGAAGTCACTCCTGATAGTATTGCTTATTTAACAGGTAATTTTATTTTCTGAATTATTATAATAAGAAAATAATGTAATAATGTGCTTCAATACGTATTGGTATTTACAATTTTTTTTTAATTTTCAAAGTGTATATTTTAACACTAAATTAGCTTATAGTTACTGTATGCATTTTTAATCACATTATATTATATCTAAAAATAATAGGGGTAGAATATACAGAGTTACAACCAATTAAAGGGCCACTACAGAAATCTATTAAACTACATATATGAGATACAAAGACTGTTAAATTACAAAAGATTTGCGCTATTTTGGGGTCTACAAAGTATGCAAAAAAATCTCGTCTGTCTACGTTCGCTCTGAAACATCTTCAAAAAAATGAAAATTCCCAATTTCGAAAATCTTGAATATTTTGTTTATTTATTAAGTCACAAAAATTTTTTTGTATTAAATTCAATGGATAATCTAAAATAATCAGAAGAAATAAGTTAAGACCAGACTTCGGACATTTCGGAGCATTGCCATGGTTACGCAATATGAGGACCAATGAAAAGTGCTATAGCAACGCTCCGAAATGTTCCAAGTCTGGCTATGTCTGTGCACTACCTTTTATTTTCATCATTAAGATTTGTAAATGATTTCTCGCATGTAGTTCCTGAACAAGAATATTATAATGCAAAAAAAAATTGTTTGGAAAGCTGAATGTTTTCGTACTTTCCCTATTGAGTGATTGTTCCCATGAACTTTTCTGTGCCATAAATTACTGAGTTTCAAATTTCTAATTCATTGAGTTCTCAGCTCTGTGACGAATTATAATCTCCGATCCTTATAATTAGGCATGAAATCAACTTAACGTACACCACATACGAGGTATGCAAAACTATGTGATTTGATATCATTATCACAGCTGTTGCAATTAGCACAACAAAGTACTGTCAGTACCCAGTACTCAAGATCCGGAATTTCTTGTTTGAAATCCAGTATCAATATCAATACCAGCAGTGGCGTACGCAGGATTGGCGAATGGGAGGGGTTGGGTTGGGTTATATTTCGCGCATGTTCAAGTACCAATATTGTGTGCAGTGACCAACGACGTCAAAATATAATAGACTCGGTGTTGCATGTGGTGGGTTAGATCTTGTTAGATGGAAGGAACCAATCAGGTGAGGGGGTGCATAAGGTTCACTTTCGCACCGAATCCTGCACCCTCTGCAGCTGCACATCATGCTTACAAACAAAACATCGGTGTTCTTCATCTATGGCTGAGTTCGCGATTACGCTCAGATCGATCGGAGTGTTTCTTTTTCTCACTCTTACATGCAGTGAAACGCAGTCGCTCTCCCTCACACTTTTGATCAGAACGCTCGGCGAGCGTAATTGCGAACTCACCCTATATCTATTACATTTTTATGGTCGAAGCCGAAAGCAGTGTCTGGTCGCGTCAGTGTTGCCAAATTAGGCGATTTTTAAGTAACATTCGACGACCAAAACAATTTGTTTGTCCATATAAAATGCATCGTGGGCGATTTTTATTTTTTAATTTAGCGACTAAAAATTTTTATCTACCGTATAAAATATACATAATGAGCGATTTAATACGGAAATGTGATTTTTCATATTGTAATGATTCGCCGACAGCAACCGGCGTCAGTCTGTCTCGGTCTGTCGCGGTGGAATCAACCGTAGACATTCCGTCGCGTACTGGAATGTTCGCGAAAAAAACAACCCCGGCTTATAAACGCACGCGGCCGGTGAATGGAAGGCAATTCAGCGTTAGACAGGTCGGAATTAAAGTCGCGTAGATTTTTCGCTCGGCTGTTAAAATAAACTAGATTTAAGCTTGTAAATAAATGTTAGTGTTAATTAGTTTGCTTTTTAAATAAATTCGTTTATTAACTATTTCGTGTTTTGTTTTAAAATAATTAATAGAACCCTTAAAATCGTTACATTGGTGCCAGGTGTGAGGTTCGTGATAATAAATAAACAATTAAAATTGAATTAAATTTAAACAAATTATTAAACAAAGTGCAGTGTCGAAAAAGAAACAATGGCTTCAAAGAAAGTGCTGTTAAAAGATTTAAAAGTGACCGACTTGAAAGCCGAATTAGAAGAACGCGAATTGGAAATTTCCGGAAAGAAATCGATTTTGCAACAAAGACTTCACCAAGCGCTACTAGAAGTAGGAGAGGACCCGGAAACCTTTCTTTTTGAAATATCAGGCGGTCCTGCAGATTTAAGTAAGATATTAGAAGATAAATTAAAAGAGCAATCTGGAAATTTAGAAGCTAGATTAGAGGAACAATCTGGAAATTTAGAAGCTAAATTGCTGGAACAATCCAGAAATCTAGATGAGGAGTTTCGAGAACAATCCGGAAATTTGAAAGACGATCTTGGATTCAAGTTTCCAAGATCGTCTTTCAAATTTCCGGACGACCTAAGTAAATTAATGGAATATTCTAAATGGAAGAAAATGTGAAAATTTTAGAAGAGAAACTTGAAGATAATAAATTAATACAACAGTCGAGAAATCTGGAAACTAGATTACAAGAAAAAGTGTGATAATTTGAAGGATGAATTTCTAGAGCAGTCAAAAGGGCTCGAAGATAAACTAGTAGTAAAAATATCAGAAGAGACAAGGAATCTGCAGGAAAATATTGAAGAAATACTATTCCAGCAGGATAACAAAATTAAGAATCTCAAATCATGGTAGGGTTGCGAATGTTCGGGGATCCGTCACCAGCAGGAATACCAGAAAATAATGAGGCCCAAACTGTGGTAGGACCAGCGGAAATTTCTAAATTGAAAATAAAACCACCGACGTTCGTTGGGAAGTCATCTTGGCCTAACTATTTCAAACAGTTCGAAGCGGCAGCAAAGGCGAACGGATGGACGGCCAGTGAAAAAGCCACTTCGTTAATTGTGGCCTTGAGGGGGGACGCTAGCGATGTGCTACAAATGATGACGGAAGAGGAACAAGAAGACTTCCACAAGCTGGTGAACAGGCTGGAGATGCGTTATGGCCAGGCGCATCTGACCGACGTGTACCATGCGCAGCTGAGAAATCCGGAGAGAGTCTTCAGGAATTCGAGGCTGATGTAGCGCGCCTAGCGCGGTTGGCATATCCTACAGCGCCTGATGAATTCCTGCAATGTTTGACGATGCAGACCTTCGTAGATGGAATCCGTGATCCGGACAACCAGCAGGCATTGAGAATGGCCCACCCTAAGACATCCAAGAACGCATTGGCCTACGCTTTAGAATACGAGGCAGCGAAGCGAGTTTCAAGAGGGCATGTCAAGGTACGAGCTGCCATGGATTCCCAAGAGGAGGAAACTGCTAGCGTGAAGGTGCAATCTGCTGCAGAGGAGCGGCCCAAAGTTTATACCACCACGGAGGATGTTCACCGTATTGTGGAACAAGTTCTGAGGCAGAAGAATCCGCTGGTGTGTTGGAATTGCCAAGAAGAGGGACATGTTCGCATGCGGTGTCCCAAGGCCAGGCAAGATCCTCCACGAAGGAAGCCATAAGGGAAACTAAGCCGGGTCGGTGCAAAGGGGTAAACGTCGACCCCTATTCAAAGGCCCCCAAAGACAAAAGCCACAAAAGTAATAGCCCTGCGGCGATTAACCAGCAGTGTCTTCGTGGATGCCACCGATGATGACATCCCTCACACCATGTTATTGGATACGGGTGCGACGAAGACTATCTTGAGGCCCGACGTTATCAAGTCATCAAGACGCACCGAGCCGACTAAATGGAGACTGAGGACAGCAACCGGAACATCAGCGACTGTCCATGGTGAAGTAGAGGTGACCATTACCATTGGATCGACCCCCATCAAACACCGTGCGCTGGTAGCAAAAATAGAGGACGAAGCGATTCTGGGCACTGACGTCATGTGTGCTCATGGGTTCCAATTGGATCTGAAGCGTGGCGTGATGGCAGTTAACAACGAGGAGTTGGTTTTACATCAACGAAAGGACGTGGCCGCTCGAGTTGTTCTCGCAGAAGATGTCGTATTGCCTAGCAGAACCGTGGTTATAGTCGATGCAAACCTGAACGGCGCTTTCCAAGATGGGCAAGTCATTATGGTCGAACCTAATACTGACGATCAGAAGATTGGAAAAGGAGTTCTCGTTGGAAAAATGTTGTTGACAGCAAAGAAGGAAATACCAGTCCGCCTAATGAATGTGAACTGTTTCCCCGTCAACATCAAGAAGGGTACGATCTTGGGAAGCTGTGCCATGGTGTCCTCCATCTCCCGCCAACTAGAAACAAACGTGCAAGAGAGGAAGATCCCGAAGAAGTTGTTGGAAGATGTCATGTCAACGGCCCAGGAATTGACTCCAGAACAAAAGACAAAAGCTAAGGATCTGATCTGTCGCTATCAAGATGTGTTCGAGGTAGAAAATGGACCTAAGGGAAGAACCGACATCGTCAAACACAAGATAGAGACCGGAGAAGAAAGACCCATCCGTCAAGCTCCAAGGAGGTTACAATTGGCGAAACGTGAAGAAGCAGAACGCATCATTCGCGAGATGGAGAAAGACAATGTAAGTGAGCCATTTAGCAGCCCATGGGCGTCACCGGTGGTGCTTGTGAAGAAGAAAGTTGGATCTACACAGTTCTGCGTAGACTATCGATTGCTCAACAACGTCAACAAAAAGGATAGCTATCCTCTGCCACGGATTGATGGACACCGTGGCTGGTTCAAAGATCTTCTCGACCTTGGATCTAAAGAGTGGTTATTGGCAAGTGGAACTAGCGCTCGAAGATCGAGAAAAGACGGCGTTTTCCCTTGGTATGAGTCTATGGCAATTCACGGTGATGCCGTTTGGGTTATGTAATGCCCCAGCGACATTCGAGAGACTAATGGAGACGGTTCTGAAGAGTCTGTCCTGGACAACGTGCATAGTATACCTGGACGACATAATTGTGGTGGGAAAAACTTTCGACGACCACCTGAAGAACCTGGAAGGAGTATTCCAACGGCTTCGCGGAGCTGGACTAAAGCTTAGTCTCAAGAAGTGCCACTGTTCCAGAAGGAAGTGAATTATCTTGGCCATGTTGTTAATGGGAGTGGAATCGCCGTGGACCCAATAAAGATTCACGTCGTGAAGGACTGGCCAACTCCCTAGAATAAACACCAGATAAGGAATTTTGCTAGGCCTATGTACTTACTATCGTCGCTTTGTTCCCGGATTTGCTGACATTGCTAAACCGTTGACAAAACTCACCGAAGAAGGTCGTCCGTTTGAATGGGACCAACATTACCAAATTAGTTTTGAACAACTAAAACAGTACTTGCTAAGTGCTCCTATTCTGAGTTACCCTCTCCCAGAAGGCAAGTTCATCGTGGACACCGACGCTAGCAACGTTGGTATCGGTGGCGTACTCTCCCAGATACAAGAAGGGCAAGAGAAGGTGATCGGCTATTTCAGTAAAGTCCTGTCAAAGCCGGAGCGAAATTATTGCGTCACTAGAAGGGAACTCCTAGCCGTGGTAAAGACCATAGAACATTTCTACAAGTACTTATATGGCAGACACTTCCTCCTGAGGACGGACCATGCCGCTTTAAAATGGCACCTCCGATTCAAGAATCCTGAAGGACAAGTCGCACGATGGATCGAATGACTTCAGGAATTCGATTTTGAAATCCAGCATTGGGCCGGAACTAGCCACAGAAATGCCGATGCTTTGTCGAGAAGACCTTATGCCGAAGACTGTAAGCACTGTAGTCGGCTGGAGGAGAAAGTGGCCACGACTGCGAGGACGACCGTCGTAGACGACAAATGGCAAGGTGAAGAATTGCGACGAGACCAGGAGAACGATCAGGATTTGAAATTGGTACTTGAATGGCAAAGTAGGGAGGCAAGGTCTACTTGGGAAGATATAGCACCGTGCGCACCATCCGTAAAGTCGTACTGGGCGCAATGGGACTCCATAGTGCTGAATCATGGTCTTCTGAAACGAATCGTCGAGAACCAGGAAGGCACGGAACAGAAGACACAGTTACTGATCCCCAAGAATAGGGTGCCGGAAGTTCTGAGGGAGCTTCGTGATGGAACTTCGGGAGGGCATCTGGGAATCAAGAAGACTATGGAAAAGGTGCGCGAGCGGTTCTACTGGGTAAACTGCAAGGAAGACGTAAAGGACTGGTGCAGGAAATGCGTAGTCTGCGCAGCCAGTAACGGCCCCCACGAGGCAAGGCTCCCATGAAACAGTATAACGTGGGAAGTCCTTTGAGAGAGTTGCCATAGATGTAGCCGGCCCATTTCCACAAACGAATAGTGGAAATAAGTACATCGTCGTGGTGATGGACTACTTTAGCAAGTGGGTTGAAGCATACGCCCTACCAAACAAAGAGGCGATAACTATTGCTGAAGTTCTTGTCCGAGAATGGATCAGTCGGTATGGCGCGCCCATGGAGCTGCATTCAGATCAAGGAAGGAACTTTGAATCGGCTTTATTCAAGAACGTGTGTACTCTGCTCGGCGTCCGGAAAACTAGAACCACTGCACTCCACCCGCAGTCGGACGGAATGGTGGACAGGTTCAACAGAACCATCGACCGACATTTGTCCAATGTAGTCTCCGATCATCAGAGAGACTGGGACACGTACATTTCCCTTTTTCTACTGGCATACCATTCGTTCGTTGATGAGACAACAGGAGAGACACCAGCAAAAGTGGTATTTGGGCGAGAGCCAAGCAGAAAAATGGACGACATTCACAATCAAGTGCGTCACAACATACAGACAGCCAGCGACCGAATGAAGGAGCATTATGACATCAACGCTCAGAATGGGGAATACCAATCTGGAGCGCTGGTCTGGCTTTATAATCCTCAAAGGCGTCGAGATCTATCCCCAAAACTGCAGACATCTTGGGAAGGTCTTTACAAAGTGATGAAACGGATCAACGATGTCATCTACCGCATCAGGAAGATTCCTCATGTCAAACCCAAAGTTATCCACTTCAACCGAATGGCTCCTTACAACTGAGAAGAAAATGAAGGGACAGTACAACGGACGCAAGGTTCCGAAGTAAACTTCGAAACCTTCGTGTTTCATCACGCCACAGGAAGTAAGGCGCGATTCGGAGTGACCACAGAGAGACAGCAAGACCTTTTTCAAGTGTCACCAGAGTACAGTCTGGCCCACTGTGTGGCAGAAGACCTAAGGATGTCCAAGGGGATAGCTCAAGTCTTTCGGAAGAAATTGCATGATAGAAGTCATCTTCAACGGAACAGGAATTGAAGTTCTAGTCTGCAGTCACCACCCACAAGCAGCTGTCGGCAGTAAGAAAACCGTGGACTGCTATTTCTTCCAGACCGGAAGTTGTAAAAAGGGTCCAGCATGCCGATTTCGACATCCTCCTTCAAGGCTATCGCGAGGAACGTTCCGAGACGAAACGTTTTTAAGAAGGGGGCAGTGTATTGATTCGCCGACAGCAGCCGGCGTCAGTCTGTCTCTTGCGTCATAGCCGAGGCGCCTTAGACCAGGAAGTTCGGGTATCTCAAGATTACGCTAGCGGTGGAATCAACCGTAGACATTCCGTCGCGTACTGGAATGTTCGCGAAAAAAACAACCCCTGCTTATAAACGCACGCGACCGGTGAATGGAAGACAATTCAGCGTTAGACAGTTCGGAATTAAAAGTCGCGTAGATTTTTCGCTCGGCTGTTAAAATAAACTAGATTTAAGCTTGTAAATAAAATGTTAGTGTTAATTAGTTTGCTTTTTAAATAAATTCGTTTATTAACTATTTCGTGTTTTGTTTTAAAATAAAAATTAATAGAACCCTTAAAATCGTTACAATATGAATAAACTGGTAACACTCGGTTGATTTGGGGGGGGGGTTAACCCCTATAACCCCTTACTGCGTACGCCACTGAATACCAGTACTTTTCTGAAGTACTTAAAGTATTAGGTATTTTACTGCAAATAGAGAAATTCCAGTACCAGTATCAAAGTATACACACTTTACAGTACTTTCAAGTACTACTTGCATTACTTTAATGTATTTACAATATTCTATGGTACTGACAACAAGCAATTTTATTGATACAATTTTTGTTAATAATTATTAGAGTCATAATTATAAAATTTAAATCGTTGTTTGCTTGTTTATTAATAGTTACAATCACATAAGAAAAACTATGTACTTTTAATTTAAATCAAAAAATTGTTGGATTCGGAGTGGATGTCCATCGTTTCGTGCGTACTTTTATTATAATTTTTAAAACAATATATTAAACAATTGTAGTGTTAGTGTTGTCTCTATAATGTTTTGTTTCTTTTGCAATACAACTGAACTCGTAAACAAATACAAACAAACTTCATTCATTCTTACTTCCAGTATTCCTAAGTACTTGCAGTTAGTGGTGTAGCTACTAGAAATATATTTTCAATGTACTGAAAGTAACTGGAAGTACTGTCGGTAGGGCGTATGCTTCAACCCATTTGCTAAAGTAATCCATCACCACCATGAGGTACTTATTCCGGTCATTGGTTTCTGGTAATGACCCGGCAACGTCTATGGCGATTCTTTCGAAAGGACTTCCGACGTTGTACTGCTCGATCTGTGCTTTGCCTTTCTTCTGGGGTCCATTACTCGCGGCACGTACTCTGCGCTTTACCTTTCATTACTCGCTTCACATTCAACACATTTTCTACACCAATCCTTTACATTTTCCCTGCAATTCACCCAATAGAATCGCTCGCATACCTTCTCAGTGATTTTCTTCATGCCTAAATGTCTCCTGAAGTTCCATCGTGAAGTTCTCTCAAAACTTCGGAAATTCTGTTCTTAGGAACTAATAACTGCATTTTCCGTTCCAGACCCTCATGATCCTCTAGTGTACGTTTTAGGAGGTCAATATCCACTATTAGAGAGTCCCACTGCGCCCAATAGGATTTTATGTTTGGTGCGTAAGATGATATCGCTTCTCAAGTAGGTAATGTGCAATTATACTACTAATACAAAATTGTGACACTTTCACCAGTTTATGCAACTTCCGTTTTAACGGAATGTCGATTATTTGAAATAGATGAGGGCCCTATTCTCAACCCGTTCGAAAAGAATCGCATGCGAAAATGACGTCAAAATGACGTATTTTCCGAACGATTTGTATAGTTTTGTACCAGAGTCTACGTCATTTTGACGTCATTTTCGCATGCGATTCTTTTCGAACGAGTTGAGAATAGGTCCCCTGGTCCCCCATACTTCCGATAATTTAGAGTCTACTTACTATACTCAAGATTTTCGAAATTGAGAATTTTCAGTTTTTTGAAGATATCTCAAAAATGAATGTGGATAGACGGAGATTTCTTTGCATATTTTTATAGACTTCAAAATAGCGCAGCTCTTTTTTAATTGGTAATTTTTTTGTGTCTCTTATAGTTTACGAGATCCCAATAGACGCCCTTTAATTAGTTGTAACTAGTGCTGGCAAAAACTGGGAAAACAATGAAACCGGATAATTGATTTCTTTAAAATATCTAAATAATGGTTCGAATATTCAAAAACTGACCGTTCCAATATCCAAAAACTATTGGATATTCGAGAAATCGATTATACCAATGGATTAACCGAAAGCCGGTTAATTAGATATTAAAAAGAACATTTCCAATTTATTAAAATGCAAGACGTTAATGTTATTCGAGTTTTTGATTCAGTGATTTTAAGCCTGTTTTACATCGTCATAGAAAGTAACACTAGAAAAGGGTACATCAAGTTTTAGAATAGTGTACAATAGAAAAATTAGGTTAATAAAAATAATACGGAAATAGGACGTGTAATTATGACATTTTTATTGATATTTTGTTGTACTATGTTCTCGTAACAGAAACTAGTGTAATGCAAAACAGGCTTTAGACTCAGAAAAATAGAAAGGCCAATTATAATTCGCTGAGATGTATGCAAATACGTTATAATAAAACCAATTAACTAAATAAAGACATAACTACACAATATAAGGTAAGTGAGGTGAATGGCGGGCCCCTAACGTTTTTTTAGAAATGGCTAGTCAGAATTTTTTGTTTTTTGTTTTATTACTATATCTGTCTAATAAAAAAAATCTGGGCAATTAATATGTAGTGTATTTATTATAAAAATTACAAAAATTAAAATTTTCTAATATAAAAACAAAATAACGGTTCCGACCGGTATTATTCGCTAGATGGGGGCAATGCCAGTGCCGGATTAAAGAATTTGCCGCTTTACGCACGCTAAAATTGCAGCCCCGAAATGAAGAAACTAAAATTAAAATTTGCCTTTACTTGGCTTCGTCAAAAAATAATTATCAAGTTTATAAGTCTTGTCTAAAGCATTCTGTTGTGCACTTCGCTTTTTTCTCTGAAAGTGCTTTATACTGAGCACCACTCAACCTTTTTCGACCGTCACTAATAATTAAAAATTAAAATTTTTACTCTAATTTTTGGACGCAACAATTTGTTTCAACAAACTACATAATTATGTACTATCGCGGCCTTATAATTTCGCACGATTCGATTTCCGGCTGTAAATATGGCTTTCTTTGACGGCTTGACAAAAAGAATTATTTTAAACGTCAGATTTCAAATGTAATGCTAAAGTTGTATCAACACAATGCCAAATCACATGCTTTCTGAAGAAGAGAAGGGTTTTGCAATCGCAAAATTAGGAGATGGTTGGTCGCTACTTTTATTCTGTTATTTCAGTTCTAATATTTTATTAATAATAATAAATAATAGATAATAAATTATTATCTTGCTGTTCTTAAAATATAACCAAACAATCTGACTTTTGGTTAAATGTCTATAGTGTCAAAATTGAGGAAAGAGCCTGTTCTACAAAACTATAATTTAGAGAAATTCTGGCTACTTAAAGTTAAATGAATAGTCTCAGATTTTGCCGCCTCCAGAAATCTGCCGCTGTACGCACGTGCGTATTTTGCGTATAGGGTAATCCGGCACTGGGCAATGCCGGCCAGATGCCAGCATTACTCCGTTTAAAATCTAAAAGTTTTTTGTCATAAAATAAAGAAGTTTAAATTATTATTAAATGTTCTTATGGAAAAATGATACTAATTCTCTTCACAATAATCACAAATTTTAATTTATGTAGGCATTGTCCACAAACAACATAACTCAACTCGTTTTTCCAATGTTGCATTGCGCTTAATTAATTCACGTGGTTGAAACATACTTTCATGAATACCTAGATAACGGTTGCAAATTGACTCCTATGTTCATAAGGCTTTTCTTGTTTATTTTGGTTCCCTGAATTCATTCTCCAAATATAAGTAGTTCCTCACGGAACACTCTGCATTTATGCGGCATGTCTGTTTTGGGGTAATATTGACAGGTCAATATTACCCCCAAACCTTTGGCCGTCGTTACCCACATATGTAAAGTACAGAATATGAATCGACTGTACTTGAGTAGAATAAGTTATGAAAGTTCTACATTTAGAAATCGAAACTACAGAAAATTCTGTACTAAATGAAGCAAGGAAGATTTACTATTCATTAAAATTGCAGAAGATATAAACCTTTGAAATCTGTCATATCGTAATATGTAATAACAAAAAACAACGTTAAAACTAATTTTTATATCTAACCGCTTTTCACTTGCCTCTACATATGTGGCTGACATTACTACCAACTGTTTAATAAGCAATGTTGAAACTCTATTGTGACGCACGATTTTCAAAAATGTTTTCATATTAGAAATATCAGATGGCCAGTATTACCCCAGGGGCCGCTATTCACTCCATTTACCCTACTTTTCCTCTAATACTGAAGATCATTAAGTCAAAGAAAAACTCATTCTAATATCTGGTTATTCGAATTTTCAGTTATTTAGATATTTGAATATACATCATCCGAATAACTGGGTATCCGAATAACCGGTTTTCGGTTTTCTTCAAAGCCGCGAATATCTGAAACCGGTTAACCAGTTATCGAAACGACCGGTTTCGGTTGCCAGCACTAGTTGTAAGCCTGCATAGTTTGTGTATGATTTTAACAAGTCACGAAGATAATCGTACTGATTGCTTCTCTTGGTACGTAATATTAGGTGAAATGATAATAATAATTAAATAAAACATTAAATCAGAGATTGTATGCATTATAAAAAAACCAAAGACAGGTTTTTTTAGATGGAAAAATTCTTCTGATTTCACAAAGACAATTAATAGTAATAGTGTAAAATTTTTAGCTCTGGTTGGTGTTTCGGAGGAAGTGAGAAACAGGTGTCACGTGAAACATTCTATTCCGCGCAACGTGCCTGACTCGATTTCTCAAGAAAATTTCTTGGCAGAGAATGTGCCTAGTACGAGTCAGCAAGGAACCAGCACTTGTGGTGGTGTTACATCCAGTGTTGTGAATTGTGGAACGGTGAACCGTAGACAAAAATCATGGGATTTGTTAGATCAATCTGCTATAGCTCAAGCAAAACAGAATAAACAAACCACATCACACCAGGTGTGTACATGTTTTATTTTAATGTTGTGCTAAAGTTTAAAAAAATTGTAATGATTTGTTCATATTTAAATTTTTTTATAATTGGTGTATTCAAGTGTTTTTTATTCTTACTGGAAATATGTTATACTATATTAGGTAGAGTAGTTTTAATATTACTATTGAATAGTTTAACATAATTCTGATGTTGCCTTGTGCTATGCACGTAAAGGTATTCCCGTGAGTGCTTGATATTTCTTATAATATTAGAAAGTGGTCAGTATTAACTTACAGTAATTAGCATACTAACCAGGTTGAGAATTCTACAGCCAGTAAGGGCTGGCGCAGTTTAGACTTGACCCAAAGTCCGGGGCCACAGGCAAACGGAGCCCTGACCCGGCCTTTATACCGTACTCAGCGCTCTAGTTCAGTACCCGTACAGCAGAATCCAACCCCTAATGCATTAAGCGCTGAGGCACAAAACCCACCTGTGGTACCCGCCAAAGTAAGATTTGCCTGCCTTACGCAAACATCATCTTATCTGCTCCGTCTTACAGCAAACTTACATTTTTATAATGAGGAATGCTTTAAAAAATCCTTCAGTTGATTTTAATGTTTTTGTTTCCGGCATCAACTTAGAAAAGAACCGCTCGCTTTGGTAAATGTACATTGCACGTTAACATTTTAACAGTTAACTCGTGCTAATCATGCGTACTAACTTTTGCTGCTTATATTGTCTTGCCTGCCTGCCTGTCTGCCTTCTGTCGGGGTGGCCATCATACAGAGCGCACGTGCCCTCTTCAAAACACAACGCTCATTCTCGGTGCCTACCACCAAAGAACAAAAATCCCTTGATGAATCTGATGACACTAAGGTAACTAACAACTTTAGAAACTATCACTATTCCGTAGAAATCTATTAGTTAACAAAATTATTTTCTATTATCTTAATGTTTGATTAACATCTGCCACTTCTGCTTTTTTCCACAATTTCACTTTAACGGAGATCTTGTTTTATAGGTATGATTGATTCTATATACTTAGTCTGTTACAAATTCGAGGTTCATATTTATTATGTATAGTCGTCCCAGTTTTGTATCGTTTTGCTATAAAAAAGCGGCAAAGTGACCGGCACTGCGGTCTCTTTGTCACCTCTCTGTCGCTTTTTTGTAGCAAGACCATAAAATCGGTATTTGAATAAAAATATCAGAAAGACTTCCTTAAAGTAAGTTTTATGCTCTATAAATTCATGTCGTTATATTAAGATTAGAAACTACCGCAGAAACGATCTTTTAAAATATTATAACTTTTTTTTATATAAAAGAATAAATTAAAAATAGTCGGTTTTAAATAAATAGATATTTAATAACGAGTTACGCAAAATATTATAAACTATTATATAAACAATAACACATAAAGCTACGTATAACTAATTTATATTCTTAAATAATTTATGTCGAATTTATTTACACGACAACCATTACCGTCGTTCATGGTCAATTCATCCGACGGGATGAGCTTTATATCTCCGTAGTCCCTCTGGAAGCAACGTCTTCATCTCGCCATTCCGTCACAATATATAGAGTGTTTTTTTACTGTGTGCAAATAAAAAAACCTAAGTATAAGTACATGAAATGCTACCTTCTGCGCGTATTTTCGGGTGGCTACTGTACCATAGCCAAAAAATTTCGGAGGTACCACTTGTTTGGAACTGCTGAAATGTGCGAGAAAGAAAAGTTATATTTAGCAAGGTCAATGACGCCTTTCTCTGTGGTGGATGTGTTCACACACCGACACCGCGCCGATCATCAAAGGAGTACGATTGGTACAATTACTGCTGGCGTATCCTTACTACGGTACAACTGAAGATCTGAGGCGTGGTACTTTCCAATTATTACGAATGGATCACTACAAGTGGTTAGTTCATAAGAGTTTGGCGTAACAATTTTAGATATAACATAATGTCCATCGCGTTTAGGAACGAATTTAGAAGTAAAGCTCTTTTCCGCGCTACTGAGGACATGAGTCTTAACCAGTACTTTATCGCCTATGTTGAAATAGTTTTTGCGACGACTCTTATCAATATTAGATACTTTTACCCTTATCTTGTTTATTCATTAATTCTTCTTTCGCTTGACACAGAGTATTTGAGAGCTTTCGAAGGTACGGCGTAATTCGTGGTACAAAATTTTCAGCTTCAACGACTTCTCGTAAATCGTATACAGTATCGTGAGGTGCTCGAAGTTCCCTACCGAAGGTTAAATATGCAGGTGTGTATCCTACTGTTTCGTATATGGTAGAATTCATGGCAAATCTTATACTTGCAATGTGATCATCCCAGGTGTCATGTTCACCCTGCACCAAAATGGAAAGTTGAGTCTTTAGTTCTCCGTTCTTTCTCTCTACAGGATTGCTCTCGGCGTGGTACAATGGAATGAAGGATTGCTTAATGTTAAAACAATACATGACTTTTTGCATAACATCGCTAATAAAGTGCACACCATTGTCAGAAACGATTTTTCGTGGCGTCCCATAACGTAAGAAAATTTCTTCAATCAAAATCTTAGCACATGCATCAGCAGTAGCAGCTTTTAGGCAAAATAATTCTAGCCATTTCGATGCGATATCTTCAACTACTAAGTTCCATCGATTCTTATTAGACGTTTGTGGAAGTGGACCGAATAAATCAATTGCAATGACTTCGAATCTTTGAGAAGGTGCTGGTGTTTATAGGAGACCAGATGGTTTAAGATTGCTTGCTTTATATCGCTGACATTCAATACAATTCTTGATATAATCCGCAACATAGCGTCTCATACCAGTAAAATAATATTTAGAGGAAATTTTCTGTAAAGTGCGTTCGATGCCGTAATGTCCTGCAGTGTTAGAATCATGGTACTGTTTCATAATTTCTTCGCGACATTGTATGGGTATAACTAGTTGCGGCTCTTCAGAATCTAAATCAGGGTCGTATCGATACAAAATACCGTTCGTCAGAATATAACCCCGTTCAGACCATCGAACATTTTCCAAAGGATCATTTCTAGCGCCTCTGCGATTTTCTGTACTTCCTTATCTCTTAATTGTTGTCACTATTATAGACGTTCGCATGAACGCAAAATGGTCTTGACAACAAGTCAGCTACCACATTCATTCTTCCGGCTGTATACGTAATTTTCATGTTGAGTCCTTGAATTCTTAAGGCCCATCTTGCAAGGCGTTAGGTTGGAGTTTTCAGATATAGTAACCATTGAAGTGGTTGATGATCTGTAGCAATGGTTACTTCGGCTCCTTCTAAGTAAATTCTAAATTTTTCAATGGCCCAAACCACACACAATGCCTCTCGTTCTGTTGTTGAGAAATTTCTTTCAGAAGATGTTAATAAGCGGCTAGCGTACTCAATTGGTCGTTCGTTGTGACCCTCCCCCTGGAGTAAAACCGCTCCAAGTGCGTAAGAACTTGCATCCGTACGCAAAATGTAAGGGTGCGACTGGTCAGCTTGAATCAAAATTGGGGCTGTTGTTAGCTTTTCCTTCAAAGTCTCGAACGCACATAGTTCTTCGTCACCAAATCGAAAAGTTTGATTTTTTTTGAGTAAATTTGTTAATGGTCTGGATATTTCTGCAAATTTCGGTATAAATTTGCGATACCATGAACACATTTGAACAAAACTGTGGACATGTTTCAGGCAACTTGGTGGTTGTAAGTCTTTTATTGCGGCTACCTTTTTAAGATCAGTTTTTATGCCGTTTGGGGTAATTACGTGACCAAGATATGTAACTCTGTTTCTTACGAACACACATTTTCCACGTCGCGCACGTAAATTGAACAATTTAAGTCTTTCGAACACTGCTTTTACATCATCCAAATGTTTCTCAAATGTTTCAGATAATATTAAAATATCATCGAAATACGCGAAGACTGCTCGTGCACCTAAACCTGCACGGAATCTGTCCATAAGTCTCATGAACGTTGCAGGTGAATTTTTTAACCCGAAGGGCATGCGATTAAAGCGGAATGTTCCAAAAGGTGTGACAAAACATGTTTTATCTTTTTTTTCTTCTTCGGCTATTGGAACTTGCCAAAATCCCGATTGTAAATCGATCGTTGACATAAAAGGCGTACGTTTAGCGGTGTGAAGCAAATCTTCGATTCTAGGCGTCGAATGACTGTCACTTATCGTTATCGAATTTAACTTGCGATAATCAATACATAAGCGAAGTTTCCCATCTTTCTTCGGCACAAGTACAACAGGACTAGCCCACGGAGATTCGCATTCTTCAATAATTCCAGAAGCAAGTAACTCGTCGAGTTCTCTTTGCAAAAATTCTTTTTTGTGACCACTCAAGAGATATATATGGTGGAACTGCGATTGGCTCATGTTCAACCGTCTTGATCCGATGTAAAGCGAAACTAGTTAAATCTCCTACAGACGTATAAATGTTCTTTGAGAAACGCATTAAATGTACTCCTCTGCTGAGAATTTAGAGATTCTCCTTCATCCATACGAAGACAATTCTCACTAATTTCGTACACTTGTAAATAGTCGAGTATGTTATATTCGTTTTCAAATGGATATCGTTTTAACGGTTCATCACAGAAATACCAACATTCTTCTGGTATGTTCAATACAATTTTGGCTATTTCAAGAAAATCAACTCCTAATAAGGTATGGTTGTTTACTAATCTGGGCAATACAGTGAAAGAAATCGGCACTACTCTGTTCTTAATCTTAACATCAACTTTAGTTTGGAGGACATCTTCTTCTCGAATTTTGCCATCTGCGTATGATAAGAGAACTCTAGACTTAATGAAATTATGTCCAGATTCTTGCAAAACACGATTAAATATGTCAGCTGCTTCATCCGAACATTGCACACGGGAAAATATTTCACGAAAAATTACATGCGGTGGAGATGTTTTTGATTATGCATCTCTAGGTGCGGCGACAGCGCTATCCCAATCGGAAACCGTTTTTTTAATACCTTGCCACCATGTGGCTGCGAGTCCTTCAAGTAACATGGAAAGTCCTCGTAACGCATTTTCGTCTGAAATATTTGTGCAATCTTTATACGTTAATACACTGTCTAAGAACGCGTCAATGTCCGCTGTGTTTGAACCATCGAAACGCATGGTACATCGTTGCATCGCGAAGTTCAGTAATTAATGCCATAAACTGTTCATTGGTCATTGTTACTGATGTCGTTGCAGATTGAGTTGATTCAACCGATTTATCTGTTTTCGGCGGCATCGCGTATATAATCGTCAAAGAGATGCGGAAAGTAGTTATCACCTCCCACTACTTTTACATGCGGCAGTAGCGCCGAGCGCGGTCCTCATTCGAGCCGTGTAGACTTCGCAGTATTGCTAAAGGCCGCTTTACAGTGCGCAATTTTCATTGTCTGCAATAAATAATTGCGGCGATTTGTATTGCACGCATGCGCAGTATTTGTATTTTGATCAACTGTGGCAATTTTTCATTGCATTGCAGAAAATAGCTGCGGACCTATTTTTCTTGCATTGCAACGGCGATTATGGGGAATTTGTTGGTAATTTGTGAAATACCAACTTCATAAAAATAATAAATAGCATATGTGACAACAATTAGATCGATTTTCCACCATTAACGCCGAACTTGCAATAAGTACGCACAGAGCAGCACTTATTTTTTCCCGACAATTGTTGGAATACATTGCTATTTTAACACAAACACATTTAATAAAATGATTGTTTTTTAGTAAGTTGTAAACTTGAAGCTTGATTCATTAGCAATCTTTATTACCATCTGTAAAGTGTTCCGCAATAAAAATTGCTCAGTTCTTCATTGCTGCAATTACTTATTGCCGACAATGAAAATTGCAAACTGTAAAGCGGCCTTAATATATTGAAGAGGATCGTTTGAATTTGAAATTACACTTGCAGGCACATAAAAAGCTATTGTTTTGTAGGCGTATAATTTTGTTAACTGCAAAACAAACAAATCTTACCCAAGAAAATTTAAAAACACTACTTACTTATGCAAGTACATAGTTTACTTCTGTTAGAGTCGGATATCTAAAAATGATTTTCAACTCTTTTCACACAATTTTTTATAAGCAGTCAAATTCTCGCAAAATTTCATTGCAGTGATTTATTCTTCAAGCCGAATAATAAGGCAGAGTAATAGAATAAAGCATACCTATGCATTAAAAATCAACGACAATAATTAATTAAAGAAACATTTTAAATAAATGAAAAATGAAATTCATACTTTCAGCGTAAAACTGAACCGTGCGATATTTTGCAGTCGCGGTTAATATCCACGTTGTTGCATCGAACGCACCGGTTCGAGCGTACGGCCATAACTTACGGCACTGGACAAACATGCGATCTCGATTTGTCATTCTGGTGGGAGTAAAAACTAAGGCTGGGAATCGTATTCGAATAATTTGAATATTCGAATACATGTGCACTCTCTATTCGAATATGTTCAAATTTAATAATTCGAATTTTCAAATTATTCGAATAATTCAAATTCGAATTTTTAAATTATTCGAATAATTCAAATAATTCGAATTTTTAAATTATTCGAATAATTGAAATCATTCGAATTTTCTAATTATTCAGTGAATTGAAAAATTCAAACATTCGAATATTAACTTAATCCGATTTTTCGAATATGTTTTGTAACTACTTTTCTAGTTGCCTTCATTATCGACAAAAAAAGTTAATAGAATCGTATTGCGCCACTCAAAAGAAGGTATCTCTGCAATCTTTGACACAAGAATGTAGACTCTTTTTTTACGAAGTCTACGCAGTTACACGTTATAGTATTTCTCACATCATTTATTCGCAAAATATTGTCCAGAAGTGATGTTTGGAAATACTTTAAATTAAGTTTAAAATGAAAGTGACAAAATACAATGTAAATTTTGCCCGTACAGGGCAATTTCCATTTCATTATTCGAATACTTATTTAAATATTCGAATTTTTATTCGATTTATTCGAATTATTTCAATTATTCGAATTAATTCGATTTATTCGAATTAATTCGATTTATTCGAATTAATTCGATTTATTCGAATTAATTCGATTTATTCGAATTATACGAATTATTCGAATATTCGAATAAAATTTCAATTGAATATTCGAATACCAAATCTGAGAAAAGTCCCAGCCTTAGTAAAAACACAAACCTGTACCGATCACTGGATATAGTAATGCGGGAAAGCACGGTTTTACTCCTTCGTAGTTTATCTGTGGAATTTTGCACACAAACACTTCCACATTCTTCTTGCGTTTTTTTTTAACACTTCTCTTTATTGTTGACACACACAATAACTGATATTATTCTCGTGTTTTTCGCCCCACGTTGGGCGCCAGTTAGGTATACAAAACTTTTTATTTTGTATTCAAAATATTACATTGCATAATGTCTACCTGACATCTACCTAATTGAACATAAAAGAATTAAGAATTATTTTTATAGCAATCCTTGTCAGTACTGCTAACTCAATTATTCAATCTCGTTACAACTGTAATTTGTAAGATCGATTTTTTTAAATATATGAAGATGAATATGAACTCACGTAAAATGAAAGTTCTCAAAATGCGTTTCCTTCCGCATTCAGAAATTTGTCAAGTGAGTCTGAGACTTCCGGCAGGTTTTTTTTTCCCTCGTTGCAAATGCCATTACGACCTGTTAATACGCGTCATACTAATCAAACATATGTTCGTTTACAGGACATCGTTCGTACACAAGGTCAATGTTAAACACTGACCTATCTTCCCGTCGTCATTCAAACAGGCGGCCGCGTACGCGAGAGCTAGGCCACCATCTATTCGTTAGCTATGCCAGCAGTTCTCAAACGGTTTGGTGAAAATCTGCCAATGCATTTTTCTCGAAAACTATTAACTTTTTGTTAAGGACATATGAGTTCAATCGTTGCCATTTATGGTAATGTATTACAGGTTTAAATATATGCACACAGTAAAAAAGCAGGCTGTACAATAAGTATTGAACGCCTAGCCTACAACTACTCTAAAAATTGCTAAAACTGGTAAACACAGAGTTTCGCAAATTCTTAATTCTTTATTAAAATAAAAAGATTATTCTACATTTAGGATGAGATTGTGCATGATTCGAACTAAGCATTACAGTATTTAGAAATATTTAACTATAATGTCATTTTAACGCAAAAGTCATAAAGTCAATAAAAATAGAAAACCTGTAGCAGAAAATAACTTTGTGAAATTCTGCACAAGAAACTGATCACCTTTTTTTAACAGAAAAATATGAAATTATCAATCTTAAATGTGCAAAATAAAAAGTACGTAATAGAAAAAAAAGCTCTATAATGTGCTGCTATTTTAAGGTTGAAGGAATATTATCTCACGTCAAATAAGTTTGGCAACGTTGTTATTGCAAAGAATTATATCCACACTGGGTAGGTTCCGATTTGTCGCTAGGGTTTTAACTGTGTTACTCTTCTAAAATTCTAAAATTGTTAACCTACACAGTGACAGCTGTGTGAAGTTGGCCCCCGACTTTCTCAAAAAATTCTTTTTTTTAGCTAAAGCGACGCCAAATTGTTTGTAGAGTTATGTAGTGAAAGAATTTTCGTTTGTAGTAAAAAAATTAAAAAGTTATGGGGGGGCGAAAAATGGCCATCCCCCCAAATTGGGGGGCTG